>OZ007595.1:199941041-200541041 GCA_963931845.1 Maratus michaelseni
GAAAACTGTGATATAGTTCTAGCTTAAAAATACACTGTTTTACTGTGACGAAATAAATCTCTTAAGCATTCGAATAATTTTAAGTAATTTCCAATTACTACATTTAACATAAGTTGTACTAGATATTTCCAATTTAATTAGCATCTATGAATAAGTTTTATTTCCTGTTTAAATACACTAGTCAGGAGCAAAATAATCCCTGTAAAAATCAGGGTTGAATCTTATAAATTTCACGTTACCAATTCAAAATATGGCAATAGACTTACTGCGTCCAGTAAAAGTTTTTGATTGGCGGTGGGAGGCTATCTTTTAAATTTAAGGTATTGTATGTCTTAGTAAAACTTAAGTAAAAATTATGTAAATAACAAAATGTTCATAATTATGTGTAAATCACCTATAAATAAATTCATATAAAAATTAGCGGAGATCGAAGAACAAATGGGATTAAAATATGGTTTTTGTTACTGCTGGACACGAAAGAACACTGCAAACAAAACATGTTTATTTTATGGTATAATACTATCAGCTGTGGTGCCAGTATTATCTATATATATATTTGTCTTACGTGGCGCGGAAATAGGGCTGAATTTCTACCTTACCGTTGGCAACAACCGTAGTTTCCAGAGCTCAGACCAATGAACAGACAAGATTGTGTCAGCTCACCTCCAATATGGCCGTCAGTGTCAGGGCACTGAAACTCAAGCTTGCAATTATTAAAAATAAAATAATATGAACGTAATCCAAAGCGTCTGAGATGATTCATCATTTTAATTATGAGTAATATTGTCGTTTAATTTTGAGTAATATTGAATTCTCAACTCTTATTTAGAATTTATTTACGAATTTCACTCACACAAAAAATCGGATATAATAAAATATAAACTTTCTAGAATCCCCTGCTGCCATCTGTTGATGTTTTATTGAAGTAAAAATGATTTTTCTTCAATTTCAATAAAGTAAAAATTTCATTTGCAGAAACCTATAATCAATTAGAATAGTAAAATGTTGAAGGAAATTTAAACAATCAAATAAAAATCCTACCCCGTAGTGTTTTTTTTTAATTATTATTATTATTATTATTATTATTATTTTACTGAATTTAAGCAGTGCTGTACAATATTATAGGTGCAATAAGTTTTAAACTAATTATGTTTCCAAGATCCTATGCATTTTTAGTTGTGTTTTCAACGGAGTTTTCGATTACTTTTTTACATTAAAAAAATTGTCAATTTCATATGTTCAAATGGTTTATTATAGTACTTATTCCGGCTAGAATTATTAGAAAAATAAAAAGGGGCGAGCGAGCGAAGCGAGCTGGGACCGTGTAGCGGTCTCAATGTGAATTGCTTCGCAATTCACGGAGGGTTGCGAGCGTTAGCGAGTAGGGGGCTCAGCCCCCTAGTACAGTAAAATCACCAAGTTTTGTTTCCAATTTTTGTTTCCAGTGAAGAGAGGAAATACCAAAAAAAACCAATGCACGATACAAAAGTCAACGAAAAAGACTTTCGGGATGTATTTTGTTGATATGTTATCTAAGTAAAAATAATTTTTTCATGTTAATTTTTCTATCTAGCATTTGCAATTTAATATAATGATCCTTCACTATTTGTCATTATTGTAAAATTGTTTCTCGGAAAAATGATACGCAGTGGAGTACTTTGGACGTCATATTTTGATTTAGTAACCTAAGATACTGGATCCAGATGCTATGGTCTGGGTACTAGATCTGACAGTTCACCTATCCCGTTTGCAGAGAAACGGCATTTTTATTTTAGTTATTCATTTATTTATTTTTGCCGAACGGTGACAACCGAGATTTTTTTTCCTCTATAAACTATTTTATTTTAAGTACATATACAGGGTGATTGAAAAGTCGCGCAACCCTTGGACAATATTTTGATTATTAAAACACAAACATGATTCAAATTACAAACATACACTAAATTGAAAGAGTAACAATACTGAAACACAAAACTGAGCGAAAATAAACATTGTTACAGAAGTTATTCAAAATGTGACCCTTTTTCTCGGTTACAAAGACGTATGTGTTTATTCAAATTTGAGTCCACTCTTCTCAACGTTGGAACAATAGAAAGCATTTGTCATATATTACTTCAAACAGGGTTACGCTCTTAACAGATGTATGAACTTAATGTAAATATGTTATGACTTAGCAGGGTTTAAAAATTAAAAATATGTATGGACATATGTCTGAAACGCATGAATTACTTACATTTGCCGTCTATTTACCGTGTGCCGTCAGTTTGCCGCCTGCCGCCTGTCTGTTGTCCTCCGTCTGTCTGCTTCTACCGTTTGCCTGTCGTATATCTGCACTCTGTCCGTGCTCTGTCGTATATCTGCCCTCTGTCCCTGCTCTGTCGTATATCTGCCTCTGTCTGTACTCAGTCGTCTGCCCTCGGTCCGTGCTATAACACTCATAATTATACTAGGATTATCATGTAATTGACATATATTATTGAAGCAGAATGTTCCATATGGCATGTTTGCTATTGAAAATGGAGTGTGTAAGAATTATAGTTCGTATACAGGGGTAATGAAAAGAATCATCTTACATTATTTTCTATGAGGAAATATCGTTTGCAGCAAATTTCAATGACGTTACGCAACATCAATCATAATGAAATTTATATACCTGATCCAGGTGCCCAACAAGATGCTTACTGTTTAATATGACGTGCATAACAGTTATAGTTCATTTACAGGTTACACAAAAGGTTTTGGTTACAGTACTGACTATGAGCGATAAACGTTGAAATTGCGTTTTGGTATTTGTATGAAGTCTCACTAAATTTTGGCATACTACCTGGTGTGTATAAATTCTGTAGATCATAATAATACAAAATAATTCGTAAGCAATACTGCGCATGCAAAGAGATTTATAAAGTGTTTTTTTTTAAATTGAGTTATGCATTTTCCAGGTCAAATGTAGTACGTATACTAATATATGTTTGCAGAATATAAGTAAACACATATACAGGGCTACTCTAGATAAATTGTGATCTATGTATGGTAATTTCTGAAAGTACGTTTTCAGATGTACAATTCGTACGTTTTTAATAGTGTTTTTTTTCCCGAATTAGATTTTAGTTTAATATGAGGCGCGTTTTAAAATTTGTAGATATTACAGAGAGCTACACAAAATTGTTAGAGTACATTTCCGTCTTCTGGATTAATTTCTGGAGCTTAATTTTTGACTGCGTTATGCGTTCTGTAGCTAACCAAAATTTTAACACACTTTATACTGTATGTACAGATGTATAGATCATGTGCAGCGATGTACAAAATAATTCGAATACCTTTCCGGCTATCGGCGGTAATTGGTGAAATTTCGCGTTCAAATGTATTATGAGTTTTCTAATTTGTTTATTCTTAGATATCTTCTATTAACTTTTTAAACGATGAAGTTTCGTTCCAGTATTCTGGAAGTATTTAAATTAATAAAATAGTAACAATACAAAAATAATAAAAAAATAAAACACCTGCTTGTCTTTTCTTTTTTTTTGCGTCACAGTGGATAAGATTATATATATTTAAAATATAAATTCACATTATTCCTAATTCATTGATACATATGCGATTTTTAATATTATACGTGTATATTTAACTTCTTTTATATTATGTTTTCTAAGTGAAATTTTCAAGTCGTCCAAGTTCGTCGAATTGATCTTTCTCAAATATTGCCTATAACTTCATGGTCGATGACAGTTCGTTGTTCATTTATTGACACGGCCGTATGTCATCACAGGCAAGCTCCATGGGGAACAAAATCACTAAAATTTTTGGTTGAAATCAAATACCTAACGAACAGATTTTGTTTTCAAATTGTGCGCACATTGTCTGTGACAAGGCATAGTTAAGTATTTTCATGGCCGTCCTTATCACAGGAAATGTCAAAGGGGCGAAATTCACTTTTATATTTTTTATTCAGATCGTATATCTTCTAACGAAACGATTTCGTTTATATTTTGTATATAGGTATGATGACAATCTTCTAAATTTTCGATTAAAAGCAAGTTAATATTTTTTTATTTATATCTCTTGTTTATACAATTATTCGCAACAGAATCAGTATACGATTGCACGTTTAATGCTTATGTTATCTTTTAAACTTGCCGAATTATGCCTTTGGTAAAAACGAAAATATTTGTTTAAAAAATAAAACTCTACCACCGGTAAAAATAAACAAATAATGTAAATATTAAAAATAAAGGGCGAATTACTTTTTAACTTTTCAAGTAAACTGTAATTTGTAATTCAAGTGCTGTGTCTACTTAACAGGAGACGCAATGAAATAATTAAGGAATGAATGCTAAAGTGCACACGAATTATTTTACGGCTTTTGTGATACCAGATAAATTCTCTTCAATTTTAATTTAACTCAAATTCAGGGACGTTTATAGATGACGATCCATAATCCCCTTGTTGTTGTAACTCGAAATTAGTATGTTTGTGTATATGTGTATGTGTATTCATACTTAATACTCCATATACAGGTTGTCCCAAAAGCTTGATACTCGCTATAATGCATTACTTTTTAGGAATACGTAGGCATTATAAATCACGAAAGTGTTATATTAAGGTAGGAATTAAGATTATGTCGATAATATAATCCTGTCAATATTTTTTTTAAAGTTTTCCTCTTTTATCTTTTTTACGGTTCCTGGGTCGTATACGTTTCATTTAGAATTTTTTTCTCGATGCTCTAACATATAAAACAGTAAATATGCCATTCTCCTACGACAAAAACTCGTCAACTTATGATACTTTGAATCTTATGAAATTTTGGAGTCTTCCTTCATTAAAAACTCGTCGATGCATTTTCAATGCCGGAAAACTCCGAAATTTCATAAATTTTGGAATCGTGTGTTTTGTTTTGAAGGATCGTTATTTATTGTTATACTTGTCAGAGCATGGGGCATTTTTTTGTATATATAACTTATAAGTCCAGGGGCCGTATAAAATTTAAGAAATGTAACTTTTTGAAAAATAATGGCGGATTTTTCATCAACATAATCTTAATTCTTACATTATTCTGAACACTTTTGTAAGTTTAACTGCCTATGTATCACCAAAAGGTAAAAATCACAACACATAAATAATATAATACAATCACTTGTTAACTTTAAATTAATGTCCCACAATGCTTAACGTGATTAAAAACAAAAACATAACACAGAATATTTAAAATACCTGTTTTTAATGTAGATATGTAGATAACATATCCGGGTTTTATCCGTGAATCTATAGAAATATATTTGCGAAAAGATTGCATTTGTAACGAAATCGTTTCCTTTGAATTTGCTAAAATTTGGCACGCGATGATCGATAAATGGAAAAGCAATAAAAATAAAAATAAATAATAATTTTTTTCACGTTTCCCAGTTTTAGCCAAATTAAGCACCTACTAACTTTGGACATGCGATCTCGTGGTATATGTTTTACTATTTTCAAATATGCGAGAATTTTGTATTTATCATTAAGATCTGAAGATGTCACCGGTAGTTGTGCATGAAACATATGTTATCTACATATCTACATTAAAAACGGGTATTTTAAATATTCTGTGTTATGTTTTTGTTTTTAATCACTTTAAGCATTATGGGACATTAAGCACAACACATCTCAGACTTTTTCGGTAACAGTTGTATAATGCTTCAATTACACATCTACACATTACTTTCAAATTTACATCGATTCATTTTATTAATTAGGTATTTACGTACTTACATATTACTATAGTTGCTTCTGTGAATCCTGGCGAAAGCCCTTCGGATTTATTTAAATTCGAATTCAGAAATGGTTATTGACGGCGATCATAAATTTAATATACATATTATATATATATATCTATATATATATGTGTTGAATTCTGCTATTGTTTCAGCTCCATACAACAATCGAAGAAAAAATATAACAAATATCTCCAAATTAATGCAGTCGTAGTATATACTTTAAGCAGTAGTAGGCCGAGTAGTATGTAGAATGTAGGAAAGAAGAACATCATGGCACTCGAATTCATTTATTTAAACCCACTCATATTTAAATTCCAAGGGATTGCTCTCTCTCTTAGCAATTATCTATGTCAAAACATAATAGAACGCCAACAACATTTTTTTAACAATCACTTCGCCTGCATAATCCCTTCCTCTCTGCGTCTGTTCGTTCGTTTTAAGTGAAGCGGCGCAAGAAGAATTTCATAACACGTGACCTATTTTACCTAATGCATGTTCAACTTTCGCTCGCACTCATATTTATCGGTGAATTAATATTGAAGAAATAAATCTCTGCTATGCTTTTGGCGGGAAAGGAATTTTCTAGAACATTGTGGAAATTTAAAAAAACGCGGCAAACTTAAAGAATAAGTTTCGGTTTTTGCGTACTGAGAAAAAAATTTAAAACAATGATTTTTTAGATTATTAGGAACGGGAAAATGTGGAATTTACACAAATTAAAAGAAATAAAAGAGATTTAAATGCGGAAATAAATAGGATATATTTAATATAGTAAATAATTTAAGAAAACAGGATTATTAAGAAGAAATATTCTTATGAAATGTGATTTTTTACATCTTATTTGTCGGGAAATAAAAAGTGACATTAAGTAGATTAGGATAAAAAATGTTTTAAATATGGACAGTAATGGAATATTTTAATAAACTAGGGTTGTAAATAGAATATTAATAAAAGGAATTTTTTATACAATAAATTTAATAGGATATTCAATTTAAAATTTTGTAATATATATATATATATATATATATATATATATATATATATATATATATATATTCATATATAATACACTTAAAACCGTATGTATATATATATAATGCATTACTTTCAAATTTACACACGACCTTCATTTAAAATTTTCATTCATTCATCTTACATACTTACACATGTATTGCAACAAACGTACGCATTATTGTGCATACTTAAATGCAGCAATATACAGTATATGTAACATACAATACATGAAATACAGAGGTAACATATCTTGCAGATAACAACACCTTTCAATAAATAAAATTATCAGAAACCATTGGGTCACTAATTATTAATAAGATATTTTGTGACTAGGGAATTTACCATTTATAACATTCAATGACTATTTAATATTTTTAACTTAAGGAATCTTTGATAAGCGGGATGCCGTATAATTTTAATAATCTAGTCATTTCAATAAACGAAAGTAAAAAATAATCTGTTGCTTAGAACTTCAGGTTTTACAAAACATGAATAGGTGTTTGGTTTTAAATGTCAAGAAATTAAAATTAAACTTCACAAATTTTCAATCAACCTCCGAAATTTCCACCACTTGGGTTTCTGAGTAGAATTTCTGGTGCAGAATCAGCTGAGTAGAATCAGCTTTCTCAAACTGGAATACCGGTTTTTAAGATACTATTAATTCTCACACAAACATTCTCAGCTGCATAAATTAAATTATACATGCATCAGTAACAAAATAATATTAGTTTTAATATTAATAATTAATGTTGTGAGTGTATCATGTTTGTTTGTAAAACATATTTGTTGAACATGAAAATGTTTATTTGAGAATTTCTAGCATCCGAAACACCGATAAAGAACCTTTAAAAAAACTGATAAATATACTATAAAAATTACTCGGAAACGTTTTCCAAAATCACTAACAGCAAAAGAAATAATGTATTTATGAATGCTTCATTAAATCTCGAAAATATATTGGTTTCTGACATTTCTAAAGATACAAAACGCGTTTTGGAATAGTGGGTAACTCGGAACAGGTTATTATATATTTTCGTTTACGGTTACATTATATTTTTCTAGATTAAGAAATATGTTTTTTTACAATGTACTTCTGACAGGGATGAATTTAATATAAGGTTCATAAAACACACGAGTAAATATGGTATTTTCAATGTATACAGGCTTACAGTAAGTCAAATCGAATTTTATTAATGGAATTCAAATATGATACAAATTTTGATACAAATGACGCAAATGATACAAATTTTGAAAATGTTTTGTGTCTATTTCGTACTCATTTTAGTAAATTACTTTCTGCACAAACTCATCATTGCGTCAGGCTCATCTGCTGTGTGTATCAAAAAAATGTACGCACAATTAATTCACTAATACTTTCAGGTATTTTAGTAAATTACTTTCTGCACAAATTCATCATTGTGTCATGTTCATCTACAGTATGCTTCAAGAAATGCCTACTCAATTATTTTGCTAATATTTTCAGGTTTAACTAACTTGAAATAATGAATGAAGCCATGCTAAGCTTTTAGGAAAGGAAATTTATCATAAAGTGTTACTGGAAGTTCGAAAACGTAGTCTAATTGCAGAGACAGTTTAGGAGCAAGTTTCAAACAGAACTTCCTACGCGACTTATAATCGCTAGAAATACAGAAAAATTTCTGCCAGATATAACTATTTAAAATTTTCGGATAGACCATGGTATTACAAAATGCCGCTAAATAACAGTAACTGTTAAGACGATGTTTGTGATCCCGTTGCGCCGTCAGCAGTGTAATTTGTTTTCATATTTTGAAATAAATGTGTGTGTGTGTGTAAATAAAGTGTGTGTTAATTCCATTATAATCGTTTAGATTGTTATATATATTTCTTTTTACATTGTGTAAGTCAAAAGATTATTATAAATTCTATTCCAATTCTACTTTTCCCAATTATATTTTAATGTCGGAAAATTAAGTACCAGAAAAAATATAAAATGCTATGTAATAATTAAATCTTCAATTCGATGTATCTGTAATTTATTTAATACTATATTTTACTTTTTTATCAAGTAAGTCAGCTATCCTCAATGATTGCTTCGATCTAAATCAAATGATGGGGAAACTGAGCTATATTTTGATAATCGAATGATCTTTAAAATATTGTAAAATATAAATTATAATCATCCTTAGGATTGATTTTCATTCAACGTTCACAGGTTTGGGAAAAATACGTAAATCTAGCTAGATTTAAATAGCTTTAGGGATTTAGGGAACACTTCCTAATTTTGAAAAGTAGAATAACGCTCCTAAAATTATGAAAAAAGGGCATATGTAGAAAACATTTAAATATTTCTAGAGTATTACGTAGAAGGACTTTAAGTCACATTAGAAAATTAAATAATTCAAAACAACACATGTGACCTGTTTTTATCAATCTTCATATTCTTCCGTAGAATACGATCCTTAATTTCTTTATATATACATCTAAATGTATATGGCAAAACTGTAGTTATAAAAACGTATTTATTTACGTTAAACTTACATAAACTAGTTCAGTATAAAAAATAAAAATCGTTTATCCTAAAAAAAAGTATTTATCATAAAAGCATATTTTTTAAAAATTTCATTGTGCCGCCAACCAGCGATAAATCGCCAAAAACACGAAAATTTCATAGTTTTTTTACGGACATCATATCGAGGTTCCTCAGCAACTTATTTATAAACGTATGTATTCTGATGAGAAGAATATTCTGTATTTTTTTCAAACTTTTCTGAGTAAGCGGTTATGGAGACTTTCCGTGTAAGTATGATTATAATAAAAAACAATATATCGAAAGTTTAGAAATGCGCACAAGATTGATTATATTTGATTATAAACAATGCTCGAAGACCTGAACAATCTGCTTTCTATTTATTTTTCCGGATCAGTCAATTAATAATTTAAGATGAAGAAAGTAGGTCAAAATATCTATTGTTGAGTGAATGTTCACGAAATAAAAAAGTAATCGTAGATGTTTCATTTCTACTATGAATATTACTGCCAATAATGTTTTTTTAAACTAATGATAAACTATACTAATGTAATGGTGTATATTTCAGAAATTAAAAAGAAGTTATTTTTTTTTAATTAAGCTTATGCTGTAGATTTTGAGCAAATGTTTTTGATTTAGAAATATTTCTATGCGTGATAAACTTTATATTTTAAATTTTATTAACTGTAAATATAATAATTCGTTGATTTTTCTTTACTTTACACTTACTATTACTACATTAAATCATATAAAAATCATAAAATATATTTTAATTGTGTTTTATTAAAAACTAATTTTATCAAAGTATATTTATAACAATGCATAACACAAAAATCTATGTTGAAAACATTTATATATTCATATAAGAAGAGATATATTTCATTCCAAACAATGCTATGCATTTCTAATCGATCTATTTTCTCTTTATTCCTTTCTATGGTTCTTTTAGATTAAGCTTAAGGAAATAGGTCAGAACATTTGCGCTTGAATGTCTATAGCAGGAAATAAAAGACAGTCTCGATTTCGAAATTCTTTTATGAATATTCTGTCGAATATTATCTTATGCAACTAGTGACAAATTATGCTGGAGAAATGAATTATTCATTGAAAGTTAAAAGAGTTTGTTCTTATTTTTATGAAAGACATGCTTCGGTTATTGTTTGAATTGGCATGAATTAGTAGCATTTATGTTTGTGAAAAATGATACATTTTTAATTTTATTAATTTTATATAGAATAATGCATTATTTAAAAAAGTATTCCGTAGAATTTCATTAAAACGGTAAAAAGATATACTAACATATATTTTATTTTTATTTATTTTATTTATTATTATTATTATTGTTGTTGTTTTTTTTTTGTAAAAATGGTTTTCGCTTATGTGACAAAATAACACTTTCTAACTGTAACACCACAGAAATATGCATACCCGAAACTTAGATATATACGTAAAAAGAGATATACACTATATTGCCAAAGGTGTTCGGTCACTTGCGATTTTAGACGTTTTGTTAACTGTCTACAAAAATACATAAGAAATTAACCTGAAACTGCAGGTGTGTAAACAGTATAGTATAGGTTATCAGTACAAAAACCCTTAACGGGTTAAAAGTTGTGACGCAGCACTTTCTTTTGGCTCTAAGAATTTTAAATATGGGTCTTAAAAGCAATGATATCAAATTTAAGTGACGCTATGTTAATAAATTTTTTTAAATAATAATTTTCTTTTTAGTTTTATTTATATTCACAGGTGCAATTATTATCTTAACATGAAAAAAAATATAAAATTTATTTGCTGATGCTTTTTCATTCAGATCTCTCAGGAATTCAAAATATGGGTTTTAAAAGAAATGATATCAAAATTTGAGTGACACCTTGACGTGAATTTAGTAGGATTGTTTTAAAATTCAATTTAAATTATTTTTCGTTTGTCTTCTAAAGTATATTTGCACATACAAGCAATACTTTTAATTTTTCAATACACTGTTAAATATATTACTTTCACTGAGCCTATATTATGTATTGAAATGTATTTATTTCAATAAACTGATTTATGTTTTGTGCCACGCTATCCCAAATCATAAGTAAAATTTATGTAAATGATTAGTTTGCGTCATATTATCCACTTGCATACATTTCCCTTTGTTTGGATACTATGACGCAAAATAATCATTTACATAAATTTTACTTATAATTTGGGATAGCGTGGCACAAAACATAAATCAGTTTATTGAAATAAATACATTTCAATACATAATATAGGCTCAGTGAAAGTAATATATTTAACAGTGTATTGAAAAATTAAAAGTATTGTTTGTATGTGAAAATATACTTTAGAAGACAAACGAAAAATAATTTAAATTGAATTTTAAAACAATCCTACAAAATTCACGTCAAGGTGTCACTCAAATTTTGATATCATTTCTTTTAAAACCCATATTTTGAATTCCTGAGAGATCTGAATGAAAAAGCATCAGCAAATAAATTTTATATATTTTTTCATGTTAAGATAATAATTGCACCTGTGAATATAAATAAAACTAAAAAGAAAATTATGATTAAAAAAAATTTATTAACATAGCGTCACTTAAATTTGATATCATTGCTTTTAAGACCCATATTTAAAATTCATAGAGCCAAAAGAAAGTGCTGCGTCACAACTTTTAACCCGTTAAGGGTTTTTGTACTGATATCATTACTTTTTTAAGGTTATTGATGAAAATGTCAATTAGTCGAAATTAAGCATAGGGTATAAATTAATCATTAGAATAAAATTTTAAAGAAATGCTAAAAAAGACCCCTTGGACCCCAATAAAAATATGAGAGTGGTGGCCCAGGGAGAGGAATCCAAAACTCAACTTTTAAATTATACAGCGAGAGAGTAACACAATTAGAAGGATGAAAATGCATGGCAAAACCCGATTATTCCATCTTCCTCCGCCAAAGGGCGCAATCTTTTCAATACAAACATAGCTGAAATTTTCAGGCTGTTATTCCGAGTCAAGTGAGCCATACCTCGTCGTGATCGGTCCCATAGAACCCGATAGGAAAGTGCCCCCTGGTGGTGAAACTTGGAACTAAAATCGAAATATCCTGTCGATGTCGAGTCGAATGAATCAAACTGCATTGTGATGGGACCCATATAGCTCGAGATATCTGCAAAATCCGTTAGTTCCATCTTCCACCACCAGGGGGCGGACTCTGTTCCATACAAACATAGCTGAAATCTTTCAGGCTGTCGATTTCGAGTCGAATGAGCCATACCTTGTCGTGATGGGGCGCATAGGACCCCAGATAGGAAAGCGCCCCCTGGTGGTGAAACTTGTAACTAAAATCTATATATCCTGTCGATGTCGAGTCGAATGAATCAAACTGCATTGTGATGGGACCCACAGAACTCGAGTTAGCTGCAAAATCCGTTAGCTCCATCTTCCACCACCAGGGGGCGCACTCTGTTCTATACAAACATAGCTGAAATCTTTCAGGCTGTCGAGTTTGAGTCGAATGAGCCATACCACATCGTAATCGAGCCCATAGAACACGAGATAGGACAGCGCCCCCTGGTGGTGAAACTTGGAACTAAAATTGATATATCCTGTCGATGTCGAGTCAAATGAATCAAACTGCATTGTGATGGGACCCATAGAACTCGAGTTAGCTGCAAAATCCATTAGTTCCATCTTCCAGCACCAGGGGGCGCACTCTGTTCTATACAAACATAGCTGAAATATTTCAGGCTGTCGATTTCGAGTCGAATGAGCCATACCTCGTCGTGATCGGGCCCATAGAACACAAGATCGGAAAGCGCCCCCTGGTGGTGAAACTTGTAACTAAAATCTATATATCCTGTCGATTTCCAGTTGAATAATTCAAACTGCATTGTGATGGGACCCATAGAACTCGAGTTAGCTGCAAAATCCGTTAGTTCCATCTTCCACCACCAGGGGGCGCATTCTCGAACAGGCGGGTAAAACATCATTAATTTTGTCAAGTTTGCACATAAAAATCACAAATTTCATCAAACAGGTACATAAAATTCACGAATTTCGTCGATCGGGTCATAAAAAAAATTTCGTCAATCTGGCACATAAAAAAAATGAATTTTGTCGATGAGGTGCGTAAAAATTGTTCAGTCGAATGAATTAAACTGCATTAGATACCAATTAGTCTCTGAAAAAATTGCAAATTTCATCATTTGGCAGCATAAAACCAAGAATTTCATTGATGAATGTGCAAAAATCATGAATTTTGTCGATAGGGGGAGAAAAGATCATAAATTTCGTCGAATAGGCGGGTAAAAATCATGAATTTCATTTATCAGCGCATGAAAATCATAAATTTCATCAAACGTTAGAATGAAAATTAAAAAATTCGTTGATCGGGCATGAAAACATCATTAATTTTGTCAAGTTTACACATAAAAATCACAAATTTCATCAAACGAGTGTATAAAAATCAAGAATTTCATCGATCGGGTGATAAAAAAAATTTTCGTCAATCTGGCACGTAAAAAGTATTAATTTTGTTGATGAGGTGCATAAAAATTGTTGCGTCGAATGAATTAAACTGCATTAGATAGCAATTAGTCTCTGTAAAAATTGCAAATTTCATCATTTGGCAGCATAAAAACCAAGAATTTCGTTGATCAATGTGCAAAAATCATGAATTTCATCGATCGGCACAGAAAACACATGAATTTTGTCGATAGGGAGAGAAAAGATTCATAAATTTCGTCGAACAGACGGGTAAAAATCATGAATTTCATTTATCAGTGCATAAAAATCGCAAATTTCATCAAACGGTCACATGAAAATTAAAAAATTCGTTGATCGGGCATGAAAACATCATTAATTTTGTCAAGTTTGCACATAAAAATCACAAATTTCATCAAACAGGTGCATAAATTCAAGAATTTCGTCGATCGGGTCATAAAAATATTTCGTCAATCCGGCACGTAAAAAGTATGAATTTTGTCGATGAGGTGCGTAAAAATTGTCGAGTCGAATGAATTAAACTGCATTAGATAGCAATTAGTCTCAGTAAAAATTGCAAATTTCATCATTTGGCAGCATAAAAATCAGGAATTTCGTTGATCAATGTGCAAAAATCATGAATTTCATCGATCGGCACAGAAAAAACATGAATTTTGTCGATAGGGGGTGAAAAAATCATAAATTTCGTCGAACAGGCGGGTAAAAATTATGAATTTCATTTATCAGCGCATGAAAATTAAAAAATTCGGTGATCGGACATTTCGTCTGGATATTTCAATTTACACATACAAACATTTAGCAATTTTTTCCTCCAGATTTTTCTATTTAATAATTTTTAGCTATTTTTTCCTCCTTGCTAAAACTTTGTAAATTGTCACAAAACCAAATAAAATCAATGTTTACTTCGTGAAAAAATTTTCATAGAAACTGTGTAAGTAGTGAATTCTCTGCTACAAAGAACACAGGTCATGATTGGGGAGAATCTAGAGATTTTTTATTTTTTCAAATGCATGAAACTCATTCAAACACCAGTTAGTAATATATATATGTACGCTTAGCGTACATTAACAGAAAAAAAGATCCTGGATGCATGAAATTCGCTGTGCAGCAATCTCTAGAATGCATGAAATTCATTCAAACAGCGGTTAATAACTTATATATGTATGTACGCTTCGCGTACGTTAACTGAAAAAAACAATTCCTGGATGCACAAAACTTGCTATATTCAGCACTCTCAGGAATGCATGAAATCCATTCAAGCTGCGGTCAGTAATGTTCGCACAAAAATCTGTTTACAGCAATCTCTAAAGTGCATAAAATACATCTTATCATATAAAATCAACAAAAATGCACTTAACTTTATTTCTTATCCTTCGTTTTTTTTACTATTTCACAGGATTTATTCTTTATGACATACAACACATAAACCTCACAAAACACATTTCACAAACATAAATCAACAAATCTGACACGCAATAAACCAACCCACAGACAATAGAACTCTATTATAGAATATTCTAATCTGTCAACGAACCAATGAAATCTAATTCCCTCAAAACCAGCTCAATTTTCAGAACCATGCATTCTGCTCATGCTAGAACCGAGCACAGAAGATGTGGAATAAAACGTAAGAAATAAACCGGTAACAAGAAAACTCATTTATCGCTTAGCTAAATTCGATGACGCCAAGCGTTTCGCTTGTTCTAGGACTTAACCTATTTTTCTTAATTATCCGTCTTAGTTTGTGAATAAATTTTTGTGATGTCAGTTGAAACTGATCTTTCATACATAACGATGCATCATATTTTTTTAATGTTTTTTTTTCTACACCATGATGTTGCTATTTAACAACATTATTTTAATTTTAATAAACAAAACAACTAATAAATCAGTAAATATGAACGTTTTGCACTAATGAAGCCCCCCCCCCCCCAAAAAAAAAGAAAGAAATATTGTTTTAATTTTAGGGTCATAGTAACTGAAGGGGAAAAAAAATCCTTCCATAGAGTTTTCTATTTTTCCATGTGCCTTGAAGATTTTTTGACGTGTTCAAAAACAAATTTCACAAATACTTCTAACTTAATTAACATATACTTCAAAAATATTTTTTTAATTCCATTTTGTTTATGTATGAAAAAAGATACTAAAGTTTGGTATACTTCTATCTCTGTTTAAATAGTCTATTTCAAGAATAAAAACATTCAGTAAAATGTATAGCTTTGACAAAACATAAAAAAAAATGATACAGTACCTTTTTTTTTTTTCTCCATTTCTTATATTTGGTGCAAGATACTACTGAATACTTTGCTACAAGATTTGTTTAAAGATATTACCCTCTCGCATGATTTTGTGGTTTCCAATGCCACGGCCACCACTGCCAAAGACCTGACAACTGATTTCGTGATTTATTAAGTAAAATCTATATTTAACATTTGAAAATCAACTTTCACTAGAAAAAAAACAAAACAAAAGAAACAATGGTAGAACTTTGCATTTCTCTGACTTATGGAAATAAATATTAGAAGAGAAATACATATTTCTTTATTATCTGTTTTTAAAATGCAAATTTAAAGAAATGAAATTGAATAAAAAAAAGCTTACAAACGTGTCTTTTATCGTACATAAACAACATGGAATTAAAAATATATTCAAGAAGTATTTGTTAATTAAAGTTAGAAGTATTTATGAAATTTGATTTTCAACACGTCAAAATATCTTCATAGCAGGGAATGTGGAGCTCCCGGATGTAACTCTTGGTGTTGTAAATTTCCTTGTACTTTCTCGTCAAGATTTATGTAATTGTTGAAGTCATGTATGTGTTTCTGTGAATAATTAAAAAAAATGTATATGGATCATTCGAGACGACAGCCTTGTAGCTATAGGTCTCAAAGCCCACCCCCCTTCAAAGTTCAAAGAGGGGAATATTTACTAATGTTTACTAGCAGGGAATCCCAAACGAAGAAAACAAACTGATGATTGATTCGTTGAATGATTCATTACGCAAATTAATTAATAAGAAAAAAAATCTGAATCTTTTTTTTTCCTTTAAAAAATCACAAATTAAATATAAATAACAATTAAATTGTATATATATAATTATAAAATATTTCAATATTTTAATCAAGGAATCTAAATATTTTTCGACTTAATGAAGATTTTGAAATAAGAAATTCTTTATTATAACAAAAAAGAAAAATATACAAACAATAATTTAATTTAATACATATATATTACATATTAAAAATTGCATTAAAAACTGTTTTCGTATTAAAAAAAAAAGAATCTATAAATAGTTTTTCAGCGATATGGAGATGCGTTAACGTTTAATTGTAACCATGATAGCCATGAGCATCGTTATTGCGGAGGAATAAAAAAGGGTGAAAAGTCTGAATTTCTACAATGATAATCTATGAAAAAATGCGAAGGAAAAGAGTCCGATTTTAAAACTGGATTATATAAAAAACAAGAGTTTTCCTACGTTAACGCAAAATCTTATTCGCTTCATCTAAAACTGATTAATATAATATATTAATTTTAAAAAAATCGTTCGATCCATTTTCGAGATAACAACTATGTGCTCATTACACCATTACAACTTCCATTTTCGCTTAAAAATTGGTTTCCAGATCTCAAAATCTACTGCATGTCGAAATGTATAAATTTCAGGATAGAGTTAGGCTATAGATATAAGACTAATGTGAAAAAATCGAAACGGTATGCCTCATATTTACTGAGATATTAAATGTCGGCTTTTCGATTTTCCTTTGATGTCCTGCTAGCTGTATATATGAGAGTGACGGAATCTTCGGTTTTGGGCTTACGGTTTTCGGTTTTTCGCTGCGTCACTCAAGAAACTACCGTCTCTCATGCATAGGTGCCAACCTCTCATTAATATTCCGTAATATGCGGGTTAATTTGACCCAGTTTAAATAACGCTCCAAACCATAAAAATTATTGGATAAATCTTTATTTATTCAATTTCAGGTTTCTACGTGGAATTTATTTAATTTCGATTTCTTAAAAAAAATTCTGGTGCGAAACGTGTTAAACCTGGGTCAAATTAACCCGCATATTACGGAATATTAATGAGAGGTTGGCACCTATGCTCATGATAATTCGTTGATTTTTCTTTACTTTACACTTACTATTACTACATTAAATCATATAAAAATCATAAAATATATTTTAATTGTGTTTTATTAAAAACTAATTTTATCAAAGTATATTGATAACAATTCATAACACAAAAATCTATGTTGAAAACATTTATATATTCATATAAGAAGAGATATATTTCATTCCAAACAATGCTATGCATTTCTAATCGATCTATTTTCTCCTGATTCCTTTCTATGGTTCTTTTAGATTAAGCTTAAGGAAATAGGTCAGAACATTTGCGCTTGAATGTCTATAGCTGGAAATAAAAGAGTCTCGATTTCGAAATTTTTTTGGAATATTCTGTCGAATATTATCTTATGCAACTAGTGACAAATTATGCTGGAGAAATGAATTATTCATTGAAAGTTAAAAGAGTTTGTTCTTATTTTTATGAAAGACATGCTTCGGCTATTGTTTGAATTGGCATGAATTAGTAGCATTTATGTTTGTGAAAAATGTTACATTTTTAATTTTATTAATTTTATATAGAATAATGCATTATTTAAAAAAGTATTCCGTAGAATTTCATTAAAACGGTAAAAAGATATACTAACATAGATTTTATTTTTATTTATTTTATTTATTATTATTATTATTGTTTTTTTTTAAAAATGGTTTTCGCTTATGTGACAAAATAACACTTTCTAACTGTAACACCACAGAAATATGCATACCCGAAACTTAGATATATACGTAAAAAGAGATATACACTATTTTGCCAAAGGTGTTCGGTCACTTGCGATTTTAGACGTTTTGTTAACTGTCTACAAAAATACACAAGGAATTAACCTGAAACTGCAGGTGTGTAAACAGTATATAGTATAGGTTATATATTTCTGCGAAGATTTTTTTCACGAAACCCCATAGGGGACTGTCAACAAATTGAAAAAGAACGAATATCTTTTGGATAACCCTGTAAAAACTAATGTAGCAAAGGCGTTCAAACTCGCTATTATTAATAACTGGCTTATTTTAATATACTGTGTCCATTTTTATGAGGATAGCGTGTACACTCGTAGAGAAATTAAGGTTTTTATAAAAACAGTCCCAAATTTTGCCTAGTTTTTTGCTTATAATTTGCAGAGTTCTTAATATAAAAAAAAGTTCTTTTCAGAAAATATGACAAAGAACATTGTACATAAAACTCTGTAATCAGAATTAAAAAATAATAAAAATTGGATGACAAATGAGCAGGTTTACTAAAAAATGTTTCACTGCGCATGCGCGAACGCAAGCAAAATATAATGTGCATAATGTATTAGCTAAGTATATGGAGCAACTTTTGTGAAAGTCTCAAAATCATAGCTAGAAAATTCTGAAAATTATCGTCGATAGAATAAGCTCGAAATCCTTTGTTTCCAAAAGGAAGCAAAAATATGAGAGGTTGTATCCAAATATAGTAGTACGTGCAATATTGTGTACGCTATCTTGGCACTAATCAACAGATATTTGATACAACCCCTCATCTTTTTACTTCTTTTTGGGAACAACGAATTTCGAGCTTATTCTATCGACGATAATTTTCAGAATTTTCAAACTATGATTTTGAGACTTTCACAAAAGTTGCTCTATATAATTAGCTAATACATTGTGCATATTATATTTTGATTATTATTTGTCATATTTTTTGAAAAGAACTTTTTTTTATATTAAGGACTCTGCAAATTATAAGCAAAAAACTAGGCGAAATTTGGGACTGTTTTTATAAAAACCGTAATTTCTCTACGAGTATACATGCTATCCTTATAAAAATGAACACAGTATATTACAATAAGCCACTTATTAATAATCGCGAGTTTGAACACCTTTGCTACATTAGTTTTCACAGGGTTATCCAAAAGATATTCGTTCTTTTTCAATTTGTTGACAGTCCCCTATGGGGTTTCGTGAAAAAATCTTCGCGGAAATATATAACCTATACTATACTGTATACACACCTGCAGTTTCAGGTTAATTCCTCATGTATTTTTCTAGACAGTTAACAAAACGTCTAAAATCGCAAGTGACCGGTCACCTTTGGCAATATAGTGTATTTGATTACAAGCAATGCGGGAATACCTGATCTTTTTTTTTTTTATTATTATTTTTTTTTTGTGGATTACTCGTATTATAAATTAAGGTGGCTTGGTGTTCTTTATTTGATATAATATGAATATTTTTTATAATATGAAAATTTGCGTATAAAATAAATTTTGTATTCAATCATGCATTTTTGCACTAGAGTAAAATAGCTATTGCAACAAGATCTGAATATTTATAAAACTAGTTATAGTACGAACGCACCTGATTTGTCACGTTTGACGTACAATTTCCAAATTGTTTGGAGTAGTTGGTGGGGAATCTAAGAAAATATATTAAATGAATAAATAAATATCTATTAGTGTTTTCAATTAAAACGATTTTCAGCTACGGTCTATAAATCGCGTATTTTATCGGACATCTTTAAGCCTGTTAGCCCGAGTTGGATTGTTTGGTTTTATTCAATAACATAAACTCTTTAGATGATTGCATCATTTATCTGGATTACTCCATATCTGAATAACATCTATTAGTCCGGATAATTGGAGTTCATCTAATTAATTACATAAACCTGTTGATTGTCTGTATTAATTATATATATTTTTTAAGTATTTAACATTAATTTATTACATTAGGCCTTCAAAAACAATATAAGAGAGCATTTTATTTCAAAACGTAAACTCTTAAATGATTTCTCGAATCAAGCGAATTTCCTCATATCTGGATTATATACAGAATTCATTATCCCGGATCATCTATACAAAATGAAATTTATTTTTAGACTTGTTTTGAAAATTTATCAATATACAGTAAAACCCCGGTTATCCGAAAAGCATGAGACCAAAGTATTTTCGATTAACCGGGGTTCCATAGGAATTTTCGGTTAACCGGAAAGCTTCCTATATTTAATCTACCAGATGGCACTACTCACCCTTCTCACTCCCGCATAGTCAGGTAACGCGTTCGTGCCTGGTAGATGCAGCTAGAGCTCCATAATAGCCTTATAGGAGCCCTAGATGCAGTAACAGCAAGATTCCGTATTCTATGCGATTTTCCCTAACTGTTTACACGTGTTTTAATTTCCTCCAAACTTTACTTATGATGAGTAAGGTAAAGCTAGGATAGTCTGCGCACAATTCAAAAGAATAACAATAAAAAATCTAAATATTAATTTTTTGCTAAACTATCCATGAATAATTTTTACTTCATCGAATAATTTTTACTTCATCATTTGTTTTTTCTGCATTTCCATTGCTATTTTGTTGTTATGTTGTAATTTAATAGAACAGTTCTAATAAAACCAAGAAAGTTATTTTGCGCAATCTGTCCTTACAGGGTTGATGATTGCGCACATGGGTAGGAGAGATTGTTATTAATACCCGTAAGGCATGGTGACGTCACGGCGACGTCAATGTGAAGTCACACTGTGACTTTGTGACCGTCGTCGTGACGTCACGTGACGTCGATGTGAAGTCACTGTGACCTAAATGTGAAGTCGATATGGCCGTTTTCAAGGCTTTCTGTGACCTCACAATGTGACTACTTTGTGAAGTCACCGTGCGACTTCAATGTGAAAAGTGTGACGAATCTGCATCGGATAGGGTGACCAAATTTTCCCCGCATCCGATCCGGCTTGTTCGGATCGACATTTTTTTTTTGCTAGACGTTTGTGACATTTGTGACGAATCTGCATCGGATTGGGTGACCAGATTTTACCCGAATCCAACTGGTAAAGTTCAGATATATAATTTTTTTTGGCTGCAGGTTTGTGACAATTGTGACGATTCTTCATCGGGTCGAGTGACCATATTTTACCCATATTCGATGAGGAAAATTACGTGTCGGTTAATTTTTTCTTTTCTTTTATTCTCTTTCTTTTCTTTTCTACTTTTTTCTACAGGTTTGAAAGAATATTTTATTTTTTCTTTAGATGAAGTTATTATTTTATTCTAGTTTTTCATATTAATCCAAACCCAAGCTGCAATAATAAAATCTCAACACTAAATCAACCCGAACCCGAAAAAATTACAATCAATTTAACCCAAACAGAATAACAACAGCAACAACAACAACAATTATCGCTATTCTTACTCGGCTCAAGCTGAACGTCATGTCGGGTGCGGGTAAAATCGGATTAACCAATCCGATGCAGGACTTAAGTCGTGGTTTTAAATTATTTATTTTATTTTATTCTGTCTATTTAGTTAAGGTTTTGCTTGGGCTCCGATTCTTATATGAATACCCTATCAGGTCGGGTAACGCGATTTTGAAACGATTTCTTTTAAATCCTGCAATCGAGTGAGACAACCCGATTTCAAACGAACCCAAATCATTACCATTGGTTACACATTAAATAGCAAAAGGTGGATTTGCAGATTTTCAAATTAATTATATAAAAGTGGTGAAATGTATTAAAATTCTGTTGTTCTATAATATAAATGCAACATTTTTTGTATTTTCAGCTCGGTATTTAAAAATTTTAGAGAAATGCTTTTAAATAAAGCAAATAAGTACTATGTTATTTTGCTATAAATGGGAAACGGTACTTTTCAATATTATTTTTAATTTTAAGAATTTTGATAAAAATTGTTATTGCAGTATATTTTAATAGTCAGTTAAAAGCACATTTTGAAAAATAAAACTATAGATTTATTTAAAATGTTTACAAAATTAAAATAAATTAATGCTTTAATTCCTGCTATTTTTACAAGTATTGATATTTTTTAAATTTATTTACTTTACTTTTTATTATTATTATTTTTTTTACAATTACTAAAATATGTTATAGAACACTGTGCATGGATTTCTATTTCAATTAATATTAGATTTTATATAAATTTATTATTATTCTATATAGTGAGGAACTATGAAATTTAACTCTTCTTCATGGGATTTCATATATAGAAAACAAAAAGAAATCTGTAATACTAATTCCATGCAAGGTTTTATTACATACATAATAAAGAATATGTATAAAAAATAATAAACTGAAATACTAAAGGAAGTAAAGAACTTAAAAAATATAAGAATGAACAAAAAATCAATATTGAGAAAAAGTCATTTATTTAGTTTTCATGAGTGAAAAACCCTTGAATGGCAATCGTGTACATATTAAAAATACAGTTTTGAAATTTTAAACCACGTGTATAAAAAGTTTAGATCTATAGTTTGAGATAATAATAAAATAATCAATATTTTAACTGTGATAAGGTCTTTAAGCCTTGAAATTTTAAAGGGTAATTTTTATTAACTATTTCAATAGTTTTTAAACAGTATCTTATATATTTAACTAGTGAAAATATTCGAATAATGTATTCCCCAAAATATTCACATCGGGGTCCAGGTTTTAAATCATATTTAAAAGAAAAATAACTGTATGTTTTAATTTATTAAGAAAGATTTTTGAAAAATATTTCATAAAAGTTGCCATTTTTGAAAAAGAAAATTTAACTTATAGATCAAAATACGTTATCATACATGGAACCTTTATTTTATAACTATGTTTTAACCCTTTGTGACTCGACAACATCAGTTTGAAAAATATTTACTCTGACATACATCATTTTAAGCAAGTAAAAAAAATAAAAATCATAAAAATAAAAATTATTTACGAAAAGATACTTTTTCATATTTACAATAAACAAAAAATTATATAGTTTCTTCTCATAAATATTGTTAAATTTTTAATACAAAATTGTAACGTGTACGAACTTACCTTTGTAAAAAATCTATTTTTGGACATCTGCAGACTTTTAAATTCAACAAAGTTAATTTTATTCATAAAGGTATGAAACTGTTTAAATGATAAATAAAACTTTGATATTAAAAATTAACTCAGTATCGTCGTATGTTGAGGTTTCTATAAACAATTTATATTAACTACTGCGTTAAAAGATAGCAGTAATAAAGAAAATCATCTTATTAACCCCGCTGAAAATAACTTTGTCTTTTGGTATGTTTAGAGGTATGCAACTGCAGTAAAAAACATACTTAAAAACAATATTTTGGTTATTAAAATATAATAATGTTACTAATTTATTGTCAATTATTTATGGAATTGTAATAAATGCATCGATAGTGACACATATAATTTATCATATGATGCGATGAAATATCTATCTGTGTCGATGTTTCGTGACTAGGCAAAAATCACAATAATCTGTTGTTCATCATAAATAGAGCAAGCTGATTTAAAAAAATCTACCGTAAAAGTTTTAGAATAAAGTTTGGCCAAAATTTTAGATATAAAGTCCATTTGAAATGTAGATAATCATAGTTACATAACCCAATAAAATAATAAATTATAAACATAGTTTCAAATATTTAACCAGTTTTTAATGTGAAAAAATATATAAATTCAGATAACAACATAAAATGGAACCACACATTGGTTTATTATTATTTTTTTTTTACAGGATTATGTGGTAATTATAAAGAACATTTCCCTTTAATACCGTAATTTCCGGCGTATAATAGGCAGCTCAAAGAGTCGTTTTCCGACCCAGAAATATTATTTTATAAAATGTAACTTAAAAGATCGCTGTAAATATTTAACTACAATTATTGAATAAAATTTCTGGGTCGAAAAACGACTCTTTGAGCTGCGGATTATACGCCGGAAATTACGGTAATAATTCTTTTATAATAGTGTACAGATGTTTTGAAATTTATAACTATAAAATGATTCAGGAAATGAATTTAGTGAAAGTAATTATCTGATTAAAATCGTTGACATATTGTTACTTATTTTAACAAAATAAACATTAAATTTAATAAACTTAACTGATAAATGTTAAACGAAATATTTAACTTTTGTAAAATATTGCATGAAAGTAACTGAAAACGATATAACTAAATGCAAAGCTAACAGGGAAAATAATATTTTTCCATACCTCTTTTTCTTTGTGATCTTCAATATTCTATTTTGACGTAAAAATAGCGAAAGTTTCTTGAGAAGGCAAAATTCCTCCAAATGAAGTACAATAACATTGGCGGAAAACAAATTTAACCACGCAAAGGAATTGTACTTTTCATGGAAAGAAAATTCGTATAAAAAGTGTATTTGCGGAATCCTGTGCAGGTTTTTAATTTTAAATACGTAGAAATTATACACGCTCATAACACGCGTCTTGTCCAACGAACTGACATCCAAAGATTAAATACACTGTTGTGCGTCTCTTATTCTGAGGTTAAAAAAGCAGACGATAATTTTGAAAGCGTTTAAAACACCTGCGCGCATTTAATAGCAGGGCAGATGATCTTTTTTCTTTTCTTTTTTTTCTTCTTATATAGTTGATGTTAGAGTAGAAGGTTAAAAAGGCAGAATATTTCTTTTTATAGTCTCTCCAATTAAAATTTCTTATTTGAAGATTTATTTTTGAAGCAGTTTACATTTTTTTTACGATTAGTTTCACAATAATAATACTTGTATAGTTTTTTTTTGTAAGTTGTAAAAAATATCAATATTTATGGCGTATCAAATAAAATATTGTTTACATTTTTAGGGTACATAAAAAATATTTTAATGGACAAGAATGCAAAATCATAAAAAAAGTAAAATTTGCATAGATCGTAATAATTGCAAAATGTGATCCTAAAAAAGTAAAAGGTTGGGGGGGGGGGGGCATTTTCCCTTTTTCAAAATTTCCTTTTTTCTTTATTAATGTCCTGTAGAAGAAACAGCTTGTAAAATAACAATATATTTTTTAAGAAATTTGTGGTTAATGAAAAACGGACACGTGAATAATTATTTAAATCAGACACATTTTGCATAATTTTTTTTTAAATTTCATTTTATATTCGGAAAATGTTAAATTTATTTACAAAGTATGAAACAAACAGCAAAATATATATTGGAAGAGGTACTCAATCTACTTAAATACTAAAGAAAAACAATTGTTATCGGAAGTACACCACTGATTTTATTATAATAAAGCGTCTGTTTTTCACAACCCACCTCCCCTCAAACAAACAAATCTTTAATTACCATAGTAAATTGAGGTACAGTTTTGAAACATATTGCATTTGAAAGAGAATTTTATTTTTCCTGTTCGACGGTTAAAAATTGAAATTGTGCAATATTTAGAAGTTAAAAAAAATCACTGTAAAAGCGAAATTTACTGTTCAGTTGTTGCCGCTGTTAACATGACGTCATTGTTACTCTTGGATAGCATGCGCTCTATAATATAGATTGTTGCTCTCAGTTTTACAAAAGTTGTTAATTAATATGAAAAGCAAATGAGAAACTGCCTTAATTTTAAAAAAATTGTTCATGGAGTACATGCCGCATTATGTTTGTATTATAATTTATAATTGCATATTGATTTAAAATTACCTATTTATAAAGCATTTTCCTGTAAGTCAGTAAATAAATTAATCAATATAGCTTAATTTTCCAGGGATCATAAAAATCAGTCAGAATCAGACCCTTTAAGTGCATTAAAGCATTCCTGAATAATATATATTTCTCATCATTTTAAAATATATTAAAAATTTCACATTTTGGTCAAACTGTGACTTCACAACATGGTGGTATTTTGATAACACAGGTGACGTAGTGTTTGTGACTTGCAGTAACGTCACAGTGACGTCACAAATATTTTAAAAAATGTCAGAAACATATTTTTTTTACATTGAATAACATATTTTGTAGTGTTCTTGCAATTTTTTTATGATTTCCAAGCAATTCACATTTTAGTCACAATGTGACGTCACTGAGTGGTTGTATTTTGGTCACAGATGTGACGTCACGGTGACGTCACTGTGACCATGCATGCTATGCGGGTAATAACTACAATTAAATTGTTAACAATAATAATTACACTTAAGTGACATTGTTGTAAAGTTTTTGTGAAAAAATATTATTGTATTAGGAGTGAATATTTCAACCTAATGATTAAAGAATCAGAAAAAGGAAATAATTTTAAAAACGATTAAAGAATTTTAATTAAAGGAAAAAAAATAAGAATAATAAAAAGTAAGTCCAGATAAGATTACAAAATAACATTAAGTTACTTGATAACACGTTTAACTTAAAATTAGTCCATTTTAATTTTTCATTCTTTTATGCAAATTTACCGATAAGCTGCGTAATCTCACCTAGCTTGGAAACTAATGAAAACAATGCGCCATCTCTCCTAACTGCAAATGCGCAAACTCTCCAATTTCGGTATGAGAGATTGCGTGGCCTTTTATATAAACATGGCCGCTACTAAAACGAACCGTTGATGTTCACATTGTTAGTCTAGATTAGTGGCTTATGGGGAATCGTTTAAGTTTAAAATATTTTGTACTACTGACATTGTATAGAAATTCTGATGAATACCTATGAAAATTCAAGGCCTTATTTTGGGAAAACAAAACAAAATAGCAATGCTTTATCTTAGACGCTCAAAACTATCAACGTGCACTTTCAAGTAGACACTCCACTACTGCTGTTGTACAAGTACCTGGAGTCGATGCGCGCTCACTTTACTCCTTCCCCCCGAACCTCTATGTGCGCAATCTCTCCGACCGCGCCATCTCTCCTGGCTTTACCTTAATACTTTATCTCCTTGATTACAGGGTTGGGGATTGGGCCATATGTCGGCCCAGAGACTATTTCTTTATTCTAGTCTCGATATTTTTTCAATACCAATACCTGCCATACACTTACACCAAGATAATTTCAAGAGAAATCTACCACAAAGAAATTCTTTTGTAAATTAAGGTACGAGTGAATATAAAACGAGTCACCAGTCCAAGCCCGTAATCAAAAGGTTAAAGCGCAAACGGGTTTTATAAGCATGAAGTTCTCAACGCGTTGAACAACAGCATCAGATGTGTTGTTGTTTAAAAGGTAGAATGATAAGGCAGCATTGAAGGAATGCAAAGTTGAAAAACAAAACACACCTTATTTTGTAAAGAAATGAAGTTTTGTAAGTGTCTATGCAATAAAATGCCTGCATTTACGCAATCTCCATATAAGTAAGTTGACTCTCTAATTATTTCATAAACAACATGTTTGTATAAAAATAAAATTTTTCTTATAAAAAAAAATAATAATAATTAAGGTGTTTCGGTTAAGCCTATTTTCAGATAAACGGGATTCGGATAATCGGGGTTCTACTGTTTTTTATTTTGTCATCATATCATATAGATTACAAACATAACTTTTTTCAAAAATGTTTTACTAAAATTGTTGGTGAATAATCAAATGTTAATCCAATCATCCTATTACAGATGTAGCTAATTGGAAAATATTGCCATATTTATTAATGAATTTAAAGAATCTATTTATTAAATACAATAGTACATAATTGTACTAACGAAAATTTCAGTATTACATTCACGTAACATGTCCTTCAATCACGTTTATTCGCCTCCGCATTAATATTCCAGTAGGAATTAGAGAAATGTGGTAAATTTAAGGGTTCATTAAACTAATGATTGCAGACGCCCATGTTATAATAATCACTTATTGTTAATAACTTATTAGCAACTCTGAAAGTACATATCTTTTCTGAATAACCTATCTTCACATATTAACTGAATGTAATAAACCAAGATTATGTTCTCTCTAAGTATTCCCTCAGAATAAACGTGAAAAGACTAAGGAAAAAAAAGAATTAATAATACTTTATAAGAAATGCAGGAAATGAGTAGGTGTATTTTTTAACTATGAATAAACTATTCAGTTAATTACCACTCTTGTAAATTTTCTATGTAATAAATATATTTAATAATATCATTTGTTGCTGTATTAAATTAATCTTTTTTATGTATATTGTATTTACAGGATTATTTCTATATTTTATTACAATACTAGATACCTCGTCAGTCATTAATGGTGTAAAGATATTTAAAAGTGAAAGTTTTCCCCCTTAAATTGGCTGAAATTCTAAAAAAGCAATGAGTTCTAATGAATACTAATATAGCTTCTCTAATTATCGTATTACAACTGTGGATAATTGGAAACCTCCCATGTTGCTATATGCACACAAGTATCGTCGACTTACGTAACTAATGTGTTCCGTAGATTTTTACTTAACTTGAATTTTACGTAAGTCGAATTTGTAAATTGCTGAAGTATAACTTCATAAGAAACAGCAATATTTTTTATGATTATAAGATATTATTTACACGGTATTATTTTATGAATAAAGCCTCATACAGCAGTATTTACTAGGATATAAAATATATGTAAAAAACTATAAATACAAATTGAAGGAACACTTATCAAATTAAAAATACCTTGTGGATTGCGGTGTTTATAAATTTAACATTGGTGAATTGGTTTATACCTAACGAATTTTGAATCTACATAAATGACTATAAAAATAAGAAAAAAATAGAGTAGACTGACTTACCTTTTCTCCAAGAATTCCCGATGGCAAGGCAAATAAGTATCATTCAACAAACATAATTATAAAGATTGAACCAGAGTTTAATTTATTTTTTTTGTCTTTTTTAATGAATTTTGTGTTTGTTTGTATAACAGAAACAAACATATAACTCTCGTTTGCTGTATAAAACTATATTATGTATATGATTTTTATCTTTATATTTTATTTATAATAATTTTGTGTTTGTTTGTATGTCACCAATAAAAATATAACTCTCGTTCACTACATAAAACTATTTTATGTATATGATTTTTATCGTCATATTTTATTTATAATAATTTTGTGTTTGTTTGTATGTCACTAATAAAAATATAACTCTTATTCTCTACATAAAACTATATTATGTATATGATTTTTATCTTCATATTTTATTTATAAACTAATTTTCAAAAGTATGCAAACGCGCTGTATATGAATCTGACGTAGTCTTCTTATACCGCTTAAAAAATTTAGAAATGTCACTTTTGGTTATATCTCCACCAATTTGTTTTATGATTTCTTCATAACTGCAAATAGGTCCTTGGTATGTTCATAAATGAAATTTTCGAGATTTATTACGTAACTGCGAATTTACGTAAATCGGATGCCTGTGCATGAATTTAGCAAAAGTTTTAATAAAACACATAATAGTATGTAATTTAAAAAAATAAAATTTCCTTATTACACTCACGTAACATGCCCTTTAGTTACGCTTATTTTCCTTCTCATGTATATTGTAGTAGTAATCAGAAGAATTACGTGGTTAATTTCTCTGTTCCCTAAAGTAATGATTTAGGAAGCCTGTGTTATAATAATAACGTATGGGAATCTCTGAAGTACTACTTATCATCTCTAAATTACATCTTAACTTAATGAAATAAACTAAGATGTTTTTTCTCAAAGTATTCTCTCAGTTCAAATACGAAAAGATAAAGACAAAACAAACATTATTTCCGTTATGATCATTTTGTAAAAAATGAAAGAAATATGTATTTAATTACTTAAAGATGTAATAAAATATTCAGTTAATTAAGACTCTAGTAAATGTTTGATTTAATAATAGCCTTTACTGTAATATTAAATTAATCTTTTTTATTGTGTTTTTCTTATTGCTGTGTTAATACGTGTGTGACTAGTGCTGTGTACGCGATTGCACTAACAAAGATTTCATTATTCTATTAACGTAACGTCCTGGATTACGAACTGTAATTTTATTTAATAAAGGAAATGAATGATAATTTAAAGACATAAGATCATTTGTAGAAAGAAAAACAGTTTTACACTATGGGTGTGTATAAAAATTGTTTAAATTTGAGATTCTAAAATGGCATTGATTTTATATTTTAATTGTCGCCATTTATTTTATGTTTAATGATTTATAAATAATTATGTATAACTAACCAAGATAAAAACAATTATCCATGGAAATCACCGAGCGCACCCAGATATCCTTAAAGGGGGGGGGGGGGTATATATAAACACCGACTGTCATACATTGGCAGGACTATATTATTTATACATTCTTTGGCACTCCCAAAAATAAATGTCAAGAAAATTGATCAGCAAATTGATAAGACTACCTATAAAACAAGCAAGATGCAAAAATCAATATAGGAGCTTGGAACAGACACCCCTAATACATCGTAGGTGACGACGTTAGTGGTCGCTTAGCTACCTAGCCAAAGAGAAATATCCAGTAATAATAATATGCGGAGAAGTACCAAAAACTCCACCAACGAAAGCACAGTGGACTAAAAATTTGCATACACAGGGCAAAGGTCCTTCGAATGAAAATCGGTAAGAATATAATATTTACATATGCCAATAGGCATTGAAAATTGAGTTTCTTCCCCTGCCTGTTTTTCATAAATAAATTTCTTATTATTGAAATCACATTACATTATTTGATCTTTTAAAATGCGAGTAACAGAGATGACAATTACAACCTCTAGAATTTACTCAGTACTAAATAATTTAAAGAATAATGTATTCCAAATTATTTTCCTTCATTCTTATATATTTGTATATAATGGAGAAATTCTTCAAAAGAGGAATAACAGCAAAATAAATTAAAAGTTGATTTACAATGTGTAGCAAAATACATGATTATGTATATTACTAAGAATAATTTCTTATTCTTATATTTTGCTCAGATGATATTTTGAGGAAAAAAAGAAGACGTATTTAGTAACATATTTCTAAAGCAATTTACTTTAATATATTTTAAACATTATTTTTAAGGAGTTTAGTAATATAATTAACGATGCTGTTTAATAGTCTTTTAGAAATTATGTACACGTAACTAATTTTCTTAATAGCACTCTAGTTCAAATTAAGTACACTTCAAAAAATTAACTTTTCTACTTTATAGCGTGGGATTCTGAATTTTTATTACATTTAGATTAATATATTAATTTAAATGGTAAAGCACAACTTTATTAAAACTTGAAAAAAAAATTTAAGTTTATCATAGAGATCTCGTGTTAGTTATAACGTAAAACTGAAGCCAAGCTAATGTCTTTAATTCTTTCTATTATATAAAAAAATTTTCGTCTTTTAGTTATATTTCTCTATTATATCTAAAAATTATTTCATTTATGAATATTAGCATCTGATAATGTGTCAAATAAAATAATAAATTAATTTTAAACATAAAAGAGAAGAATTATTTTTTCGATGAATTCTTTTATTTTAGATCACGAAGGCAATTTAAAGATATAAATTAAGGATTTAATATAAATGAATGTATAAATAACTTAGTAATGATATTAATTGCTAATAGTTTAATTCCATCTAAATAAAGAGTTGAAAATCTCCCATTTGTCACAATAGGTATTTTTAACGAAAATTCTTTTAAAGGGAAAAAATAAATATATTAAATGTTTTTGAAGAGAATTATTTTCTTTCATAAACCAATAAATGAAATATTATATCACACTGACAAAGGACGTGAATTAATTTTCACTTTGCTAAACAACGCATAACCAACACAGTGAAAACTGCGTCCTGACTGAGGATCGAACCCAGATACCCTGGTATAGCGCGCCAAGTGCTTTACCATTTAAGCCATCTGAACGGCATCCAGTCTGGCATTTTTCACTTATACGTTGGCAAGGCTGCAACGTAGCTCAAGATGGAATGTCATACATGAGCACACTACCCAGTGGCGTACATGAGACGAATAAATTCCCAGCATGGGAATTAACTGGAAATTGAAATATTATAATGATGAATTTCTCCTTTTTGCAGTTGCGTGTATTCTTTGTAATTTGTTTAGAATGTTGTTATATTATCCAATATCTTAAAATATATTTATCAAATTGTCAAAACTACTTACTAATTCCGTGTCGCTGTTCTAATATTGTATTAAATTTAAATTCTTAAAAACATAGAAAATGAAGGATTGCTTGATTAAAGTAATTTAAAAAAGTAATACTTTTTCTTAAACCTACCATATCCAAGTTTGAATGTATCTGCAGAAATTATTAAAGGTATGCTAAAATTTTAGGTGTAGTTACAAAGTACAAAAAAGTTACTTTTACTATAGATATTGTTCATTGAAATAATATACTTTTCTCAGAGAAAGTAAAAATGTCCTTCTTTTGACTAGTACAAGTAATAATACTAAAAGTAATCTGACAAAATAGATAATCTACCCATGTCTGTATTACCTTGTATACTAACTTGCATTTTCCTTGATAATAATGTTAATGTAGACTAAAAGCACGTATCTTTTATCGTCGAAATTTTGGAATTTGAAATTAAAATTACTTATAACAAATAATAATAATAATAATAATAATAATAATAATAATAAAGAAAGCAAAAAAAAGAAAAGTAAGATTTTAATTTAAGATTTGGGTTAATGCATTGGTGGTTCTGACAACTATTTTGTCTACCACTATTTCCAAGTAATAATCCTTGTGATACATTACACTTGTATATATTGAAAAAATCTACCATGATTATTATTGTTGGCAAATAGTAGTAGACGTAATACTCGTCAGTGGCACCCCTGTTAATGTTTATCGAGAATTAATTTTTTACAATTATGAAGTTGATATTTATAAGTGTTCATTATTTACAACATAATTATTTCTTCCATATTCACTCAAAAAAACTAAAATTTTCATTGTAGAATTACAAATTAGTGAATCTGATATCATCCAATCATATTATATCAATTATAGTAAAAACTTACATTAATTTTGCTCTTAGTTTTTATCAAGGATTAAAATTTTTAAATAATGATGTTCTTTTTTTGTAAAAGTTTTTCATTTACAAGTAATTTTTAAGATATAATCAAAACCAACTACAAGAAATTATTTCTTACCTTTGTGTTATGCCAATCATTTATGATTATCCTCATTAGATTCCAGTAAGTTTCGGAAAATATCCGAGCAACCTAAACAATAGGGCTTGATGTTCGAACAAATGCGAAAAAAAACATCTAAAGATCGATTTAAAAAAATCGCGAAAAATTCAAAATGCACTATGTGAATTTCAAATAAACTTTATTGAAAGAAAGATCAAATTTACTATAGTGGATTAAGACAATGTAACCGGAATTGTTTCACAAATTTCAAAAAATCGCAGCGGAACGCTAGAAAACGCTATAAATCAGCTTAAAAATCGCTAAACATTCAAAAATCTCAGAGGACAAAATTCACTACACTGGACTAAATCAATATGATCGAAATTATTTTACGAATGTCAAAAAATTCACACAGGATTAGTTTTTAGCTAATAAGAAGTTAAATTGCCATCCGAGTTTTACAATAATTAATATACCTATGTAAAATATTTTTCTACTACTTCTACTCTGAAATTTTCAAATCGATATCGTATTTAGTTTTCTTAATTTTCGCTGATTAGTAAAAATTCTCTATTTATTTTCTTTCCTTTGACAAACGAGGTTGGAGGGGAGGGGGGTTACAGAATGAAACAGAACAGAATGAAATTATAAATAAAATTTTTTTTTAACAAATATTCATATCTGGACTATAATTAACTATGTAAGAAAAAAAAGAAACTAAATGAGAACAATGAAAGGCACTAGTGGGTTCAAGTCACTATTAGTCTGCCTACTGTGTTCACTACTAAAAGTATCTACGAGGGTCGATCCAGAAGTAAGGTTCCCAAAGACCTCCAGACGCACGGGAAGGTGCTAGGCGAAATACGGCAACAGCACTGAGCGCGGATGTTCCCGCACTCGCGATTCCCTCGTCCACGCTTCGCTGTGCAGCTTACTCTTGGCTCAGCAGCCGTCCGAGAGGGAAGTTCCCATTGTTGATCACGCCAAGTGCGAGTTATTGTGTAACACTAAGAAAACTCAGACGAACTATTCAGAACCGCCGACGAGGACGACTGACAGCCGGTGTAATGCTGCTTCACGACAACTCCCGACCTGTCGTCTCCTGTCAAACCCAGCAACTTTTGACACAATTTGGGTGGATCGTCATGCCCCACCCACCTTACAGTCCGGAGCTCGTACCTAGTGATTATCACTTGTTCCCCAAGATAAAGGAACATTTGGGTGTCCAACCAATGCCCCATAGATTAGAAAGCCGTGACACGCGTCACGAAAACGTCATATCAAGCAGGCAAAACAAAGAAAAAAAATCGAACAGCTTGCATGTTTCGATTTCATTGGCTCATAGAATTAATAATTATTGTTTAAGACTAATAGTTAATAATTCCATGAGCCATCGAAATCGAAACATGCAAGTTGTTCGAATTTTTTGCTTTGTTTTGCCTGCTTGATATGACCTTTTCGTGACGCGTGTCACGGCTTTCTTATCTAGGGAGCGTTGGTCCAACGCTTCCGGAGCGACGATGACATCAAAGAAGAGGTGAAACGCTTCCTCAACGGGTTGGCGACGGAGTTCTACGACACTGGGATACAGAAATTGGAGCACCGTCTACAAAAATGCGTAGAAAAAGATGGCGATTATGTAGAGAAATAGAGAAAACTTTTTTCTTTCCACGATGTAAATGTCTATGAGAATAAACAATGTTGTCTATTTGTAAATTTGATGGGTACCTTATTTCTGGATCGACTCTCATACTTATTTTTTAAAGGTTGGATTTTAATTTTTATTTCAGTAACAACTTAACACCAGTGCATTAGAGAGGGTAAAGAAAGAAGTAAAATAGTGTTTACATAGTTTTCTTTGTTAATAGACCTGTTTTTCTATCTCAGTCTACACAAAAAGTGTCGCAAATAGTATAGTCTTCATGTAACAACATTTGACACAGGAAGCCAATCACACTTCCTCTTAGTTTTGGAATATTTGTCTACACTCTCCTTGCAAAGAATGTCTGCGTCACATGTGTGACACAACTTTTCATAATTATCATCTTAACTTACATATTTCTTCGCCTTCTTACTTTTAATTTTTAACTTTTTTTTTAGGTGTAGTAAACTTTATACTGTTTGAACATTCATCAATGTCTGATGAACTGAATTTTATTAATCGCAGCATTCTGTACAAAAGAAACTACGGAATGTAGTACATAGGATTGCAGTTCGGCATATATCCCATTTTGTACAGTACAGATGTTGCACATCACAGTTGCCTGCTCTCGTAAAGGAAAATGGCGTAACCATACACACATTACTCTATACAGACGCTACACTTAGTTTTGACTTCGAAATCATGCATGCATTTAGTAATTAGCGTATAAAAAGTATTTAAGCATAACATGTTTAAAAGTTTGAATAGTGAAATCATGAGCTTACCTCAAAATGAAGATTGTACAGCTACAAGTAAACATCGAAATTGGATTCACGCTATACACTGGTTAAAGTAATCTCACTGCGCACCTAGAAAGTGCGTCTGACTGTCAACTGTCGATAATTACATAAAATACAAGGGATTCAGCATCTATCCCGGATGTGGCGACTCTCCCGGAGTTGCCCCATAAAAAATGATCCCAAAGGTAACCGAAAGAGAGCGCTCACACGTTCTTTTATGCAAATAAGGTAAATAATTCGATCCTTCAAACTCCCCTTTTCGTGAAAACGTCGTTCTAAATTCAGTATCGCATTTAATGAAATAAAGCTTGTTTGCACCTTTAGCCCTTTATCCGTGCGAAACTTTCGGAATGCAATAGTTGTGGATTCACCATTCTTGTAGAAAAGTTTAACCATCAACGCTCGGTCTGGTAAGGATAACAGGCTGACAAGATCGAATGACGAATATATTTCCAGCCAGGTGTTTTAATGCTAGACTACTTTGCATAAAACGTCTCAGTACGACGTGTGAGCGCCCTCTTTCAGTTACTTTTGGAATACTTTTCTTTTTATACATGGAAAAAAAATCCAATTTCCCTCTGATCATATTCTCGCAAACCGAAATTTTTTTCCGAGCATTACTTCTTTTGTTTTGAATTTTTTAAGTTTCCACGAATTTATGAGCCATCCTGTACTACATAATTCAGTTCCGTTAGGACATTTTTAAAATGTCACCTATATCAATTTTTGTCAACAGATGGAAATGTGCTCGAATTTTCTTTTGTACATGCCTGTATGTTATGTGAACATTTTTATAAGCAACACATATTAAGCTAAAATTTATTTTATAACAAAACTAAAGACGCACTTCCAACAAATATCATCCATAGACAACAATGTGTCAAATTCTTTGCCTTTCCCTGTATATAAATTAAATATTAATTTAGAAACTTATTTTAGTGTATTAAATATAATTCAACTGAAAAATGCATCTAACAATTAAAACCCACCATTCATCAATTCACGCCCATGTATAGTAATGCTCTGAAATTTTTTATATAACCATGTGTATGATCTATAGAACTTATAAACACAGTGCAACTTTTAAAAAAAGTTGAAAACGCACTTCCAGCAGTTATCGCTCATAGACACTAATGTAGTCGAATTATTTTATGTGCTTGTAAATGAATGATGAATCCTAAGCAATCCATATTCTACAGTAAGAATATTTATAATGCACCTCAGTAATGTATATATAAATTTGATTACCCAATTTGAAATAGTGTAACATCATTAAAATCGATTTTTCCCAGTTGACCAATTATATAAATGAATTTTTTTTATGTGTCCTAGCAATGAATGATAAATTTTTTGTACTTCATTTTCTGCAGAAAGCAGGTTTAATTGTATTTCATAAATGTATATCAATTTAATTATATTTGAAATAGTTTAGCATAAAAAAAAATACACGGAAGATGATTTTTCCCACTAGGCCATAATGTAACGAATTTTTTTTAGTGTCTGTGTAAACGCCACATACATCGTTTCCAATAGGAAACATGCCATCACAGTTGCCTGCTCTCGTAAAGGAAAATGGCGTAACCAAACACACAGTACTCTATACAGACGCTACACCTAGTTTTGACTTCGAAATTATGCATGCATTTAGTAATAAGCGTACAAAAAGTATTTAAGCATAACATGTTTAAATGTTTGAATAGTGAAATCATGCGCTTACCTCAAAATAAAGATTGTACAGCTACAAGTAAACATAGAAATTGGATTCATACTATACACTGGTTAAAGTAATCTCACTCTGCACCTATAATGTGCGTCTGACTGTCAACTGTCGATAATTACAAGAAATACAGGGATTCAGCATCTATCCCGGACGTGGCGACTCTCCCGGAGTTGCCCTATAAAAAATGATTCCAAAAGTAACCGAAAGAGGACGTTAACACGTTTGTTTTATGCAAATAAGGTAAACAATTCCATCCTTTAGTCTCCCCTTTTCCTCAAAACGTCGTACCACATTCAGTATCGCATTTAATTAAATAAGGTTTGTTTGAAAATTCAGCCCTTTAACCGTGCGAAACTTTCGCAATGGAATAGTTGTGGATTCACCATTCTTGTAGAAAAGTTTAACCACCAACGCTCAATCTGGTACGGATAACATGCTGCCAAGATCGAATGACGATTCTATTTCCAGCCAGGTGTTTTAATGCTAGACTACTTTGCATAAAACGTCTTAGTACGACGTGTGAGCGCCCTCTTTCGGTTACTTTTGGAATACTTTTCTTTTTATACATGGAAAAAACATCCAATTTCCCATTGATCATATTCTCGCAAACCGAAATATTTTTCCAAGCATTACTTCTTTTGTTTTGAATTTTTTAAGTTTCCACGAATTTATGAGGCACCCTGTACTACATAACTCAGTTCAGTTAGGACATCGTTAAAATGTCACCTATATAAATTATTGTCAACAGATGGAAATTTGCTCGAATTTCCTTTTGTGCAGGCCTGTACACTGTAAAAAAAATTCGGAAAAGTTTCCGGTAGGAATAGGATTTCCAGTTGCCCGTATAGGACAGGAAACTTTTCCGAACCAACACGGAAAAAAAACGAAAAAAAACGAAAGTTTTTTCTTTCCGTCAGGAAACTTTTCCTGTTTGATTCAGAAACTAATCTTTAGACACAGAATAAATTCCTGGGTCTTACGGAAATCTTTCCATTCACATAAAGAAACGTTTTGGTAGAACGGTAGAATAGACAGAAAGTATTCCGTTTTAAAAAAGAAAACTTTCCATTCACACTAAGAAATGTCTTGGTAGAACGGTAGAATAGACAGAAAGTATTCCGTTTTAAAAAGGAAAACTTTCCATTCACACTAAGAAATATCTTGGTAGAACGGTAGAATAGACAGAAAGTATTCCGTTTTAAAAAGGAAAACTTTCCATTCACACTAAGAAATGTCTTGGTAGAACGGTAGAATAGACAGAAAGTATTCCGTTTTAAAAAGGAAACTTTTCCGAATCAGTCAGTAAACTAATCATGAAAAAATTAAAAATTCCTGTGTAGAATAGAAACTTTTTCTTTGCTTTACGGAATTTTTTTTCATTATGATCGGAAAATTTTCTGCATTGTAAAGAAACTTTTGTTTTAAAGAGTAGGAACATTAACAGATGAAAATATTGCTTTTGGACACTGTTTTGATATTCTTTTATCTCAAATATTATTAAGAATATTTAATACATACACACATTTTTAAGTATTTGTTATCATAAAATGCATTACATGTAATCCATTTTATGATAACAAAATACTTAAAATGTATGTATGTATTCAAAAAAGTTCTTAATAATATTTAACTGAGATAAAAGTAAATTAAAATAGTGTCCAAAAGCAATGTTTTCATCTGTTATTGGTCCTACTCTTTATAACAAAAGTTTCTTTACAATACAGAATCAGCTTGAAATTTTATTTATTTGTTACAAGTATACTGATACGTTTACCTCATGGGTATTTACATTTTTTTTTAAATAAGTATTTTATACAATGAATGCTAGAGAAGTATCTTTATAAACAAGGAGAAGTAATTCTCGTAAAAGAAAAGTGTATAAATAAATAAAAAGTACACAATGAAATGGATTTTATGTTCATAAAATACATAATATACTTTTATGTTCTTTAGAATATGTGTATATGTTTCATAGGAAAAAAAAAAAAAACTTAATATATTTTAAGCGATATAAAAGAAAATCCAAATAGTGTCCAAAACAAACCTTTTCATCTGTTGTCTGTATAGCAAAGTGGACTGTACAGAGATGCCAGCTTATTAGTACCAGAATATACATAGGTGTAGCCAGTGGTGAAGTGTGTGTGGGAGATAATTGCCCCAGGCACTAAATATTTAGGTGATGCCAAAAAACTGTTAAATAAGATATTAAAAACGGAACAACATATTTTCAATTTGGACTGGATATTTAAAACCCACACTTATGTCATTGGGTGTAGCACAAGTGTATGACATTTTGCATGCGTATGAAGTGTATGCAACTAACATTGAAGTTTTATTGGTACTGGAAAGACTTTCTATTGCTGTATATCCAAAACAAAGGACATACAAAACATTTTTAAATCACAATAGTGATTTAAAAAACTATTTACGCCTCAAAAAAAAAAAAAAAAAAAAAAAAAAAAAAACAAGCTTATGGGGTCGTCTTCATTCTTAAGTTGCACAGAACTCCAAACTTTTCAATATGTACATCTAACTTTGACATTATATTTGCCTCTTTCGGTAACTTTTTCTCAAAGATACCAAAAGGGAAGTCACTTGGTCAAAATGTTTAAGAATTATGAAGTTTAAAGTTTGGAACTCCTAATGTTAAACAGCTGGTGGAGTTTTTTTTATATAATTCAATACTTGACGTAATAATTTTATATTCGTATATTTTATTTGAAGCTTTTCGAAATCTATTTCGGTTTAAAAATTATAGATTATGGTTTATTTTATGGTTTAATTTATAAAAAAAATGTATTTTTAAATTAATTAAAAAATTAATTTTAATAGAAATAGATTTCTAAAAACTTCAAATATGCAAATCAAAAATCACAGCTGATTCCGCTAAGTAGTTTTTAAGTTATGCTTAAAACACTACCCACATTACAGTCTGATTTGCAACGATTACAGATTAGGAGTTACAAACTTTAAATTTTCATAATTTCAAAACTACTTGACTGAGTGAATTCCAGTTTGTTATCATAGGGCAACATTTACTGAAAAAAACAAACATGATGCCCCAATTAGATGTATCTATTGAATTTGCTACAATTTCAGCATGAATATGACCCTCTAAGCTTATTTTTTTCAACATTAAATTAAAAAAGACAGTTTCCAGAAGAATAACTTTGTTTTTTACTGTGACAGTTTGGAGATTAAATGTTATGTTCTTTTTTGTCCCCAAATACACCCTGCGCATATGATATTTCAAATTTGTCACTTTTTATACCCAATTTGTGTCTCTACTTTCCAATTAGGAACATTGCTGCACCTAACTATTATAACCCAATTTGGGTGCTTTTCTGCTCTATTACACACACACACACACAAAAAAAAAAATAATAATAATAAAATAAAAAAAAATAAAAAAAATCCAGAAACTATTTTATAAATTTTGAAAATTTATATAGAGCAGCATTGAAACTTTAATTTTTTATCTTTTATGTGGAAGGTAATTTTTTTCTCCTGTCTAAATTAAAAACGCCATAAAATAATAATAATAATAAAGTAAATCTAAAAACTTTTGAAGTTATGTAAATTATAAGAATATACAGAATTCAGCTAACCCTAATAAATACGTTGATGATAAACAATTTTCAGAAGCCATACAATTTGAAAATGTACAAGACTTTGAACTTGAAGCTCAACTGAAAATTACATAACAAAAAGGCTCAGTAAATGAAAATCATTTTTTGTTAAAATTTAAATCAGCTATTTTTTTTTTCAAAATACAATTCAAAATACAATTTTAAAATTACGCATTTTAAAGTAAAATACCCTTTACTAAATCATTAAAATTAATAATTAGAAAAGCTCATTTAAATTTATTTGAAATTAAAAATATATAGAGAAACTCATTCACTTGTTTAATTTGAAATATTTTAATCATATAAACAGTTAAAAATATAGTTAAAAAATGGAGCAACAGAAAATGATATAATTTGAAAATGTGAATTCTCATTTACTTTTGAAAACATGAAATAAAGTAAACAAATTGTCTTGTGTTATGTATCACTTATTTACACTAACTGCAATTTAACAATATACTTTTTATTGACCTATTCTGTATAAAATATATACCACCTTAAATTACCCCTTTGATAAAATAAAAAGCATATAAACTCTTCATTACTAAAAGCTAAATCTTTTTGTTTTGACCAAATTTCTCGATTAAAAATCTTAAAATATAAAAGATAATGTAAGAATTTTATTCAGAAAAAAAAAATGAAATTTTAAGCATTCTATTCTATATCTGGATTACATACAGTATTCCTTTAAACATACCTATTCCAGATTATATACACTACTCTGAAATACATACACTAATTCATTTAATGAAGTTGGAGCATATATTAAAAATACTTAAGATAATTATGATTATCTGGGTATAAATTTCAATGGATCTGAAAAAATTATTCTTTGTTATTAAAATGTTTGAAAAGAAACACCAATTTTCCAGCTTTATGAGTTCTTTATAAGCGATTACAGAGTTTGCAGTGAATTAAAGTTTGATTTTTTAAAAATTTAAAATAAAAGATACTTTTAAATCAGGTGTTTGATTTTTTAAAGATTTTAAAACTTTAGTTGTTTATTAGTTTACATTTATAAGTAATTAAAATTATATTAAAAAATATATATAAACATTTCAGAGTATTACTAACCATGGAATCTTTATTTTCCGAGTCTTTCCATAAATAAATTACATTGGAATATCGAACCATTTGTTATTTACATGTGCACAATGAAGTCATGAGAGATCAACATAAATAACAATAAATATACTTTTGATTGACCTATATTTATTTATTCTAACGTTTTACAAATCCTCGCAGAAACTCTCCATGTTTTTGTATTAAAAAATTCACATAAGATTTGTACATATTTTTTTAACAAATAAATTTATGCTTTAATCTTTTAACATTTCTCAGCTGAGATTCTCTATTTTTAAATTAGAATTTTTATTTTTAAGTGTGATATTTGATTTAAATAAAATTCAAAAAGCGAGGATTTTGAGTGTTGTCTCTCCCAGTCCTTAAATTTACAATGTATTGTTGTCAAAAATAATATTTATAATGAAATATCTTAACCTAAATTTGAAAAAAAAAAGTGTATTTAAATAAATCAGTTGATTTAAATCAGGATTGAAATCCAGTTGATTTAAATCAATGAACTCTGATTAAAAATTGTTAGACTACACAAGTGTTATTCAGCAATTATTTAATTTAAATTGTGATTATAGTGCTGAAATATAATTTCAATTATTGATCTAAATATTTTAAGATTTCTGAACTTTCTGTATTATAACTGATTAGATAACGTTGAAGAAATTGGCAATGAAACTATGCTTAGATTTCAAAAGATACCAAAATTTACCAATTGCTGTAAAAAAAAGTAATTAAAAAAATTTCTTTCCAAAATCATGTACTTGCATACAATATTTTAACAAAAGATTATATTGAAGTAAAAGTTATAACACCAATCTGGTGAATCAGCTAAATAAACTTATCAAAAGCCAATTTGATAACTTAAAACCTGCATTTTATTTTGAAGAAATAAAATAAGGACTTGTGAATAATACTTATAAACTCTTTACAAATGAAAAAAGCAAAAATATGGAATATATAAGCACTTACTTACAGGGAAGTCCAGTTGCCAGTAAATATATATATATATATATAATATAAATTAAAGTAAAGATACTTTTAAAAAAATATTTAAAAAATAAGGAAATTTTAAAAAATGTACACTACCAGACATCTGTTTCCTGCTGGTGAAAGCTATATTTTGATAATTGTATAAGGGAATTTATCACCTCTTTAAAATTTCGGTAGGTTACCATAGAATTTCACAATCAGCATTAAAGGGGAAAAAATGATGCCACAGGAATATAGTAGAAAAACGTGATAATTTTACAAAATGTAACAAATAGAGATTTAGCAGACTATCAAATATTCGGCTGAGTACTAACTTTTTAAAAAGTATATTGATTACAATTTTTTTTATCATGATTAATAACAAAGAAATAAATGTTTGTGAGTCTCTTATTCCTCAATGGCAGATCACTTAATAGCAGAATATTAAAAATTTCAAATAATTCAGAAAAAAATATCTATAAAATAAGAGTGAATTCAATAAAAAATCGGTCTTAGCAAATATGTATGTGCTATTTTTTTTTTTTTACTTAAACTCATTAAAATAAATCAAGTGCATATAATTTACACAAACATTAAATTGCACGTATTGACTAAATACCATTTTTTAAAAAATTTATAAATTACTCGATTTTTTCTGGTTAACAACAAAAGACAGAAAAAATAAAACAAACATTTATACTGAAAAATAAAATTTATTTTCAACAAAACTATAAATCAAAGTGTTTTAATAAAACAAATTACAGCACTGTATTTATGCTATGTATGCTATTGGCTTTTATTCCTTTAGAATTGATGCAGTTAGTAAAAAAGCCTGCCTAGATTCCGGCCTGATAACAGTCTTAATTAAACACCCAGTAGGATGCTACAGCAACGAAATTGACTCAGTTGAATATTTCTCCGAAAAAAGTGTCACACCATCAACATACGAAAACATCTTGACGTCCTTTCTAACATCCTCATTCTCTATTAGGCAAGGATGATCTGTTCTAGCTGTAAGGCGACATTGATCACTGCAGTATTATCCTGTAATACAGTAATAATATTAATTTTTTTTATTGTACTAATTGCTAGTGACCATGTATATTTAAAAAGATAAAAACAGCACAAGAGCAAAGAATGATTAAGGGGACACTTCGACTTCAGCGATAAGTATTTTTAAGAACAAAATATTTGAAAATTTTCCTTTGAATAAAGAATTCAAAATTCATAAAATTTTTAAAAAATTTTAAAATTAAGGAAATTTTTAAAAATGTACTCTACCAGCATTGGACACCTGTTTCGTGCTGGTGAAAGCTATATTTTGATAATTGTATAACGGAATTTATCATTTCTTTAAAATTTACATAGGTTACTATGGGATTTCACAATCAGCATTAAAAGAAAAAAAATGGTGCCACAGGAATATAGTAGAAAAACATAACAATAATTTTACGATATGTAACAAATAGCGATTTAGCAGATTATCAAATATTCGGCTGGATACTAACTTTTTAAAAAGTATATTAATTAAAAAAATTTATATATATTAAATTGGAAATAAAATAATAAAAAGAAAAGTGCTCAGTCAAACTGATGGCATTGAGCTCACAGGCTATTCACACTATTTGCATATTATACTCTTATTTCAAAGAAAAAACACATTTATATAAATTAGAAGGGGAGGGGGTCATTAGCTCCCATATTTACGTCCTTTATACTTAACCAATAAACGTCCAAATCTAATCAGGGAAGCGCCTTATCAAAATAAACCGGTATACAACATTTGCATCAAATTGGATAATTCGGCATGAAAAAACTATTTAACTAAATTAAAATGGACAATTAGTCCCTGTTCCCCCTTTATATTTAACCAAATGACCCCCCCCCCCCAAAAAAAAAAAAAAAAAAAAAAAAAAAAAACGAATCAGGGAAGCATCTTATCAGAATAAACCTATATAAAAATTTGAAGTAAATCGGTTAATTCTGCATGAAAAACCCATTTATCTAAATTAAGGGGAGGGAATTCGTCCCCGTCCCTCCTTTATACTTAACAAATGAACCCCCAAAACTAATGCGGGAAACGCCTTATCACAATGAATCAATATACAAAATTTGAAGCAGACTAGATAATTTTGCATAAAAAACCCATTTATCTAACTTAAGGTGAATTAGCCCCTCGTTCCACCCTTTATTCTTAACCAATAAACCCCCAAAATTAATCAGGGAAGTGCCTTATCACAATGAAAATATATACCAAATTTGAAGAAAATCGGATAATTCTGCACGAAAAACCCATTCATCTAAATTAAGGGGAGCATTAACCCCTTTTCCCCCCTTTTATACTTAACCAAAGAACCCCCAAAGCTAATCACGGAAGCGCCTAATCAGAATGAACTTATATACCAAATTTGAAGCAAATCGGATAATTCTGCATGAAAAACCCATTTATCTAAATTAAGGAGGGGGGGATTAGCCTCCAGTTAACCAATAAACCCCCAAAATTAATCAGGGAAGTGCCTTATCACAATGAAAATATATACCGAATTTGAAGAAAATCGGATAATTCTGCACGAAAAACCCATTCATCTAAATTAAGGGGAGCATTAACCCCTTTTCCCCCCTTTTATACTTAACCAAAGAACCCCCAAAGCTAATCACGGAAGCGCCTAATCAGAATGAACTTATATACCAAATTTGAAGAAATCGGATAATTCTGCATGAAAAACCCATTTATCTAAATTAAGGAGGGGGGGATTAGCCTCCAGTTCCCCTTTTATACTTAACCGATGAACCCTCAAAATTAATCAGGAAAGAGCCTTATCACAATGAACCTCATACAATATCTGAAGAAAATTCGATAATTCTGCATGAAAAAACCATTTATCTAAGTTAGGGGGGATTAGCTCCCATTCCCCCTTCATACTTAACCAATGAACCCCCAAAACTAATCAGGGAAGCGCCTTATCAGAATGAACCTATATTCAAAATTTGGAGCAAATTGGATAATTCTGCATGAAAAACACATTTATCTAAATTAAGGGGGGATCAGCCCCCGTTCCACCCCTTTTATACTTAGCAATTGGACCCCTTAAACTAATCAGGGAAGCGCCTTATCACAATGAACCTATATGGAAAATTTGAAGCAAATTGTATAATTCAGCATGAAAAATCAATTTATCCAAATTACGGGGGATTGGACCACGTTCCCCCCTTTATATTTAACCAATGAACCCCCAAAACTGATCCAGGGAAGCGCCTTATCACATCGAACCTATATATAAAAATTGAAACAAATCTGATAATTCTGAATAAAAAAGTCATTTATCTAAAGTAAGGGGGGGGATTAATCACCGTCCCCCTCTTTATACTTAACCAATGAACAACCAAAACTAATGAAGGAAGCGCCTTATCACAATGAAGCTAACACATGGGCTGATAAGTTCCCGGTCTAATAAAGAAAACACAACTTTTTACAAAACTTTTTGACTTTTATAACTTTAATAAATAACATAACTTTAATAATAAATAATAATAATTTAATAATAATAATTTAATAAATAAATAAATAATAATAATAATTTAATAAATAAATAATAATAATAGTTTAATAATAAATAACATAATTTTATAACGAAAAAGCTCCAAACAGTGTTCTAAATCATTGACTCGTTGTTGTTTTTGGTCAAAAATCAACACGCGCGGCAGCCACTTTGACAACAGCTTTTTTATAGACAAATGCTCATTCAAAATAAAACCTACACGTTTCTTGGATATCTTCAGAGTCTGAGCTATCGCCTGCAACTTCACTTTACGGTTCCCCAAAACGATTTTTTGGACTATTTTTATGTTTTCCGGAGTAACCACCTCTTTTGCGTGGTGCATCACTGGTGTCCGTACGACCACGTTTAAATTCAGCAAACCAGTCAATAATGTTTGATTTACCTGGTGCAGTGTCCGGATAATGCTTATCAAGCCAAGCTTTTGTTTGAACGGTGTTTTTTCCCATCAAAATACAATTCTTGAAATTCTTGTTTATCCATTTTTTTTTTGTTTATCAACAAAGTTGTTCAAATAAAACCACTCTAACGTTTTATCCACACGGCGAATCATCATGACATCTTTTCTGCTACCTTTTAAAGGTTAGTATTTACTAAAAAAAAGCATCGGTTCGGCAATTGCAACGCCATCTGTGTGCCAGACCGGGAACTTATCAGCCCATGTGTTACATAGAAAATTTGAAGGAAATTGGGTAATTTTGCATGAAAAACCCATTTATTTAATTTAGTGGGATTAGCTCTTGTCCCGCCTATATATTTAACCATTGAACCCCAAAACTGATCAGGGAAGCGTCTTATCAGAAACAATCTATATACAAAATTTTAAGCAAATCGGATAATTCTTCATGAAAAACCCATTTATCTAAATTAAGGGTAGGATTGGCCCCCGTTCCCCTCGTTTATACTTTGCCATTGAACTCCCAAAACTAATCAGGGAAACGACTTATCACAATGAACTTATGTACAAAATATGAAGCAAATTGGGTAATTTTGCATGTAAAACCCACTTATTTAATTTAGGGGGACTAGCCCCTGTTCCCCCTTTATATTTAACCATTGAAACCCCAAAACTGATCAGGGAAGCGCCTTATCAGAAACAACCTAATACAAAATTTTAAGCAAATCGGATAATTCTGCATGAAAAACCCATTACATAAATTAAGGGGGGATTAGTCCCATTTCGCTCCCTTTATACTTTACCATTGAACCCCCAAAACTAATCAAGGAAGCACCTTATCAGAATGAACCTTTTATAAAAAATTTTGAAACAATTGGATAATTCTGCTTTAAAAAATCATTTTTCTCAATTGAGAGGGGGGGGGGGGGAATTAGTCCCTGTTCTCCCCTTTATACTTCACCAATGTACCTACATACAAAATTTGAAGCAAGTTAGATAATTCTGCATGAAAAACCCATTTATCTAAATTAAGGGTAGGATTGGCCCCCGTTCCCCTCGTTTATACTTTACCATTGAACTCCCAAAACTAATCAGGGAAGCGACTTATCACAATGAACTTATGTACAAAATACGAAGCAAATTGGGTAATTTTGCATGAAAAACCATTTCTTTATTTTAGAGGGGGGATTAGCCCCTGTTCCCCCTTTATATTTAACCATTGAACCCCCAAAACTGATCCGGGGAAGCGCCTTATCACAATGAACCTATATACAAAATTTGAAGCAAATCGGATAATTCTGCATAAAAAACTTATTTATCTAAATTAAGGGGGAGGAATAATCACCGTTCCCCTCTTTATACTTAACCAATGAACCCCCAAAACTAATAAAGGAAGCGCCTTATCACAATGTAGCTCTATAAAAAATATGAAGAAAATTGGGAAATTTTGCATGAAAAACCCATTTATTTAATTTTGGGGGAGATTAGCCCCTGTTCCTCTTTTATATATAACCATTGAACCCCCAAAACTGATCAGGGAAGCGCCTTATCGGAATGAACCTATATACAAAATTTGAAACAAATCGGATATTTCTGCATGAAAAACACATTATCTAAATTAAGGGGGGATTTGCCCCCCAGTTCCGCCCTGTATACTTAACCAATGAACCCCCAAAGATAATCAGGGAAGCGCCTTATCAGAATGAACCTATATACAATATTTGAAACAAATCGGATAATTCTGCATGAAAAACCCATTTATCTAAATTAAGGGGGTGGGGGGATTAATGACCGTTGCCCTCTTTATACTTAACCAATGAACCCCCAAAACTAATGAAGGAAACGCCTTATCACAATGAAGCTATATACAAAATTTGAAGCAAATTGTGTAATTCTGCATGAAAACCCCATTTATTTAATTTAGGGAGGGGATTCGCCCCTGTTCCCCCTTTATATTTAACCATTGAACCCCCAAAGCTGATCAGAGAAGCCCCTTATTGGAATGAACCTATATAAAAAATTTGAAACAAATCGGATATTTCTGCATGAAAAACACATTATCTAAATTAAGGGGGGGGGGATTAGCCCCCAGTTCCCTCATGTAAACTTAACAAATGAACCCCCAAAACTGATCAGGGAAGCGCCTTATCAGAATGAACCTATGTATAAAATTTGAAACAAAACGGATAATTCTGCATGAAAAACCCATTTATATAAATTAAGTGGGGATCAGCCCCCGTTCCCCCTCCCCCTTTTATACTTAGCAATTTAACCCCCAAAACTAATCAAGGAATCGGATTATCAGAATGAACATATATATAAAATTTGAAAAATTAAAATCGGATAATTCTGCATGAAAAACCTATTTATGTAAATTAAGAGGGGGGGGGGGGGGGTTCCGGCTTTGATAACCTGTGAGCTAAAAAAAATTCTATTACAATGATATTTCGGGTTCTGTGAACTCCAAAATAGCAGAATTTTCAGAACATTTATGATTTATATGTTGACATTATGACTCATTTGAACATCTATATATATATTTTTCTTACGTGGCGCGGAAATAGGGCTGAATTTCTACCTTATCGTTGGCAACAATCGTAGTTTCCAGAGCTCAGACCAATGAACAGACAAGATTGTGTTAATCCCGCCTCCAATATGGCGGTCAGTGTCAGAGCAGTGAAACTGAAGCTAGCAATTATTAAAAATAAAATAATATGAACGTAATCCAAAGCGTCTGAGATGATTCCTCATTTTAATTATGAGTAACATTGTTAATTTCAAATTAATTCATTTTTTCAAATGAATTCATTTAGAATTTATTTACGAATTTCACTCACACAAAAAATTGGAGATAATAAAATATAAACTTTCTAGAATGCCCTGCTGCCATCTGTTGCCGTTTTATTGAAGTAAAAATAATTTATTTTGCAGAAATCTATAATCAATTAGAATAATAAAATGTTGAACGAAATTTAAACAATCATTGTTGATAATCTATCTTCCTACCACGTAGTGTTTTTTTTTTTTTATGAATTTAAGCCGTGCTGTACAATATTATAGGTGCTAATTATGTTTCCAAGATCCTTTTTTCATAGTATTTAAATTATTTATATGTCCATCAGTAGCATGAACTAAATGCATTTTTAGTTGTGTTTTAAACGGAGTTTTCAATTACTTTTTTACATTAAAAAAAATTGTCAATTTCATATGTTCAAATGATTTATTGTAGTTATTCCGGCTAGAATTACTAGAAAAATAAAAAGGGGCGAGCGAGCAAAGCGAGCTGTGAATTGCTCTGCTCAATGTGAATTGCTTTGCAATTCACCGGGGGTTGGCGAGCGTCAGCGAGTAGGGGGCTGAGTCCCCTAGTTTTTTTTATTTCTTGAAATTTGCACAGTATTAACACGTGCATTTAAATACATGACAAGATTTAGTTAAAGGAAAGCACAAATATGAAATAAAATCAAATTAGATATATATTTTTTTGTTGTTGTTAGAAACCCACATACAAGATAATTTTTATATAAATTAGGATGAAAAACAATACAGAAATGTAACAAAAGCTATTACAGGTTTTCTTTTTCTTTCTTTTTTTTTATTTTTAAATGAAGAATTGAAACTTTATATTTTTAAAATAACCCCCCCCCCCCCGCACCTCTACTGACAAAAATTCCCTGTTTGCTTTTTTTATTCTGTTTATTTTAAATTATTAGAAAAGATTAAAAGTCATTTTTTTTCATTTTCAAAATAATGTGAGAAAAATAAAATTTAATCAATTAAATTTGAATATACAGCGTGGGGCAGTTGAAAGCTTCTGTATGCAAGCTTTTACAGCATGAATATAGGTAAAATCAACCTCAAGGTATTAAGCATATTCTACTTTACGTTTTTCACAACTAAAATATTGTCTGATATTAAAAGACTACTGAAATTTATTTTACCATATACCATTATAAATTTCGTTATAGCACCCTGACATACATTTCTCAATTTTTTAATCAACATTATAGAATTTAATGGACATTCCTTTTTAATTGAATTTTAATACACTACAAATAATAAAATGTTAAATTGATTCTATAATAATGTAGTACCTGAAAAAAAAGACAATATATGATTCTGATATGGCATCGAACACAGAAAAAATCTCATGAATTTATTTTAAGATCATAGGTATGTTATTGATATTTTCAGTGTTGAATTCAGGCATTTTTCTCCGAGAGGGATTTCTGTGGTTCCTGGGGGCATATTATAGAGTTCCGATTGGGGGGGAGGGATTGCACTTTTTGACCATTAAATCATAAAATCCGAAATCTTCAGAGGGGGTGGCCATTTCAATGCTCCGGGAGAGAGGAATGTCCCCCCCCCTCTCCCGGCTATCTCCTGAATTCAACACTGGATGCCTTACAGAATTAAACAAATAAACAAGTACCTGAATTTAGAATAAGTTAAAAACTACTTAAAAAGCAGTCTACAAAAATTGAGTTTTCATTAAGATAATATCTAAGTTAGAAATTTCTGGCACATCAAAATATTTTTTTGATTGAGGATATTTTTCTCATAAAAAATAAACTGTGCGAGAAATAAGATAATATGCATTTTATTTCAGGCTACGCAGCTCCTTAAACATGTTATTCGGTTTGATAATCATGCACTGTAAATATATGGACATATCAAATCCCAAATATTAAAAACCACATAAATTTTAGTACTTACCATTGCGAAGTTAGAACTACGTAGAACAATTGTCCAATATTTAACAACATGGCGGACATCTTCATCGAAAATCTCGATTCTGTTCTGTTATCAATCACGTGACGCCACGCCTTTCATACGTCAGCAGAGAGCGAGACTGCGCAGTAAGTCCGGTGAATGTTATTTTCCATCCTTTCGGAAACTAATACGATATAAAAAGATTATTTTTATGACTGTAGGAAAACTTTCTGTTGTGATTCGGAAAAAATATTTCATCGGTTGTTTTCCGTATCGTAAAGGAAATTTATCTTTTACGAAACGGAAAAGGGTTGGAAATTTTTTATAGTGTATGTTATCTGAACATTTGTATACGCAACACATATTAAGCTAAAATTTAATTTATAACAAAACTAAAGACGCACTTCCAACAATTATCATCCATAGACAGCAATGTATCAAATTCTTTGCGTTTCCCTGTATATAAATTAAATTTTAATTTCGAAAATTAATTTAGTACATTAAATATAATTCAACTGAAAAATGCATCTAACAATTAAACCCCACCATTAAGCAATTCACGCCCATGTATAGTAGTGTTCTAAAATTTTTTGTATAACCATGTATATGATCTATGGAACTTATACACACACAGTGCAACTTAAATATATATATTAAAAAAAAAAAAAAAAAAAAAAAACTGGCAAACGCACTTTCACCATTTATCACTCATAGACGCTACTGTAGCCGAATTATTTTGTGTGCTTGTAAATGAATGATGAATACTAAGTAATCTATATTCTGTAGTAAGAATCTTTATAATGTACCTCAGTAATGTATAAATAAATTTAATTAGGAAATTTGAAATAGTGTAACATCATTAAAATACGCTGCAACCGATTTTTCCCAGTAGACCATAATATAAATAAATTTTCTTTATGTGTCTTTGTAACTGAATGATACATTTTTTTGTACTTCATTTTCTGCAGAAAGCATGTTTAATTTTATTTCATAAATGTATATCAATTTCATTATATTTGAAATAGTGTAGCATAAAAAAAAATACACGGAAAATGATTTTTCCCACTCGGCCATAATGTAACGAAATTTTTTTGAGTGTCTGTGTAAACGCCACATACATCGTTTTCAATAGGGAACATACCATGGTAGATGTCAATAGCATGTATCAATAACGTGGAATTCGAAGTATATTTACGAAAGTTAGAGTACGGACAAACAGACGGACGAACGTAATTCCTAAACATTTTTTCAACTATATTGGAAAGTATTAAAAAATGGGGAAAAATGGAAAAGCTTGGAATGCATGGAGTATTTAAAATATATTTTTAACTGTAATTAACAGCTTTGTTTTTTTTTTACTAAAATATTCTTTTAAAAATAATTATTAAATTCATAGTACACACTTGCATGAATAAGTTGAGGATGGAATAACATAAATTATGAAAGGTTATTCAATAGAGAAAGGTCCGCCGTCATTTTATAATTAAATAAAATAACATATCCAATAAATCAATCTGTATTACTTAACCTCTTATCAATATATTATCACAAAAAGTACAGAAAAGACCAAGTCATTATTTATATAATGTGGAATTTTTATGTTTCTTACTCGATGAAAACTTTTAAAGCATGAATAAAGAAGTTAAATTATGTTAAATTGAACTTTGAAATATTCTCACAAAAGTTCTCACAAGAGGCTTCGAACTTCAAATTGGGAACATTTATCTCTGTTTTCCAGAAAAACCTTTCCGATGTGATACCGTGGATAATTAAAACAAAGAATTTTTAAAGCTAACTAAAGGAAAGTTAAAACAAAATAAGGTTTCAATTAATCTGCCTTAGTCATTAAAAGCTTTATTTTGTTAAAAGTAATTTGTAAGGGATTACATTTTTAATGAGGTTAGAAAATACTCCATCTTAAATAAATGGAAAACATTAATTATTCAAGTTTAATCTAATATTTTTTTAAGTGGATAATTGCAGATGAGGTGTATACACGCAATTTAATAAAGAAAATAGTAATTGGTTTTTTGTGAATGATAAAATTTCTGCATTTTTATAGTCACACATAATTAAGAAAAATAATTGTGTCCTCCTTTTTGAAACATTGAAGCTAAAAATTATAATTTTTGGTTACTATGCAATGTCCAAAAAGTTGCATTTATTTAGTCACCAGTTCTAGTCAATGGTTTCTTTTTACGTGGTAGCTATCTTCTAGTCTTTGTAATATTTTCATTAAGGCACCAGAAAGGTTTGAAAAGGCAAAAATTGACTAAAGTTTGATCGTGGTATTTTTAATACAAAATTTAATATTTATACTTATTTAATTTTAATACGTGTCTTTAATACAAAAATAGTAATTGGATTTTTTTTTTCTGAATGCTAAAATCTTTGCAATTTTATAGTCATACATAAATAAGAAAAATAATTGTGTCCTGCTTTTAGAGATTTTGAACCTGAAATGATAAATTTCCGTTACTATGCAATGTCTATAAAATTTCATTTATTTAGTCTCCAGTTCAAACCGGTAGTTTCTTTTTACGTGGTAGCTATCTTCTAGTCTGTGTAATATTTTCATGAAGGCGCCAGAAAGGTTTGAAAAATCGAAATTTGACTAAAGTTTGATCGTGGTATTTTTAATACAAAATTTAATATTTATACGTAATTTTAATACATATTTTTAATACATAGTAATTAGATTTTTTTCTGAATGCTAAAATATTTGCAATTTTATAGTCATACATAAATAAGAAAAATAATTGTGTCCTACTTTTAGAGACTTTGAACCTGAATATGATAAATTTTCGTTACTATGCAATGTCTATAAAATTGCATTTATTTAGTCACCAGTTCGAACCGGTAGTTTCTTTTTACGTGGTAGCTATCTTCTAGTCTGTGTAATATTTTCATTAAGGCGTCAGAAAGGTTTGAAAAATCGAAATTTGACTAAAGTTTGATCGTGGTATTTTTAATACAAAATTTAATATTTATACGTATTAAATTTTAATACGCGTTTTTAATACAAAAATAGTAATTAGATTTTTTTTTTCTGATTGCTAAAATCTTTGCAATTTTATAGTCATACATAAATAAGAAAAATAATTGTGTTCTACTTTTAGAGACTTTGAACCTGTAAATGACAAATTTTCATTACTATGCAATGTCTAAAAAATTGCATTTATTTAGTCACCAGTTCTAGACGGTAGTTTATTTTTACGTGGTAGCTATCAACTTGTAAGAATATTTCCATTAAGGCACCAGAAATATTTGAAAAGGCGAAAATTGAATAAAGTTTGATTGTGGAATAGAAAACATATAATTAATTTAGAATATTATATACTTTTACACATAGTTATTTATGTTTTACCGAAATATAAAATATTTTTTAATCGTAAAAACTAATTACAAAGTATTTCTATTGTACGCTAAAATTAATCTTGCAAAACTATTTTCCCACGATTTTGAAGTCCATGTTCTATATTTGTGATTCGGCATTTTATCTTTACATTGTTTTTTATGTTTTCTCTCGATTATAACTAATATTTACACACACACACACATACACACACACACACACATATATATATATATATATATATATATATATATATATATATATATATATATATATATATAATTAAAAATTAAAAATGCATGAAAATGTATTTTGTTTGATTATATAAATATTATAATTGAATATTATAATTTTTGTGATTGTTTTTACAATTTAAGAAGTATTTTTTTATTTATATTAAACATATATAAATAATTCCAAAATGAATAAATAGTCTAACATAATTACAGGCCTTCTAACCCACGATCAAGTTTCAGTCAATTTTTGAATAACAACAAAAGCATTATTTAGACCTAAAAATATCTTAATCAATTTTTATTTAATACGAATATTTTACTTTTCTTACAAAAAATATTAGAGCGTGATTAAAGCATCTGTTTTTCTCTTTTGAAAAAAAAATAATAATTTTAAATTAAACTTCGTAATTGTCTCAGAAAAGTTCAAGAGGCTTCTATTTACAAACTGAGACCATTTATCTCGCTTTTTCAGAAAAACAAATTTTCTTCTGTAATATTATGGATAATTAAAGCGGGTCATTTATAAAGCTACTGAATGGAAATTAAAAATAAATTTACATCAACCGTACTAGTCATTAAAAGCTTTATTTCCTTGAAAGTAATTTATTTGAGATTACATTCTTAATGAAGTTAGAGACATGATACAAAAAACAAAAAATTATCTATTTTTAATTTAATTAATATTTTTATGAATTTGGCTAATTTCTGATAAGGTGTAAACAAGTTATTTAATTAGCGAATTATAATTGGGTTATTTTAAAAATAGCTATATTCATCGCGCTTTTACTGCTACACTATATTAAAAAATTAATCATGTTTGATTTTTACAAAAGGTTCTCTTTACATTTTTTTAATTTTACCCCCTAAACATATAAAATATGTTAGGATATGATTTTTAAATGCTATTTTATATTTTATTTATCCTTAAAATCCATGCTTGAAAATAACATATAGATAAAGAATTTCTATGCTTATTTTATGTATGCAAAAAAAATTTAGACATTTTTTAAAGGTAAGGTAAAGACAGGAGAGATGGCGCGGCCGGAGAGATTGCACACATAGAGGTTCGGGGGGAAGGAGTAGAGTTAGCGCGCGGCGACTCCAGGTGGTTGTACAACAGCAGTAGTGGAGTGTCTACTTGAAAGTGCACGTTGTTTGTTTTGAGCGACTAAGTTAAAGCATTGCTATTTTGTTTTGTTTTCCCAAAGTAAGTGCTTGAATTTTCATAGCTATTCATCAGAATTTCTATACAATGTCAGTAGTACAAAATATTTTTAACTTAAACGATTTCTCATAAGCTATTAATCTAGACTAACAATGTGAACATCAACGGTTCGTTTTGATAGCGGCCATGTTTAAATAAAGGGCCGCGCAATCTCTCCTACCGAAATTGGAGAGTTTGCGCATCTGCTACTTAGGAGAGATGGCGCATTTTCCCCCGTTAATTTCCATGCTAGGAGAGGTTACGCAGCTTATTGGTAAATTTGCATAAAAAAATGAAAAATGAAAATTGACTAATTTTAAGTTAAACGTGTTATCAACTAACTTAATGTTATTTTGTAATCTTATCTGGACTTGTTTTTTTCTGATTCTTTAATTTTTTTCCTTTAATTAAAAATTTTTAATCGTTTTAAAATTATTTCCTTTTTCTGATTCTTTAATCATTAGGTTGAAATATTCACTCCTAATAAAATAATATTTGTTCACAAAAACCTTACAACAATGTCATTTAAGTGTAATTATTATTGTTAACAATTTAATTGTAGTTATTATTGGTAACAATCTCTCCTACCCATGGGCGCAATCACACCAACCCTATAAGGATAGATTGCGCAAAATAACTTTCTTGGTTTTATTACAACTGTTCCATTAGATTACAAGATAAAACCAAAATATCAATGGAAATGTATACAAAACAAATGAAGTAAAAATTATTCATGTATAGTTTAGCAAAAAATTAACATTTAGATTTTTTATTGTTATTCTTTTGAATTGTGCGCAGACACTCCTAGCTTTACCTTGTAGAAATTCAATTAAACATTATATGATTTTCAATTGAAGTTTCAGTAGGGGTGGGGGGGCAACATTCGCTGATAGTTAAATTATAGTAATTCGTCATCAGCTCGTTTGTTAGCGTCAACTGTCATTGATCCTACCATCCACCCTGTTATAAATCTCAAATATTTAGTATGTTAAATATTTCGCAGATGAAGTGGGAACATTCTATTAACAAAAACTGAAATTATATTATTTTAAAATCAAAATCACTTTAGATTAGACTTTGAAGTGCCAATTTTTTTTTTTAATTTGCATAGATTATTTTCGTAGATATATTATAACATCTAAAAAGTTTTTTAATTTATAAGTGTTAACACATTTACTTCCGATACAAGGAGCATCAAGGAACTGGAGTGATAGTACCTTAGGTGGGTAACCCTATTTAATCAGAACCAATCTTGATAGATGGTTCAAGTTCATATTGCGCCAACTTTATTTGTTTCGATGCTATTGTATTTGTTTTTTTTTTCTGCCGGTAATGTTGGGGTCCGATTTTGTAAAAGAAACTCTAGAATATTATTGCACTTTAAAAAAATGTTTGAATATGAATAAGTATTATATATATTTATTTTTTATTAGAACTGTTTACAATTGAAAATGCGGCTAAAATCTGATTGAAAAATCGATTGCACCTGCTTTTTGTGAATAAGCGGAGAGATACCAAATTATGACGTAACGCGCGCTCTAGCCAATGCGAGAATACGGAATACGGGTACAATCTACGTCATGACCAATGAAAATGATAAAGTAAAGTGTTCTGACACACTCTAAGTGGACGCATTTTATAGTAAAAAGAACCCAAGGCGCGAAAAAAAACTCGGAAAGAGAGAAAAAATGGCTTTCGAAAAAACATTCGAATTTACAGAAATGATCAGAAATCATGATATAATTTAGGAATAACTAAAAGTTTTATATTTAAGTAAATCGGGCTAAATAATAATGAATTTAAGAGGAATTTAATATAATTAACGATATATTTTATTAAGGAACAAAGAATTAGTGAAACTGGTGGTAATTTAGCATAAAACAGAGAGACATCGCGAAGGAAGATGATTTAATAATGTAACATATATATCGTTAAAAAAAATGTTTCATTCAATTTACATTAAAAAGTTCATTAATTAGATTTCGTGGCATAAATTTAAAAAAAAAATCTTCTGTGACAAAAAAAAAAAAAAGAAAACATCTAACACAGTAACAATTATAATAATCAGTATATTAAATATCTTACGCTTCAGTCTTTACGCTGACGGGCCATTTTCATTGATTTTCGTGTATTTATTTACCATGTGTTTTTTTGTTACATCACATAGATCAATCTCATAGCAAGTCAACTACCAAACGACAGAAACATTTTCAGTGACATGTGACAGTATATCAAATCAACAGAACTCAATATAATGATTGAAATTTCACATTAACCCAAGTCACTCGATGCATTTGCTGTAAGGTAATGATGCGGAAAATCCATTCATTCGTAACTTTTAGTGGCATATGTGACAAGTCAGATAGGAATAACATTAATAACCTTCTGACACATAATTCAGTCGCGTTTTCTCCAATGATATTTAAGAACCAGGTTATGTATTTAAAAAGTCTATACGTTATTTTAATTTCAAAGTAAATTTTCATTAACTAACATACATGAAAATGTGTAACATAACTATGCAATATGAATATTAGTGTATGAAAAATTATATAAAAAATATATACTAAACAGGGTATACGGATAAAATCTATTGACAATAATTAGTTAAAATAAATAAATACCAAAGCTATTTATTAAATTAACCGTTAATAACGGCATTTTTTTTCTGAAACATTAACTTTCGCAAATAATAAAATTTATCAAATTATGTAAAAATATAAAATACCACATATGCATATTTTTAGATGCTTGCGCCAGGTATAATCAGAATAATGTAGAGCAATGCACTCAGCAGTCAAAAAACATTAGATGAGTCCGAAAGAGTAATATTTTCTCAACGATAATACAAAAAGATATTACAAAAATTAGACTAAATCAAAAATATAAACTATAGGGAAAGATAATTACCGCAAAGAAAAAACATGTATAGAAATATAATTTTTAAGGGTATTTTTTTTCTTATGTCGTTTAACTGAAAAAAAAAAGTTCATACATAAAAATATGTTGATTAGAAGCTACATATATTTTACCAAATGTATTCCATTTAATCAGGCAATACTATTTTAAATCATGATTTTTTTTTACTTGTTACCTATTTATTAAACTTAGATATCTATATCTATATATATCTTATGTATATAAACGTATGTCTATATCTTTATCAATCTATCTATATCTATATCTATCTATCTAAGTATCTATATATAAAGGTAGAATTAATTAGTTACATACGCTGATAGATAAATAGATAAATATATAGATAAATATATCGATTGAACGATTGATTGATAAATCTAGATGTAAAAAATTATTTAAGTATTCATAAGATTATATTTTTGGTACAAAAATCTAAGTCCAGGACCTTTTGAATGCTCAAATCGTAGATATATTTCTCTTTAAAACTAAAAACGTTAACTTTTAAATATTCAATGCAATTTTTAACATGTTATTTTCATGTTTTAATATTCAAGAATAAGTTTTGAGTGCACCTGAAGTTATAAATTTTATTCTTGATAAATATTTCTGTGGGCACTGGAAAAATGTTTAATGTTATTTGAAAAAATAGATCAACAGATAATAAATGAATAGGTCAAAGGTAATGTAATAATACGGTGGCATAAATTTATCGAAAACTATCTGTAAAATGTCACAGCTAATAAATATCGTATTGAATATAAAAGCTTCTCTGCGAAAATATGAACATTATTTTTACGAAGAGTCAGACTTCATTATTTGCATATCGTAAACTATCTGACATATATATACGATTTTTCTATGTAGAAGCATTTCTAGTTATGTTAGAAAGTTTTCATATCACGTACAACATAATACATATCAAAATTATTTTCATTTATTCGAAGAATAAAAGAATATACATATGAATAAAATATAAAATAACTGCTATATGAATCATATATAAAGTATTTCTGAAGCCTGATTTAATCATGAAAGTGACAAAACTTTCTAATAAAGACGCATAACAGTAATAACGATAAATTAATTCTATGAATGCGAACTTCCGTCAGTAGCTCTAAAAATTTAAATGTAAATAAAATGAATGAAATTACTATTATAAAATTATAAACTATGTAAGAGTTATTCGTAAAATAAAATTTAATTACTTTTATAATACAATTTCAAAATTGCAGCTTGTGGGCCACCTTTGGCGCATAGTGTTTTAAAGGCGACCCATGTATTGAAATAACTTTTAAAATGTGATAAAATATTCGGCAAACTATTTTACTGACATCAAAGTATATTAAAATATAATAAATAACTCGAACTACTATATTATACTAAACTTCAAGATTGTTTCAATATCGTTCAGAAAACGACCTGTGTTTAAAGTGGATTCCGAGCCCTGCATGACTGAGTCGAAATTCCATCCCAGCACGCTTTGCCTAGAAGCCAACAACTTAACCACTGGACAAGTAGGTGAGATAAATTTCAAGAAAATACTGGACAAGTGCGAGTAGAACTCACATCCTGGGTGTCCCGTGACGTTATGTCACATTACCATCAAGCTTATTAAGTACTTAGTTTCTTAACAAATAAGGTAGGTGCGCCAAAAATGGCCGTAGTTAAGCTCTGAGGATTTATTATAATTTTCTGGTTGGGTGTGTTTGGCTGCATTTCCGTTTGTAAAATTTTACACTTATCTATAATACATATCAAGCATACTTTTCTTTGTAAAATAAAATTTAATTACTTTTCTAATACAATTTCAAAATTGTAGCTTGTGGGATACCGTTGGAGCATAGTGTTCTAAAGGTGGCCCATGTAATGAAATCATTTTTAAAATGTGACAAAATACTCGGCAAACTATTTTGTTTACTATTATGTTCTGATGATCATTTCTTTCTTTTGATAACTTTAGAGTTTTTCTTCTTAATCTTCTTATCTAATGACACGAAAAGATCTTGAAGCACTTTTTGTGCAGGGTAGTTCAGGGATTTTTTTTCTGGGAGTTACTGACTTCTTTTGAGTGATCTCTGTTATTAACAAAAAATGGTAATAATTTTTTTCAGATATTTATGTAGAAATTTTGAAAATCTCCCTTACTACACTGATTTCCACATTTCTTTTCTAAGATCGCCACTTTGGGAACATTCGTATGGTCGCCATTTGCACGACGTAAAAGTATTAATCTGATACATTTCTTAGAATTGAAATAAATGAGGTTAAAGAGAAAGAAATAAGCTTTCAGAAAACGTATCATAACAAAGTTCTAAGAATTTAAACACGTGTAAATTAAAATATCTTCTTACCTGGAAATTAGAACGACTACTCCTCAAAAGTGAAATAACTGCATAAAATGTCGGATGATGAAGGTAGTCTCTTTAAATTCAGCCACATGCACTGCTGAAACATTATTAACAATGTAGCAACACCATTTTGTGATTAAAAATTAAATTAATTCTACTTAGGGGTGGGCTACCTTGGGAACACTGGCCACCTTTGTTTCACCCACCTTATACAAAAATCCGGAAATCATTCATTTATAATTTTATGTCGATTTATTACGTAAACTCTCCATAATCGGTATTTCCAATTATTAAATTGTAAGAGTTTACAAAGCAGTAAACCGACATAGAACTATAAATTAAAGATTTTCGAATTTTTTCTTTTACATTTCTATAAGACGTTTCTTTTGTGCCATATTTCAAGATTCTATGTCAATGGGAAGTAGTCTATATGTTTTTCTTGTATAAATCGTTATTCTTCGTAAAGCGATTTAATAATATGTCAAAAAGTTGTTATAAATCCGCGGAAAAATAATCAAAGGTACCGAATATCTTTAAACATCAATCGCTTCAGTTGACATGTTATTCATAATCGATATTACATATATTAAATATATTTATATACTATACTCCAATGAAAAGAAATCTATTATCAAAACCTTTGTTCAATTTAAACAATATGCGCTAACATAGATTAAATAACCATTAGGTTTTCAACTTTATTTATTTTATTTCATTTTTATTTATTTATTTATTTATTTTTGTAAAACAAATTGTCGAAAAAGTCCTTTTGTGCTTCAATAATCATCAGAGAAAGTATTATTAATGTATTTATTATAATTGAAGAAATGGTGGAACAATGTGTTGCCTCATATTGTTTCTAAATTGCTCTATTTTATGGATGAAAGTGTGTCATATGATAATACTAAGTATCTAAATATTCTTTTCAATATGAGACATTATATTTTTATAGTTAATAATTAAATGCTAATAAATTTTTTGTGATAAAGTTTACTACGACTCTATAAACGAAGAGAATTGTTTCCGGATCTAGCAAAACTTTAAGAAAATATAACAAAGTCTCCTGCAAAACTTAAGATTTCCAATATTTAATGAAGCATTAATGAAAAAAAAATTTTTTTGCTATTCATTTTAAAAATTGAAAGAAAAAAAACATATCTGAGTAGTATTTACAGTTTAATAATCAGTTTTTCTATTGCAAAATATCGCTTTTTTTTTGGGCGTTATCGATTCTCAAACAAGCGTTTTTAGTTGCGTAGCAGAATTTATACACGCAAGAATAACAAAATAATGCTAATGTTAATGTTGATAATTTGTCATTTTCGTCTGTGCAACATATTTGTTGGAAGTAGAAATGTTTATTAGAGAATTGATAGCACCTAAAAAACCTATATTTCGTGTTGAAAAAACTGATTAATGTACGTGTTGAAAAAACCGATGCACTGTAAAAAATACTCGGAAACACTTAGGTTTTTATCTTTTTTCAAAACGGGTTACAATAAATTTTTGTTTCAGAAATGGTACTTTTAATTCCAGAAATCTATCAGTTTCTGAAGTTTCTAAAGATAAAGGAACTTTAAACCTCGGAAATTTATTGTTTCTTAAGTTTCTAAAGGTACAGTAACACTTTTCCGGAATAAAGCGGAGGATGTTATATTATATATTTGTAAAGTACGAGGGAAAGTCATTAAGTAAATCACAAAAGATATGTAAATAATAACTTACAATGATATTCACTTCAAAAATATTTTTATTTCTCAACATATTCTCCACCAATATTTATGCACTTATATCACCGTTTTATCAGTTCTCCAGCACCAACTGCATAACATTCTTTGGGTTGCTTTCTCAGCCACATTAGGACTTCAAGTTAAACCTTTTTATCATATGTGAACACCATTTTGCTTCCAAGATGGTTTTCTAGTGGACTAAATAGATGAAACTCGCTTGGGGCTAAGTCGAAGCTGTATGATGGATGTTGAACAAGTTGCCAACCAAACTTTTGAAGTGTCTCCTGTGTTCAACTTGAAGTCCTAATGTGTCTGAGACAGTATTCCAAAGGACAATTATCGAACGAAAATTCATAAGAAATCATTGGTTTCCTCGAAGCTGCTTGTTGCCGTTAAAATGAGCAGTCTGTTTTCATATTTCGTCCCTTATAATAGTCTGAAACAGATAATAAGGTGACTTGAAAAGCATTTGTTGCAAAAAATTTACATAAAAAATATATCTATCATATAAGCTAAATATATTTTTTTAATTATTTTTCCGGTAACAGATTATTTTGGGAAATATTTTAGTACAAAACATAAACAATGGGTGACATTCATTGTGAGTATTCATTATGAACTATTTCTCAGTCTTAGAGGTAGCTATCTTCTTCCTATCTTTTACTTTATCCAGATAGGATGCAAAGATTTTCATTATTTTTTTTAATTACAAACCCTCAGCAGAACTCTGTACACTTTCTCTTGTATGCTTCTATGTATTTACGTTTCACATATAATTAATATTTAGTGCTAAATACGTAGATCCCTTGGAATCTCCAAGGAGTTCTTTACCACTATTTATGATTAAAACTTTTTTTATATTAAAACAGCACAATTCGTTGTCATCTCGTTTAATTGTAGAATATGAAAAACAATTGCTGCAATAAAATAATGTGAAAACACGAATTAAAATATTGTGAAAACACGTATTAAAATATTGTGATAAACTTGTAAGCATCATGTTAGCTGAAATGTAAATGATTTTGCAGCATTGAAAAATTTTAAATCATTAGCATTTTTTTATAAATATTATTTAAAATTTAACTATCTAACTTCACTGTTAAAAAAAACCGTAAAGACATTTATTAGAATAATCCAGACTTTTTAGTTGGAATTTTGTCTCGCGTCAGGTTTGAAATTTCAGTAATTAAATAAGTGAAAAATAGCCAATCTTATTTAATAAATTCATTTTATAAAACTCATACAGATAGAGTTGTACAATTAAATGTTTATAGCAATTATAACTATCAAAATAAATGTATGTAGATCTACCATAAAAATATCTTTATACTTACCTTTTTCTACGTTCGATGTATACAGAGTCACTATTTCACAAATACCTTTTTCAGCAAGTGTAACGATTTAACACTATAAAACTGCACAAAATTGTTTAGCAATGGAACAACAAGCAATAACACACTGAAAATAAACTTGAGTGTTTTGTAATGTAAAATGAATTTTTTATAAGAAAAAAATAATATTTTATAAATAGTCCTTTGTGAAAACCATAGACCACATTTTTTTTGCCATGCAGTACTTTTTTGTGAGTATTTTTCCAATATATTTCTGTTCTTATTTTGATGTACTTTAACATCTATTGATTTGCCGTTATGTCTGCAGATTTTTTTGCACAACCTATAAAAATACGGAAATGGGTGACATTGAGCGAAATTTGTTCGCGATACAAATAATATTTTTTGTAAAAGGAGTTATTGTTAGATCTTCTTTTTTTCAATTGCATAGTGAAACGAAGCTTTATCAGGCCAAAAACATAGTTTTTGTTCTAGAATGATATTTTTTCATAAAAGGAACTCTCTTCAGGGCAATGCCTCTGACAGACTTTCATTTGATTAATTGCCAAGCAACTAGACTTGAAATAAAGTTCCGAAATTCTCTTATTATTCTCTTATTCTTAGTGAAGCCTATTTTGCTTTCAAAATCATTCTTAAGCTTACATTTTATATTACGAGATGTATTTTTTTTTTGTTACTAAAGCTTCCAATTTTTTGGCATTTAGAAAAGAAAAAATAACATTAATGCTCTAACCAAAATTATTTTTCCTTAAAATTTCTTACCTTCCAAACGAAAATCTATTTAATACAGCTTAAACGTGTTTTTGTACTCAATAGTGCTTTTTTCATTTTTATGGTGTTTAAAGTCAATCATTATTGGAACAACTTGTAATAAGCATTGTTGGAATTGATAAAATTTACCCGCAGCTTTATTCTCGATGTTATCTTGTTCTGAGAAAGTTTGATTTCTATTTATTATGTTTCAGTATAATACTTGCTTTTGTCTACCATCTGGTTTCTTTCAAGTCCGTCAGTGTTTAATTAGACTGTAAATAATTATTTTTTGCACACCTTCGTGTACATCACATTATAGTATTTTCCTGTTTTGTTTCATAGAATTTTACAATATTACTACGTAACATGTTTTCTTTGACGCCATTTTTATTTTTTTATATTATTTTTTGACAATGATTTTTAGTTTATACATATTAAATAGAAATTGAGGCGCAAGTATAATAATAAAAAAAAAAACATTGATGAATCGAATGTTAAAACTTTTCCCAATGGTTTAACTCTTTATAATCCGACTGTACTTTTAAGTACCATTAAAGAAAAGTTAATATAAAATTTATTTAATTCGTTTATTAACAAAAGTAGTTTTGTATTTACATACAAAATACTTTACTGGATCACATTTAGAAGGCACAGCGAATCAGTCGAAACCAAATATGTTTTAAAGTTTTCTCCACTTTTTACATAGGTGTAACTTTTCTGATATTAAAAAAAATTACATAAAAATTTGAAACTAAAGAAACCTTTCCTCTTACAGACAGGATCACGATACACTTAGTTACATGTTTTTCTTATAAGAATTCTGAGATTTCCAGAACAGTTTGTTACTTAATTTAATTATTCTTTTAAAAATATTGCAAAAAAAGCTATAACTACGAATTTATTAAATTAGTTTTAATGAAAAAAAATTATTATATTTTCATATTATTATTATATAAATTTTCTAATATATTTTCATACATTAAGGAAGACAATTAATGAGGTGAAGCAATTTCTTGTTTCTTTATTTAGAACATACAGCTTTTAATACACAGAAGATTTTTATTTGTAACCCATTACCAGCACGAGCTTGTACTCATACTTGATAAATAATTTTTAAAAAATTATTTTTTTTAAAGTTTTCTTACTTCTTCACGGCTGCCCTGCTTACCAACAAAATATATTTTATCACCAATTTTCTTTATATTTTTGCTGAATGAAACTATGTATAGCAAATTCCCATATAATACACTTTATTCTGTTCTGAAGATAAACAACAAATTTTTATCTTTTTTTTTATCTATTACTATTGATAGTTGATGATACATAATCTTATGTCATGTGATCATATGCCTTAAACTCAGTATAATTATTACGAAACAGCCCGTAACAATGTATATACTAAATGTTATTGGATATTATTCAGAAAATTTCTTAACTATTGGTGCTCAATTAGGTACCAAACTTTGTCAGTATCGTATTACCCAGAGAACCGAAAATAAATTATTTAATCTGTTGCCCATATAAATGTTTATATTGTGTTATACTCAAAATTAAAATGTCCTAAAAATTCTGATTAATATCTGAAGAGGCCAGAAGAAAAATTATCTTTTAATTTGCACGTGTATGCGTACATACGATGGCAGTTTGATAAGTTCTCGGCCTAACACAGAAATGGGACAAGTATAACCAAATGATAATGTTGTTTGTAAAGTAAAGTATGATCGTTTAGATTACATGCCGCCGAGTTTCAGACGCGTGAGATTATTGGTTATTGCTGGGCAATAAAATAAAGTAAACAAGTTTTGACATTTTCTAAAATGGAAAAAGTTCGAGCTGTCATAAAATACTTTGTTAAAAATACTTAACCCTCACGGATATACAAAAAGAGTTAGAGTCTATCTTAAAATATTCTTGTCCTTCATATTCGACGATGAAAAAGTGGGCTGCTGAAATAAAATGTGGTAGGAAATCAATTCACAATGATGAATCCTCAGGACGCCCAAAAACCGCTACAACCGACAAACTCGTTTCAAAAATTCACAATGCCGTATCGTCGACTTGCTGACATTGAAAACATCTCGATAGACCGTTTCCACCACACTTTGCACGATGTTTTGGGTATGAAAAAGCCTTCCGCTCGATGCGTGCCGCGTTTGTTGAACGTCGACCAAAATTCGCGAAAGAAAATGAACATTTCTCAAGAGTCTTCTGAAATGCATTGTGTTGCAAGTTGAAAATTAAAATGAAATATTGTCAAAAATCTTCATTTTCTTTCTAAGGCCGAGAACTTTTCGAACTGCCCTCGTACAGTGTTGCACTAAAGAATTCACACACAAGAGTGTGTCTTAAATGTATTAAGTTGAAAGGGAATTACATTGAAAAATAATATGAAATTATGTCAAAAATCCTGTGCTTTCACTGTCAGGTGGAGAACTTATGAAACCACCCTCGTATTGCGTGATACTCAAAATTAAAATTTCCTATGCATTATGATTAAAATGTAAAGTCCTGAAAAACATATATGTATGATAAATTTGAGTGTTGATCAATTTATTTAAGTAAAATATGATTTTATAGATTACAGAGATCCGTTTTCCCTGTATATTTACATGTTACGGTTTAGTATATTTGGTACTTACGTATTATCCGTGCCAGGAGATTGATCGCCAAAAATGGTTGCCGAGTACTAATCGTGTTTATCGTTGCCAATCATGTTTTCAAATGCAGTAATTTAACATTATCAAATAACATTGTTTAAAATGGTAATTAATATAAAATAAATAAAATGTAATATATATTTATTAAATTTATAACATTGTTAAAAATAGTAAATAACATCATTTTAGTAAAATTAATAAATGGTAAATAACATAGCAAATAAGAAAGAATAATATTATAGACTATTCCCAGGCATGTACCATGCAGCAATAAAACAAAGTATAAGGGTTACTATAATTAGTAATATTGGCTCCATGCCTGGCGCAGTTGGCTTAAAACTGGCATGGATAATACGTAAGTACCGTATATTTAAAAGTAAATGTATTATTGTATGAATTTAGAAATCAGTACTATATATCTTACAAATGATACCTAAAAAACTCTGTAAAACGCACTTCTGTTTTTTTGCATAATTTTATCCTATTATTTAGAATTATATTCTAGTCGAATCCTATATGTTAAAGTATATGCAACTATGAGAGAAATAGTTTTAACACGATTTCAACATATGATGTTTGACTCCAACATTGTATAGGAGCATTTACACTGACTAGTGGTTTAATTTGAATAGAATAGTACATGAATGAAAGCAAGTATTTATTCGCAATATAGACTCCATTAACATATTCTCAAATCTTAAAGGTTTAGTGTAAAGTGTTTTGTAAATCTTGGAATTTCACTTATATTGAGATTGAGACACATCATAATATACGGAGCTCTTATCAGTTTATTCATGCATTAATGTCATCGACTACATAAATGAAGGATATGTTTCTTTACTGTAGTTTAACTATTGAGTTTTATATTAAACTATTAAAGTCTACATTTTTAATATTTGCGTTATGTTTACTGAAACAAGAACAATATATATATATATATATATATATATATATATATATATATATATATATATATATATATATATATATATATATATATATATATATATATATATATATAATATATATATATACATATAAAATTGTCCTTAAATTATTGCTTCTTAAATACTAATTTTAATTACATAATCATCTCTTATTTTATTTACTTATTTATTTATTTGTATCTATATTATTATTTCACATTATATCTTTTTATTTTTTTCATTTTTTGTAATTACCTATATTTTTCTTTCAACATTATTTATTGTTATTAATTATATTGTTTACTACTTTATTATCCCCCTTTAAACTTATATCTTTAATAATAACTTTATCTTTAGTATATTGCTTCTCTCTCTGGGAACAGATGGCAGCACTCACTGGTACTTGTTTTTATTTTTCCATGTGATGAATGAGCAAATCTCTTTACAAAGGTTTTTCTTTTTTTTTCTTTTTTATCTGATTGAATCATTTCTACACATTTTCTTGCTGGAAGTTGCGTATTGTATTTTTTGTTTTTTTTTAAGTATTGCTTATGGATAAATATTTATTGTTTAGATTGCTTTTTTGTTTTAATATTTCTTGGGTTTCATTTTGATATGTTATAAGGAGCATACTATTGTCATTTTTAGGCTTAAAAGTGACAATATTTGAGGAAATGACATATCTTTACGATGAATTATACTTATGAGGCTCCTGTGATGAATCCATAAGTTATTCAGAGTATTGCTTATTTAATTTTCATCATTTTGTAGTATTTTAATTTTGTAGTATCATTTCATTTGAATTTCATACTGTCTTTATCTTAGTTTTTGACACATGTGATTAAGATGTGATTTCATTTTAACTATATATATATATATGCAACTAAATACTTGTTTTTTCTCTATGTACAAAGGCTTTAACAGATTTTCAGGCAGATCATATGAATTCTACTTCTAAAATAGAAGAGTGACATTTACTCTGAATTGTCCTATAATTTTAACAGAATAAAAGATGAATGAAAGCAAGCGGTTATTTGTAACATAGAGATAAATAACATATTCTCAAATATTTAAAGCTTATTATTAAATGTTTTGTAAATCATTCGCGCATTAATTTCATGGATTGCATGCATCAACGAAATCTTTCTAAACTGACATTTAACTGTTTAGTTTTACATTAAATTTTAATTTTGTAATATTATATTTTAATTATTCGACGAAAAAAAGCTAAAGAAAGTTATATAACAATTAATGGCTTAGAAATAGTTTTCTCAGTTTATGTATATAAATAACTAAATACTTCAAGTACTTGCATCTCCGACTGAATTATTTCAACATACTAGGATATCCATATCGTGTTTAACTATAGCAAAGAAGAAAAATATTTAAACAGACTAGTCGTTTAATTTTAATAGAATTGTAGATGATTAAAAGCAAGTATTTTTCACAACATAGAGATCATTAGCATATTCTGAAATCTTCAGGCTTAGTATTAAGTGTTTTGTAAGTGTAGTATAATTTTAGCTGTATTGTAGAAACTATATATTATATAAAGCTTTCAGTAGTGTATTCATGCATTAATTTTATCAATTGTATGCATCAAGTGTATCTAAACTGGGGATTAACAATTAAGTTTTATGTTAAACTTGAAAAAATTAATATTTTTTTTAATTTTCGCTGAAACAAGAAATAATATATATATATATATATATATATATATATATATATATATATATATATATATATATATATATATATATATATATATATATATATTACAACCACGCAATGCGCAAAACATCAGGAAAAAAAGATGACCAAAAAAAAATCGAAACGTAAATAAGAATATATGAAATAAAGATATATAAGCAACATATGAAGCTAATACAAAAAAATATATAAATAATGTTAAACAGAAAAAATTTAACGAACGAATAGATAGCATAGATGTTCTGTGAACCCTGTACGATAAAATTAAAACATGCAATGAAGCTGCTTTCTTAAAATAATAATAAAATAATTTAATAAAATTAAATAATGTAAATCAGAAATCAGTTTAAGAACAAATACTTTCTTTAATTTTCTTAAAATATCTTAACACACTGACTGTCATCGCTGTCATTGACTGTCAATGTTAATATTTCTGGCACACATATTTGTGTGCCAGAAATATTTCCCGTTGTGTCATACGACGTGTTCCATAAATATGTGTGCCATGAATATTTTCATGGAAGACAATTTCTTGCTATGAAACGAAACTATTGATAATTTATTACCATGTAGTTAAAAAAAATCTCTGACGGCTCGGCCTACAGGCACAGGTAGATTTCGAAGGCGCAGACCGTGGGGCGCTGTTTGTTGGGATTTGTGGAAGAAATGACCTTCTTACCATGATGCGGCAGTTGGGCAGCAGTTACTTCATAACCCAACTTGTTTGCAGGCGGAGCCGGCAGGGTTTTATTATTATTATTATTATTATTATTTTATTTATTTATTTATTTATTTATTTATTTATTTTTTGCTATAAGGGTTGGTTTTATAAAAAATTTGTCAGTATAAAAGTTTTAGATAATATTAAGAGGATTTATAATAAATTTAAGCGGATTTGATATCTCGAGAATTGACGAAGTTATGAATCCTTTTCTTCTAAACCCCCCCCCCCCGTGGCCATTTTTAATGATATCAAAAATCTGTCATACATAAATTTTTGGCCCTTTTCCTAGAAGTAATAACTTTAAACGGATACGATACGTATCATAAATAAGAAATTATGGGGGTTTTCTGTTTTCCCAAACCTCCCTCCGCATTTCTCCCCCCCCCCCCCTCTTGGTTCGATTTTATCCATTAACGAACTTGCTGGAGATTTTATGCCGTTGATTTTATGTATAAGTTTTGAAGAGATTTGTGCAGAATTATGGGAGTTATCGTGTCCATAAAAAAGTGACATAGATAGATAGACAGATAAAGTTTTGAACTGGGGATGGTTTTGGGTTCTGGGAGTCATAATCGGCGTAGATCTACAAAAATTTTTCAAAAATTCCAACTTAGGGGAGAATGTAATAGGTAGTATTTCGTACGAAATCTACCTAAAAGAATCCCATGCCGCCCAAACCCCTCTAGACATGTTTAGTAATTTCAGAGTAGCATTCAACATGTAAAAATAACAAAAATCTTATATTTTTGAATTAAAAATGTATAAAATTAACAAACATTACTGCGATGGGGAATTTTGAAGGGAGTCGATAAACACTGAACGCCGCTTTCTAGCTGTCTATCAAAAAAACCCACTTCATCTTTTTGCGGTCGACGTGTTAAAAAAAGACAAGTGTTCCGTATTTACATCTAGTTTCATTTAAATTATTTCAACACGGAATAAGTTTTAACGTAATTTAAAACAAAATAGCAGCATCTTAACTAAAAATATTATTTCATCAAGTTCACTGAAATAAAAAGTAAATAATAATTTAAAAAAAAAAACTATGTAAACATTATCTATTGTCTTCTGCTATATTTTTATTGATATTTAAACAAAATTAAATTACTCTCATCAGCTAAATGCACTAAAAACTTTAACTTTGTTTTACAAAAATGACGATATAAATTAACGATGCGGGTCATTTTACGTTTCGGAATTAACAAATCCATTAGCGCATTTTTTAATCATTTTAATGTAACATGTTACTTCTAAAACATGTTACGATATTTCTAGAGTACATCATTAAATTAATTGTGTTGTTTATTGTTCTGTTAATGAACTTCAATGCAAAAGAGTAAAACTGTAAAATAGTTTGAGATAGACTTTTCGTAAAAAATGTTCCATTAATGCTTTACAGCTTTACTCTATTTAGTTAACAGGCTTATTTTACGTTACAAATATTCCATTAAAAAGATACTGTTAGTAATGTATTTTGAAATTTTTGAAAAATAATTAGGGACAAAGAAAATTTGATTTTTTTTTATAGTTGTAAATATTAAACACAACATTTGTGAAAGAACGTTAATAGTATGTGCCCTATTTTTTATTTGAAAGATGTGATCACGTATCTTAATAACACATATGAATTTCATACAGCATATTCCATGCACTTACTGCCTCCAGACAGAAATAAACCAGCTCTTTGTGTGGCCCTGTAAATGAACTATAAATGCTATAGACATTATTTTCTATAGGAAAAATATTGCATTACATCTCGCATATATATCCGACTTCCTTAATATCCCTGCAAAGTGTAAACGAATACAAGTATATTTATGAAAATAACAACACAGTGAGAGGAATCTAACTCTTAAATATTTTTTTAGTTTAATAATGGCAGAAAATTTCAATATAGACTTAACGGAATGTATATACAAAATTGCATGCACAGACTGCCTTGGCAATATCTGTTATTATGAACAACTCCATAACTGCTTGCCAATGTGATTATTAGATAAATTTCAAAATTGTTAGAATGTCAAAGCAAAATTAAACTAGTCGTTGGGGGCCACCGTAATACTTACCCATCATGGATATGCATAACATAAAATATGAAAATAAAACATGTGTGAACTACTTATAAAATGGATTAAGCGTCTCATTTCCAATTAAAATATATCTTTAAACTTAAATTTGAATGAAATACAATGTCATGAAATATCGAAGAGTGTTGGAAATAGGATTACAAATATCTCAGCAACTAATTATCCGATTGACTTCATTCTTTATGCAAAATTTATGTTTTTTTATAGTCTTTTATATTCACTCCTTAAAATAAACAATTTCGAAAATTTCTATAGACCTTTTATCAGAACGAATATTTCGAGAGTCCAAAAAAATAGTTTCGGATATTCCAGGTTACTAAAATTCAATAGGCTTCTTTTCATTATTACATACTAAGTATATACCAAATTTCAAGTCTCTATCTCAATTTGTTCGGGAGATCGAGCGTTTACAGACACACACACAGGCAGACGGACGGCAATTTTTTTTAATATGTTTTTTGGAATATCCAGTGTATGAAACGTGTAAATCTTTTTAAAAAAATTCTATTTTTAAAACGATTACAAGACTTACCCTGTACTACGTATGAAGGGTAAGAAAAATGAGCACTTGATTCCTTTAAAAGGCTTTTCAATTTACTACAGATAAAAAACTAGTCGTTGGGGGCCACCGTAATACTTACCCAGCATGGATATGCATAATATAAAATATGAAAATAAAACATGTGTAAACTATTTATAAAATGCATTGCAATTCGAATAAAATCGTGGCTTGATGACATCATAAGCTTTAAATGCTCTATTACTCCAAAATTAATAATCATATTAACTAACAGTTTACTACGTCGGATTAAGCGTCTCATTTCCAATTAAAATATATCTTTGAATTGAAATTTGAATGAAATACAGGGTCAGGAAAAACCTAAGAGTGTGGAAATAGGATTACAAATATCTCGGCAACTAATTATCCGATTGACTTCATTCTTTATGAAAATTTTATGTTTTTTTTTTATTGTCTTTTATGTTCTTTCCTTAAACTAAACAATTTCGAAAATTTTTATTTACCTTTTATCAGAACGAATATTTCGAGTGTCCTAAAAAATTGTTCCGGATAATCGAGGCCACAGAAATTCAGTAAGCTTCTTCCCATTATTACATACTAAGTACACACCAAATTTTAAGTCTCTATCTCGATTTATTCAGGAGATAGAGCGTTTACAGACACACAGATGCACAAACGCACACAAACAGACAGACTGACGGCATTTTTTTTTTCTAAAAATATGTTTTTCGGAATCTCCAGGATCTGAAACTTGCAAATCCGTCAAAAAAAAAAATTGGATTTTCAAAACGAGTACTACAAACAAGTAATATTCCATCGATGTTTAGAAATTAACATACTTCTGGGATGTAATCTACCTATACATTAGTTATGAATGGTTTTTTCTTTTCCTAAACATTTAAAGAAATTTCAAGCGAAGTCCTCAATAACTCGCGATAAATGGTAAATGCTAATTGCTTTTATAGTATTTCTGAATAGTCCAATAAATTTTAGCTTTAAGCTTTTTCAATAAATTTCAAGCATATGTTGCTTATTTTACAATCCTACGGAGATAAAGTTTAAATAATTAAGTATATTTAAATTTTAAACTCTACATTGAATGGAAAATGAGAAAAAATATTTCTTCTATAAACTCCATAAACACGTTTACATAAACAGAGAATGAAGTCTTTTTTATTCTACATACTTTTCTTGAAATGTAAAAGGAAGTAATTATTATCAATGTACGATAAACATAGTAAACCTACTCAAGAATGTTTTGCTCTTTTCCATATAATCCGATGGGATTTCTTCCCTAATTTATCAATTATTTCACTTTATTGCTTCTAACTTTTTGAGTTTTCACGATATTTTTGTCTGGTCTTTTTATGTGAGTTGCTCTATAGTATTGACTATCAAATCATGACAAAAAGTATGTGCTGTAGTTCGCGCATGCGCAGTTAAAATTTATTTCATACGATTACCTATATCTCATCAAATATGCAATATATTAGTAATTTCATTCCAGTACACTATTTATACAATTTTTATTGTTGGAAAGCGGTATTAAATTTGGTTTAAAACTCTGCATGCTACAAAATAAAAACTTTTGAATTTTTCACAGAAACGTTAACATCTGCACGAATATACACTATATGGCCATTAATGACCGTCAACTTTCAATTTTAGACATTTTGTGGAATAGTTAAAAATGTACTTGTCAGATTCTTCAGGTATTTTAGAATTAAAAAGAACAGGTTTGACTTCATATTTATCAACGTCGATTTGATAAGGAGAGTAATTAGGCGGCCGAAAAAAAATTAAAGAAATAAAATAATACTTGGGATCACCCTGTAAAATAAAATGCACGAAATGATCTATTGCTACAGAATATACATAGGCAGACATTGTACAATATGTGCATTCATTTGTGTAAGAATAGCATGTATATTAATAGAGATATAGCGATTTTGTTTAAAAATTAAAGAAATTATTGCATGTTTTTTACGTATAACATACACGGTTTTTAACCAAATTTAACGCCAGTTTCAGAAAAATTGACAAAATATAGTAGAAACAACATAGTGCAATTGAAATGTAAATATATTAAATATTTAAGGAAAGATGGGCAGTTGTATAAAATATTTTTTATCTGCGCATGCGCGAACGATAACAAGGAACTTTTTGCATAATTTAATAGTCAACTCTATGGAGCAACCTATTAAAAAAAAATCAGTGAAATATCGTAAAAATTCAAAGAGATATCAGCGTTAGAGTGAACTGTTTTTTAGTTTCTCACTAAAACTCGCTGAATGATAAGGGATTTTCCACAAATTGTCATTTTTTATCCTAATAATATTATAAATCTGATAGTGTGCAAATGTTAGGCTGAAGCCAGCGTCAAAATGAAGCATTTAATTATCCTGTATCTTTGCATATAAGTTGATTATAACCCTCAAATGAATATAGGCTGGTTTTCGTTTATTTTATTTCAATATTTTTCTTAAAAATTAAAATTTTCATTATTTTCATACAGAATAAATGGACATTTTTTCGTATAATTTACAATGGTTGGTTGGTTTGGTTGGTTTGGTCCAAAGGGCCCGGTTTTACAGCTTTTTTTAAAATGGTTAAATTTATTTTACCGTTGCTAATACTTTATCGTTGCCAATATAAAATAAAACCCTGAATAATAATTTTTAATCAACAATTTATTTTCAAGTGAAAATTTTCCTCGTGAAAAATGAAAAGGAAATGAATTATTTAAGAATTAAACAGAATATGAAATGATGTCATATTAGAAATAAAACGTGCGTTTTCAAATATTTGATAATAATACAAAGTGCATAAATACGAGTAAGTATGGAAAGCAAGCGAATATGATGTCATATATAGAAAAATAAAACAGATTTGTTTTGATGTTGAAATAAAATGATCTTGGGTTATCAAATTATTTGTGATTAATTTCTCTTTTTTTTCTTTTTTCTTTTTCACATGAAAGGAATTATTTTAAATGTACGTAATATATGTATTTTAAATGTATGTGTTGTAAATTAAAGTTCTGTGTTTTAAATGAAATGAGTGAAAGATTTATATTTTTAATGATTTCACTACGAATGATGGGATAAGTTGGCGATTTATCGTCTGCACACGGCTAACATAAAGATACTATATTTTTAATTTAAATTATAAAAAGTTTAAAAAAAAATGGATGGCAAATGTCAATGATATGCATCGCAAAATTATCCGTATCGAAAATCAGAAAATCTTAATAAAAATAACTATATTTTTTAAAAGAAAGTTGCTTTTCTCATAAAAGCTAAAGATGTAATATGATTGTGTCGAAGTAACAGCATTTTTCCTCTATCATTTTCACACAGTCGAAAACACATTTGTAAATCGTCGTTTCGAACTGGAATTTAATTTTACATTTCTTTTAGTTTTAAAATAGGAAAAACTTTGTTGTCTTTTTTAAATATAGCTTTTTTTTAAAGTTGTTTCATAATAGATTTTTGTAAAGTCTAGGAGGATAAGAAAAATTGCATAGATTTTAAAACAATGTTTAAGTAAAATTACAATATTTTTTAAACTTAAAAAAAACAACAATATTATCGAAAAGAAAATCGATTTTACCAACAATTTCGCGTACTGCAAAAGCAAAGAAGAAATAAAAAAGTAATGAATCTTTTCTTCCAGCCGAATTGTTCAAACTTGAACAAGTCGATCGTGCCAATTCATAACATTATAAACGTGAAAGCGCGTTCTATACAGTAGAATTTTTGTTCACATATAGGTAGAACATTTGTGAGAATAGGAAGGTTAGGGGTCTGTAATTAGGTCCATAGTCAATTTGATTTTTTTTTAATCAAGTGAAATTTGGCGCAAAATTAAATACATTGTTGTAACCAGATTTGTTTTTTGCGTGGTAAACACTTAATGATATTTTAGATGATCATTTTCCCGCTCACCTTTGATGCCAACTATGACTGTAAAACATATTAAAAAATATTAGCCGATAATTTTTTAATTTTCTTATTGCTTCATGATGTAAATATACTTCCTGGTTCATACTTTAAACCTGAATCGGTCATGCCATTGTCGTTCAATTTTTATTCCTAATCTTAACCCTAATCGAATCCTATCCTCATCCTGCTAATAACTTTAAAGAATATTCTTTGACACGAATATGTAAATGAAATCAATATCCATAAATGGAATGAATGGAAAATAGAATAAATAGAAATCGCAAAATAAAATAACAAGAAAGTACATTTATTCGACACCTAACCCTAGAGAAAGCGTAAAAAATTTCAAGCGCATGAAATAAATCAAAATAATCCTATATATACTAACAAAAATATGTAAATTTAGATTATCAGATTTGTGTCGTCGGTATTTATTTACTTATAGTGTTCTTGACGCGATAGAGAAAATATCGAGGTTAAATTGGGCAGAATTTAAAGTACTTTCTAGCAACCTTTATTTACATTTTAGAATCGCATCAGATTGTTATATCTTTGTGAAATATCTATCAATTTATAAAATCCACAAGCAGTTTGTTCACTATTTACACCACTTAGCGTGAAGCACTTAATTTAATATATACATAAACAAGATAATGTAGTAAGAAATAGATAACATGTTTCTGCAAATAAACAATATAATAATGCCCATTTAGCAATGCACACATATACAAATTGTACACCAAATACCACGTAAAATGCACTGTTGTATAGAAGAATTCTGCCAGTGTTGTTTTTCGTTTTACGAAGAGAAATTCCTCGATTTTCACGATTTTACTTTGTCCTCCTTTTTTCATTTGTTGCAGTTTCATTTTCGCGATTGTATATATTATTTGGCATGAAATTTCCCTTTTTTAAGACTGGGTTATGTTAAGGCTCCTACAGCAAAGAAATACCGTATGGTCTCCTATAAAATGTGATAAAACTTTGGTTAATTATATATGTTGTTAATTATCAAGTGAAATGTTTTACTAAGTTAATGCATTTATTCTTTTTTTAATGTTACGTGAACGAAGTCACGGGTAACAGCTAGTTTTATAATATTTTCCAATTTTTAATGATACTTTAATTCTCTTTGAAAAATTACCCTAACGAGCTTATTCGAACAAAGAAAGAATTATCAAAATCAAAGGATCCATTATATTTCCTTAAATATTTAATATATTTACATTTCAATTGCACTATGTTATTTCTAATATATTTTATCAATTTTTCTGAAACTGGCGTTAAATTTGGTTAAAAACCATGTATGTTATAAGCAAAAAACATGCAAGATTTTTTTTTATTTTTTTTAAAAATCGCTATATCTCTATTAATATACATGCTATTCTTACACAAATGAATGCACATATTGTACAATGTCTGCCTATGTATATTCTGTAGCAATAGATCCTTTCGTGCATTTTATTTTACAGGGTGATCCTAAGTATTATTTTTTTTCTTTAATTTTTTTTCGGCCCCCTAATTACTCTCCTTATCAAATCGACGTTGATAAATATGAAGTCAAACCAGTTCTTTTTAATTCTAAAATTCCAGAAGAATCTGACAAGTACATTTTTAACTATTCCACAAAATGTCTAAAATTGAAAGTTGCCGGTCATTAATGGCCATATAGTGTACGTGCTATACTTACACAATTCCACACTAATGGTGAACAGGACCTACATAGTCATTTGCTACAGTGACAGACAATTTTTAACATTTTCTGTTACTTGTGTGATCGAAAATATTATTTTATTATTAAAATTATTATTACCCCCTCCCCCAATTGTCCTCGCAAGAAAATCTTCACTGAAACACATGAAGTCAAACATGTTCTTTACATCCTCAAAGTTGAAGGGCATTCCAGGCATTTCCTCACGAATTCCACTAGATATTCAACGAAACATCTGAAATCGGTCACTGTCCCTTAATTTAAGGACATCAGTGTAATTCGAATACAGTACTGTATATATGAGCGATAATTGCTGGAAATGCACTTTCAGCTGTGGTATGCGCTTTAAGATCAGCCAAATTAAAATATAATATGTGGTGTGGATAAATTTCGTAGATTATATACATTTATGTACAATTCTTTCGCTGCCGAAAAAAAAATTGCAAGCATTGCCGTTTATGGGGGCAAATTACCTAAAGTGTATTTGAACTGTGTTGTACATTTTCCTGTTGAACTGTATTTTATTATACTGAAAGATGTTTGGAGAATTAAATAAATTATTTTACAAGTTAGCGCAAAACAATTTGGACACATTGTCATGTATGGATGGTAATTGTGTGATGTGAACTTATTATGCTATTCGTATTATAGCGAAATTACATTTTAGCACACTATGTGGTGTTTATAATTTCCATAGATTATTTGTAGTGCTGCACGAAACAATATAAATGCATTACGTCTAAGGACGAAAATTTTTGAAAGGGAATATTTATAATACTGTGTGGCGTGTATACAAAGCTATAGGTCATACAGGGAATGCTCGAATAAATTCGAATAACTTTCCGACTATGGGTGGTAATTGCAGAAATTTGGTTTGAATAGATGTTATGCGTTTTTTTTCTTTCAACGTTATAAAATAGGAAGTTGCGTAAATATATTCTGGAAGAGTTCAAAAGTGTTTCATAGTCTATGCATGGCGCATGATTATTTTTTCTTTTTTTCCTTCCATTTCCTTTCTTCCTTCTTTTTTTCCCACATTGAGTAAATCAACATATATTTTTTTAATATTAATAAATATTAGAAATAATATAGCTTTTCATTTAATTACTTATGAAATTTCTATTACTTATATCATTTCTATATGTATATGCTTTATGGAAGCAAAAAGAAGACATTTAAATTATCTCAATTATAAAATTTCTGTAGAGATAAATAAATTGAACGATAAGATTAATTAGAATCTATTTATTAAAACAATAAAACGGAATTTATATCTATTACATACATTATAAATAATTGAGGATTTCCTTTAATTAAATATTCATTATCCGAATAAGAACTGTAATTAACAATTCTTCGAGGATTAGATTTTTATTAATATAAGTCTTTTGTTTTCCTAAAAGTGTCATACGAATGGATATATAATCATTTAAAATAATTTAACCTTTATTAAGGGTATTTATTTTAAACTAAAGTCAGGTATTTTTCGATTGCTGTACTAGATAATGCTAAAATTCTGTAATTAACATTTATAATCTTGTACTTGTGTTCTTCAATGAAACTTTTTTAAAAAAAGAATTCGATAAAAAAGATCAATCTTATTTATAAGTAGTACTTAAATGTTAGAATAGAAATTAGCTTTAAGAGCTTTATTCTAATTTGCTAAACTCTTTTAAAGCTCAAAAAACAAGAATTAATAAAATAAACTAAGATGAAAAACTTTTAACAATAAACACATTGTGTGCAGAAAAAAAATTGCTTATCTACGAAAACAGTCTTTTTATGTTTATCTACTGTTTTTCTGTAAACAAAATTAGTTTTTTTACCTTTTTAAAATGAAAATTACATTTATTTGCAGTTACATAATCTTAGTACTTGATTTACAACATGTGGTTTGTCAAATATTTTCAACAAATTCAATGTAACATTTGAAACATGAACAATATTTTAGAGGACGTTTTATCACTAGAACTGTACATTATTAAATAAAATTAAATTTGATCTCTGAACAAGTAGGAACAGAAGAACTCTTATTATCATTAAAGAGAAGTCTAATAAAAAGTAGATATGCATATAAAAGGGATATTTTGTGTTAATAATATTGTAGCGTACGTGGCAAGACCATTCCCGGCAAGCTCAGTCATGATGAGTGTTTAAGGTTTAAAATACATTTATTTAAACTATGCGGGCAGGGATGTGGCAGAGTCACTTAGCAAGTTTTTGGCCTATATTAACGGCGATCCACAAAATTCCATCACTAATTTCATCTTCACTAGAAATGACTAAAAAGTGTTACTAAAAAAAAGTTCCACTTACTTGAAGAACACTGGTTGTGCAATCCACTACTAAATCCAGCGGTCACTCAATGCTTTCAGCTGACTCATAAAAATCACTAATATTATCTAACTTTTGATACACTAGTAACCCGTGACTAATGAATAACTTTTAGTCACACTATAACTCCGAAGATCTTACCAACAGCTAATCTTTTACTCAGCTAAACTTCAATTCCGTGATGCGTGTTGAAAGCACAATGATAGCACATCAGCGCAGCCCTCATTTCACCACTCGAGCAAAGATTTGACCCAAATCCGCCGATACAACTTTTCGTTTCAGCTTTTATACTTTGCCAATTGATCAACGAAGCTAAAATTTGCATAAACTCACAGCGAAACTCAGAAACCGCTAACTCTGAAGGCTCCATGCCTGCTTTGAAATTTTTAGTAAAAGATAGTACAGATGTCGCTGTTTTGCTCACACAGGTTAGAGGATGACATCACGTTCGCATTCAAAACACTAGAATGCCTTTATAAGACTAGTATGCCTTTATAAGAATGCCTTTATTTGGTAGTCCACTACAATATAACTTAATTTTTTTTTTCAGCTAGTTGCTAAATAGTTATAACTATTATGTATTGATTTAGACTGCATCAGGTTTATCGAAGATGCTTTACATAAAATTGTAAAACATGCTGTATAAAAGTTCAGTACGTTAATCTCTATTTACTTACTCTTATAATTTTATTTCATGTCACTAACTTTTTAGTATTTTGTATTTAGAAAATCCCTATTTATAATAATTATTGTTATTTAAAACAGCTTATTTATATCTTTATAACATATCCTTAATTTGTTTTATAGTTTTGGAACAAAACATAAACTGTAATTAAATTTTAATTTTATTTATTTTACAAATACGTATTTACATTTCTTAAAATACACATTATAATGCAGAGGTGCCAAGTTCTCGCAAAACGTCCGTAATATGTGGATTAATTTGACACAGTTTAACATCGTTTAGAACCAGAAAAATTATTTGAAGAATCTTTATTTAGTTAATTTCAGATTTCTACATAGAATATATTTAATTTCATTTCTTAAGATAATATCTAGTGCGAAACGTATTAAACTTGGGTTAAATTATCTCGCATTTTATGGAAGATTAGTGATAACGTGGCACCTCTGCTAATGTATCCCGCTTCATGTTGATATTGCTTTGCAACCAAAAATATGCTACTCTATAATTTAATCTATTTTAATAAATGTTTTTAAAATGAATGTAAATTTAAAACGTTTAAAAATCTGAAATAGAATATAGATTATAAGCATAAATGTACATACATTTTTAGGTGTTAAAAGTGTTTGTTTTTATCGTATATAGGCTTGTTAAATTATATCTTTTCATTCCTGTTTTTGTTCTATAATTTAAATTTTGCAGTTTTGTTATCCACAATTCTGTAATTTTATTTTCTGCAGTATTTTTTAAAGTTTTTTATATACTTTGAAGAATAATTAAAAATTCACAGGTGAATCTATTGATAGCTATGCTTTTGATTATTATAATAACAGTATATATATATATATAGATAGATAGATAGATAGATAGATAGATAGATAGATAGATAGATAGATTAAAAATAAAATGCTTTATGCTATCTTAAGTAATTGGTCGGCAGTTTAAAAATATTGTCTTGCACAAGAGTAAAGTAGTACTAGTGTAATCTAACAAATTTCCATTTTCAAAAGAATTTTTAACAAGAAACATAGCATCTCATTATTTTTATACAGTAACATTTTGTTGAACATCACAACATCGAACAATGCGCTTCAATAAGCCATTATTCTCAAAGCTGTTTTAACTATTTACTTAAAATTTTCTCTGAATAACTTTTATAACTTTTAACACACCATAGTACCATCATAAACGATTTCAAAATGTAGTGAAATACAAGTATTAAATGTTTCACAGTGTAAAATTTGTACATTGTCCTAGTTATTTTGTAATTATTTCCTTATCGCATTCACATGTAATTACGTGTTTATTTAGTGGTAAACATTTTTCAAAAGGAGTACGGACATGCAATGTGCGATAGCAAATAATAATTTGAAAGTCTTTGATATGTTATAAAAAGAAGTAAACAATTATATCTGAGTATATTCAAGCCAGTGATTTTAATTTATTGGAATATTAGCATTATGCAAGATAGATATGAACAAAACATGTTAAAATGTTTATTTTCAATGTGTTTTTATTATAATAAAACTGAAAATTACAAACTAAAGGAACAATTAAAGTCATTGTTAATGCAACGAAGCGTCAAACATTCATAAAATTCAATGTATCACATTGTCATCGTAAAATAAAAGAGATTATTCGTAGATTAATGAAATTTTTAATGTTTTATTTGTCAGATCATAGAGAAAGTCTTCTTAAATATAACTTATAGGACCTACGGACTGTATAAATAGTTTAAATTTGCAATTTTTTTAGAACTAACTATTTTTATGGAAATAAATTTTAATATGACGAATAACAGCATTTCAAACATTTTTGCAAATGGAACTTTATATATAAAACTTAGGAATTAGCTCTAGTTCTATAAGAAGAAGTGACTCCATTTTATATTTATGTGTATATATTTATCACATATGGAATGATATGGAATCCTATTACCATCTTTATAAATCGCACTTTACAGAAAAATAATTTTAAAAACGCACATTTATGAAGGATAAGAAGAATCATATATAAGCACACTCATATTTTGTTAAAGCATTTTTTTGATTAAATATTGCAGGTAATTAAAATTAAATCGGTTATATATAATTGTTTTCATAAATGAAATGTGTGGCAGGGTTGCATGTTAATTAAACAAAATAATTCTACGTTTATATAAAAACAGATGTTTATTCAGTATATAAATTGTCAACTTTCTCATTGATGACATTTCAAGAACAACAAATTAAAGTAAGTTGCCATGCAATGAAAAATAGCTTATAAAATTAAAGTCATCTACGGATGTAAATACAAGGTTTTTCTCAAATTAGTGTGTCCACAGAGATGAAATACAGCAATATGTGATGCTCAACAATGATTATAAAAAAAATATAAATGGTACAACCTTGGCATACGTAATAAGAGTACATTATTTACATAATACAAAATGCGTAGAATACGTAATAAGTACAATTGAGGCTCCTACAATCCGGCGGACGGATTTATTTTATATTTATGATTAAAAAGTAAAATTTAAATGTTTAGAAGAAAAAAAACACCATCGATCGATTGAAGCAAAATTGCAGTTAGTTAAAATTTAAATCAAAATTGTTTTCTTAAAGGAAATGAAAGGTTTTCTCAATTTTTTTCGAAGCGAGTGACGTCATCCTCAAATGCAGTTAAAACACGACTGTAATTTTGTTTTCCTCGCGCGTCCCTTTTGCTACTTTGGATCAGTTTTTATGGAATCAATTGAAATGATATTCTGGCTTGACTAATGTTGTTTGCAGATATTTTTATCATTACTTTTTCTTTAGAAGTTTAAACCTGCATCTAAAAAATATTTAGATATTGTTAAAAAATATTAGACTGCAGTGCGAAATCCTCGAACGGTTCCACTGGTATATTAAAAATATTAAAAATAAAAATATATTAGTATATATATTATTTCCGTTATCAGCATCCTTGCAAAACGCAGAACGATAAATAAGATGCCATATGAATAGATTTTAAACAGGCTTCTGAAATAGCACACTCACATTTAGTTAAAAGATGTTTTTTGATTAAAAATTGCAGCTAATTAAAAATTAAAGCTCTAATTTTTCATAAATAAAAAGAACGATTTTTCTCAAACCAGTGTTGCCACAAAAATAAAACACCGCATTATATCGTGCTCAGCAATGATTTAAAAAAAATGAATACTACAGTAAAGATAAAGTGGGACACTGTTGCTGCACGCGTTTATTTTATATGTATGACTAAAGAGCAAAATTTAAATTCAAGTACTAAATTTAATCTTCTATATCCCAATTTTTTTTTGTTTTTTTTTTCTTGAAACATATGATGTCATTCTCTAATGTAGTTAGAATACAATGATATATATATATATATATATATTGACTAATATTGTTCGCAGATATTTTTAGTCCATAAGGTATCCGCACACTTTCAGAGGTGATTATTTGAATTTTTTGAATTTTTCTCTTTATACCTATTGTTTCTAATGACATTTAAGTTAAAACTTTGAAAAAATATATAAAAATTTTAAAAATTACACTGATTTTTTGTTTCACATTTCTTGCAACTTTTGAACTTTTACCAGTGTAAATATAAAACTAATTAATATATCATTATTATTCTTGAGAGGTTTAATTATATACTCCATGTATTTTCTTGAACATATAATCCAATTTCAATGCTATATCTCGAAAAAGAAGAATGTAAACATACATTTCAGCTTACATCCGGTTTGCAGAACGTTATTTCCTACTGTAAAATTCTTTGGCAAGCTGTAATAGATGCAAATTTAAACGGCTGTTACTCGGGTTCTAATTTAGAAATAAAAGATCGGATTTAATATTATTGCAAAAATGAAATTCAGTATTTTCATCGAAAATGACGTTTTAAAGGTATTTTATATGGTTAAACATGCATCTAAAAAATATTGGATATGGGTAAAAAATATTAGAATACAGTGCGAAATTTTCGCACAGGTCCACTGGTAAGTATTATTCTTATAAACAAGTTTTATTTTTTATATTATCAAGAAACATTGTAAATGGCCATTTTATTAGCGAAATTTATGCGTAGTTTCACGCAAGTTTTAAAGAAATACCAAAAAGATTCGATACAAATATAACTGATTAACAAGTAAAGCTTCAAACAAACTTTAGTATTAAGAATAATTAGCAGTTGCGTTAAAATTTGATTTTTAATTACTTATGTCACTCCATTAATATTGAAATTATTAGGATTTTATTGTATTGAAAAAAAATGATAATTTACAAAAGGGTAAACAACACAACATGATTAGATTTTGAAAATTAAGTTATTAGATTAGGTAAACGAATTATGGTACGTCGAAATCTTAGAACATTCTCAAAAAAAATCATGAGTGGAAATTTTTATATATTGAAATAAGAGTAAAATTTTAAAATTTATTTTTAAATTCGGTCTTATTAAAGTGATAAATAAAAATTGTTCTAAACAATATATATTTTCATTTATAAATCAATTTTTGAAATAAAAATATTCCGCTCATAGTATTTTTATTTTTTTTTAAGCAGAATACTCCGGACATGAACATATCATGCAGAAATTGATAAAAGAAAGAGAAGCAATTTAATTGAATGCTTTTAGAAAGCAAAATGTTTGTTCTTTAAGTAATAATCGAGAAAAAAAAATATTTTTTTTAATTTATTCTATCAAAACTCATTTAACAGATTTAGGCTTTCCCGGTGTACGCTGCCAAAAATCAGTAAAGCCCCAACTCTAGGTTCGTTTAGATATTCTTTCGTTAAAAAATAAAGTCGTACAAATTCAAGATGTACGTTGTCGAAGACATTGTGGTCAGTAACATTAGGTTCGTTTGGAATGATATTCGTTCAAAAATATAAAATCTTTCAGCACTGATTGTAGAAACATGTAAGGTTATTATTACGGGTTTCAGCAACGCCGGGTGAGTCATCTAATAGAAAATATAATTCCAAATTTACTATTATGAAAAAATTAATTTGCTCAACAGACAATATTAAAAAGGATGAAAAGAATGAACCTATCATATAAGAATTATTAACATCTACTTGTGAAGTCCTTCCATCTTTTTTATTATTTTTTTTAAAAACAATGAATTATCATAGAAACTCGAAAGAGTTTCTCGCCAAGCATAAGAAACAGCAATGCATTACACAGTAAATGAAAGGAATTTCCGCCAATGGATGCCAAACGATTTTACAATTTTTTTTTTAACTCTGTCTAGTTTATATTTTGCGGACGGGACAAAACGGGTTTTTGACACATCTATATCTCGCGTTCTATTTATGATAGAAACAAAATTCTTGATTCTATGGAATGGGGCGCGCCAAATGACTAAGAAATCAAAAAAAAAGCAAGATCTGTCGAATACGTTTTCAGGAAATGCGATTTTAAAAGTGCTGTTTTTTGCCCTTTTTAAATCTTGTACAGACCAAAAACTGTTGACAGGGCTACAGCAATGTGTAATTATCGGATTTTTACGTGGTTTACGTCATTTGAATTGTTTTTATGAGTAGTTCAAACCTTTGTAAGTTTCATAAAAAAATATTAATTAGTTTTTGAGTTATATCAGTTTAAAGTTATTGATTCCTATACTTAACATGTAGCAAAAAACTGTTGACAGGGCTACAGCAATCTGTAATTATCGGATGTTTACGTGGTTTACGTCATTTGAATTGTTTTTATGAGTAGTTCAAACCTTTGTAAGTTTCATGAAAAAATATCAATTAGTTTTTGAGTTATATCAGTTTAAAGTTATTGATTCCTATACTTAACATGTAGCAAAAAACTGTTGACAGGGCTACAGCAATGTGTAATTATCGGATTTTTACGTGGTTTACGTCATTTGAATTGTTTTTATGAGTAGTTCAAACCTTTGTAAGTTTCATGAAAAAATATTAATTAGTTTTTGATTTATATCAGTTTAAAGTTATTGATTCCTATACTTAACATAGAGCAAAAAAATAATTAATGACCCAACTCTTTTAGAAATGGTCGTATACACATAATATTAAGATATGTTATTACAGTCGACCCAAGTAAGCTCCCTATTATAAAAAAATAGTAACATTTAAGGTTCGTTTACAGGGTCTCACAAAAGATCATTTCATATAGGGCTAAAGAATTGTGTAATTGTCCGATTTTTACGCGGTTTGCAACAATTGCATTGTTTTTATGAATAGTTCAAATGTTTAATATTTTGTGTAAAATATGAATTAGTTTTTTATATATATATCACTTTAAAGTGATTTATTCCTATACTTAAGATGAAGCAAAGACACATTAAATGGTCTAAGTCTTTTAAAACAGAACGTATGCGCAGGATGTTAAAATATGTTACTACGAACGACCTAAGTTTGCTTCTTATTGTGAAACAGAACTGTAGAATTTAGTTTTTGTTTACAGGGTAACTCAAAAGATTTTTTAATAAGATTAATAATTGTGTAATTAGCGAATTTTTACGTTGAAGTACTTGATTCCTCAACACACAGGAAAAACAATAGTAAATAGCATAATATTTGTCAAAGTTGCTGTATACACAAGATATTCAAATATGTTACTACATCCGATTCATTTAAACTCTCTATTGTTTGTATTGTTGAACCATATACGTTTCGTTTACAGAGTCTCTTAGAAGATCTTGATTACATTACAACCGATGTATATTTACTGAGTGAGATGTATTTTAAAGATTTTATACTGTTTCAATCTCTGTAAGGTTTTAATATCTTACTTTAAAATTTAATACGGTACGGGTTCATTTTATCTGTCTGAAAGCTCGTCGATCTTAAGCTCTAAATCTATTAAAATATAGTATTTTCATCGATTAAAAAAAACTGTGTTTATTAATAAATGTATCAGGAATTGATTGAAAAAAGCGATTAAAAAATTCCAACTTTACATTCATGCGCTGAGTAATAGAATGTAAAAATGTTGCTAGAAGTTTTGCGTTTAAATATTTGCCGTTAATCGAATCTCCGGCTATGACGAACTTAAAATGCTCTAAAAACAGGCCTAAGAGCACAATGAAAAGGAAATAATTTCTTAAATTCCTCATAAAAATTAAAAATGCTATATTTCGTATACAATAGGTGATCAGTAACGAACTGTTCGGTTTACGAACAAATCGGTTAACGAACACTTTCGCGTGAGATTTTTATGTTCGGATAACGAACACATGTTCGGTTAACGAACACTTTCAAAATATTTTTATGTTTGGAGAACGAACACCTCACGAAACAAAGTCATGATGAAGCAATGCCGTGTTTCATATTTGACCAGCTATACTTATTGCTTCTATTGTCGACTTTGGGAACATTTTAACAGTTGCATTGCATATGTCCTAATTAATTCATGGACTGCCGGGGATTGAGGACCTATATTTTAGGATCACCGAATTGGAATGGACAGACTAGAAACATTAATTATGTATTTTGTGTCTATGTATTTTGTGCATTTAGTAAATATAATCCTTTTTGGTTTAATCACGCTCCTTTTTAAAATCTAATTTAAAGCTTTATGATTTATCAGATCAAAAATTTTAATAAAATTTTACATTTTTTAAACGGTTTATTATGTAAACGCATTAGTCTTTGTGGTATATTTACAAAATCACACAAAATTTTGGAATACATGTCATCCTACGAACATTTTCTATTTTGAAATCACTTTAATAGTTTTTATACTTTTGCAAACGTTGCGAATCTTATATTTTTCCGATTCTCGAAACGCTGAGTTAAAAAACTTAACAAATAAAAAAACTTTTAAGGTGCTCAGTAATTTTCAATAATAATATTTAATATATTAGTATAAAAATCCCTATAAGTAACAATGGTTCGTAGAAAAACAAATTTGATTATTCTCGGTAAAGTAAACTCATTGTTATAATTGACCAAAAAAAAGGTACTTCTTATTTATCCACATTTTTCTGAAACTGTAGTATTTTAATTACCTTGTAAACTACTGTAAAATTTTCTATTTTTTGTTTTTTGAATGTATATAAACGGAAGAGTGATATTAACAAAAGAAAAAGGAAAATAAACATGTCATAAATAATCTGATGAATACAATCTAAGGAAATGAATATAAAAGTTTCCCCTTTGCTACGGTAGAGACATGTACATTGGAATAAGTCACTCAATAAATTGTATAATTCTGATGTATAATTCTATTTATAGCATCACAATTATTTTTTTATTTTGCCCCTTTCATCTTTCTTTAATCTTTTCTTTTCTGAATAAAAATGGAATCTGTGTAATTGAAATTAAATACCTTACAAAAAGAAGTGATATCTCATCAAAAACAACTCGTTGTAAATGATCCCGCCAAGCCACAAACCTAAAACGTCAGCCATAAAAAGAAGTGATATCACATAAAAAGAAGCGATATAGAAGTGCATACTCCGAGTCCCGTGTAAAAATATATCACCACTCATAATGTTTCCAAAGGACTCGGAGTGAGGTACAGTATGTGAAAACTGCTTGGCGACCTGCAGACTTTTAGAATATATGCAGTATATCAATTTTGAAAATCGAAAAAATAAATTTTTAATTTTTGTTATATCACTTTTATAAATATTTTTTCATGCGAAAGAACTGACAGAACGGATTTTTCCCCAGACTTATGCGATTCCGCTTACGCTATAATTATTGCAATATATCTCAATTTAGTTAACGTTTATTATAAAGTGCATTGTTATTAATATGTGTATGATCATTACATATATATATATATATATATATATATATATATATATATATATATATATATATATATTACAAACTCAAAATCTTTACATGTTTACTTAAGAAATCTTCTTCGTAAGAGTGGTGTTTCTAGTTTAAATAATGGTAAATAAAATCAACAAATTAATTTTTCAAGCTCATAAGTAAGAAAAGACATGCAAACACAGAAGCTTCAACTTTTTACAATTTTATGGGAGCAAAATAATTAAATAAATAAAAATAATAAAAAATAAATAAAAATAATATAGTCATATGTAATTGCAGGAAACGCGAACATTATAAAAGCCTGCAGGTCGCCAAGCAGTTTTCACATACTGTATCTCACTCCGAGTCCTTTGGAAACATTATGAGTGGTGATAGATTTTTACACGGGACTCGGAGTATGCACTTCTATATCGCTTCTTTTTATGTGATATCACTTCTTTTTAAGGCTGACGTTTTAGGTTTGTGGCTTGGCGGGATCATTTACAACGAGTTGTTTTTGATGAGATTTATATATATTGTCTAACAAAGAGAAAATAAAACAAATAGTTTTGCATTCTTTGTAATTTTACTGCTTTATTAAACCACAATTATTATTAATATTATCAGCCAAATATTAGTACACATTGTCAAGATCGCCTAGCTGGTTCAATTGGAAAATCAGGAAATTATATTAATAATATATATATATATAGATTTTTGAAAAAAATTTCATCAGTAATTAAACTTTAAGAGAAAAAATTATAAAGTATTTCACATACTGGTCTTCAATTATAATTTTAAAAGTACAATAAATGTCTCTCTATGTACAAATTATATTGTCTAAATAATCGTCACTAAGTATTATTATAATAAATCATTTAACATCAATAAAAAATAATGTAAAATCCTCCATTCTTTTTGTGACTACCCTGTAATGTATAACTACCCTGTATGATCATTACATATATATATATATATATATATATATATATATTACAAACTCAAAATCTTTACATGTTTACTTTAGAAATCTTCTTCGTAAGAGTGGTGTTTCTAGTTTAAATAATGGTAAATAAAATCAACAAATTAATTTTTCAAGCTCATAAGTAAGAAAAGACATGCAAACACAGAAGCTTCAACTTTTTACAATTTTATGGGAGCAAAATAATTAAATAAATAAAAAAAATAAAAAATAAATAAAAATAATATAGTCATATGTAATTGCAGGAAACGCGAACATTATAAAAGCCTGCAGGTCGCCAAGCAGTTTTCACATACTGTATCTCACTCCGAGTCCTTTGGAAACATTATGAGTGGTGATAGATTTTTACACGGGACTCGGAGTATGCACTTCTATATCGCTTCTTTTTATGTGATATCACTTCTTTTTAAGGCTGACGTTTTAGGTTTGTGGCTTGGCGGGATCATTTACAACGAGTTGTTTTTGATGAGATTTATATATATTGTCTAACAAAGAGAAAATAAAACAAATAGTTTTGCATTCTTTGTAATTTTACTGCTTTATTAAACCACAATTATTATTATTATTATCAGCCAAATATTAGTACACATTGTCAAGATCGCCTAGCTGGTTCAATTGGAAAATCAGGAAATTATATTAATAATATATATATATAGATTTTTGAAAAAAATTTCATCAGTAATTAAACTTTAAGAGAAAAAATTATAAAGTATTTCACATACTGGTCTTCAATTATAATTTTAAAAGTACAATAAATGTCTCTCTATGTACAAATTATATTGTCTAAATAATCGTCACTAAGTATTATTATAATAAATCATTTAACATCAATAAAAAATAATGTAAAATCCTCCATTCTTTTTGTGACTACCCTGTATATGAAAGATATATTGTGCTGTCCTCTAAAAAAACGTACAGTGAAATGTTTCCTAAAAATAAAACCACCCTAGTACTACATTAAATATTTCACTAAAGTATTTTTGTTTTGTTTTGTTCTGTTTTTATGCACTATTTAGAATAATAAAAATAGTTTAAAATACCTAAGAAGTGCTTATTTAGTTTAAAAAAAAATTAAATTAACAAGGGCAGAATTCTGGCAAAACATGAGCTTCAATTTTACAGATTTCCTTGTTATAATACAATTTTAGAATGATCTACATAAACAGGGTGATTATAATTAAAGTTTAAGTTTCAAAACGCTCTAAAAAACGAACCTCTGATTAGAATGATGTCAAAATTGAACGGCGTATTATTGAAGAAGGGGGAAAGAACATGAACAAAAAAAATAGTTCCAAATTTTAGCGACAGATAGCGCTGTAAGCGTCAGAATTTCGACTACAAATGAAAAATCGTAAAACAACGGCTAAGGCGTAAGTTACACGATAAACCAACTGTACTGTTCAGTGTGCATGACTGTACAGGTGTGATACTGTTAGTTACGTAAGCCAATCCGCAACGGCAAGGTCGTACTACATCGGTTGGGGAAAATCGGTTTTTAATTGTCCTGAGGCCAAAAACCGCATAAAAGGCATCCATCTAATCGGTTTTTAATTGTCCTGAAGCCAAAAACCACAAAAAAAACATCCATCCAATCGGTTTTTAAGTTTCGAGGGATTGGCGCAAAACATGTTCAATATGTTGTCCGACGTTGTGTGCAACAAGATTAAATCGGGAAACAGCATGTTCCACAACCGATCGAAGTGTCCCCGGTGTCAAGTTCAGAATGTTCGCAATGCTTGTCTTCAATTCAGCTACGTTGGCAATCGGAGTACTGAACACAACATCTCTCAGATAACCCCACAGCCAGAAATCACACGGATTAAAATCAGGTGATCGGGCCGGCAATGATTTGCAATGAGCGGAGGAGCGCAATCTTGCAACAAAATTATATTATCCAGACATCCACGCTGTTGCAGAGCTGGAATGACGTCATTACGCAAAAGAGACTCATAGCGCTGACCATTGACGGTAACGGTAACAGGACCGAAAGTACTCGTTTCCTTGAAATAATATTGCCCTACAATAAATGATGCCGTAATATCGCGCCACACAGTGACTTTTGCAGGATGAAGTGGTATTGGGTTCGTTGCGAGTAGATTTTCTGTTGCCCATATTCGGCAATTCTGGGTATTGACATATCCCGTCAGATGGAAATGGGCTTCGTCTGTCCACAGTATTTTCCACGGCCAATCATTGTCCACTTCCATGCGAGCAAGAAATTCCAAAGCAAAACCCTCTCTTGCTGGCAAGTCAGAAGGAAACAACTCCTGCACATGGCAAATTTTGTGCGGATAGCATTGCAGGATGTTTCGTAGAATGTTATGCACCGTGCTCACAGGCCTGTCCAATGTTCGGGCAGTTCTCCGTTCACTGCATGGTTGCACACCACCGCTCGACTCATTCTGAACTGCTGTGGACACTTCTTCAACTACCACCGAATCACATCTTTTCCTTCCTCTACCAGACTGCACATCAAACGAACCTGTATTTTTGAATTTTTTTATCATTTCCACCAGACCCATGACAGTCATCGGTCCAACGCCTTTTTTTCATACCCTTGAGGGTCCTGAACTTCTGCAGAGCTACTGGTGCAGAATCACCGTTCTTGTAATAAAGCTTTACAAGCAGAGCGCGGTCCTTCATTGAGACACTCATGAGAAAGTCTGAGACGTGAAATGAGGAAACGCCGTTTACCCAACGCTTTTATAACACCTGAAATGGCCGTGCGCATGCCAGGTATTTTAATTTACATCTTCTGACGCTTACAGCGCCATCTGTCACTAAAATTTGGAACTTTTTTTGGTTCATGTTCTTTCCTCCTTCTTCAATAATACGCCGTTCAATTTTGACGTCATTCTAATCAGTGGTTCGTTTTTTAGAGCGTTTTGAAACTTAAACTTTAATTATAATCACCCTGTATATATATATTATGTTAAACCATTAATATGTAATAAAATGCATCATTTTCAGCTGATTATGTCAGGTTTGGTTTTTTTCATGTAACATGGGTTATTATTTCGAAAAGTATTTTTTTTTTCAAATTCCCGCTCAGTTGGCTGCCATTTTGTAATAAATTGATAAAATGAAAAATGCTCAGTATTAAAATCTTAGTCAGAACAAGCTGTAAAAATTTAGCCATGTTCAATTTTTTTTTAATTCTTTATTTGACTTTATATGGAAATAATTTCACAAAATTTAATTTTTTTAGAGGGCAGCGCAATATTTTAACATACTTTTAGTGAAATCATATGATATTCTAAATGAGAAGGGCACATTCACACTGACTAGTGGTTTAATTTGAACCAAATAGTAGATAAATGTAACGACGAATTTGCTCGCAACAGACAGATTATCATATTCCCTAATCTCAAATGGTTAGTGTTAGGTGTTTTGTAAATCTGATAGCTTTAGATATAATGGGTCCATTACATATCACATATAAAGCTCTCGTCAGTGTATTCATGTACTAATTTCATCGATTGTATGCACCAAGTGTATCTTTCTAAACTGACATTCAATTATTCTGCTTTATATTAATCTTGATTTAGCATACATTTTTGTAGCAATCGTCATTGCAAAGCAGAAGTATGGAAATAAAAAATATGTAATTTTATGCATTAAAGAATATGTTTATTAAAACATTTTAGGTAGATTTCGTAAGAAATACTCCTTAATACATTCTCTCTTAAGTTGGAATTTTTAAAAAAATTTTGCAGATCTACGCCGATTATGACTGCCAGAACCCAAAACCACCCCCATTTCAAACTTTATCTATCTATCTATCTATCTATGTCACTTTTTTATGGACACGATAACATCAATAATTCTGCACAAATATCTTCCATACTGATACATTAAATCAAGGGGCATAAAATCTCGGTTAAGTTCGTTAATGGGCAAAATCGAACCATGGGGGGAGGGCTTTATGTGAAAACAGAAACCCCCCATAATTTCTTAATTATGATACGTATCGAATCCGTTTACAGTTAATATTACTTCTAGGAAAAGGGCCGAAAATTTATGTATGACAGATTTTTGATATCATTAAAAATGAACCCAAGGGGGGAAAAGGGGGGTTTTAGAAGAAAAAAATTTATAACTTCGTCAAATCACGATGTCAAATCCGCTTAAATATATTATAAATCCTCTTAATATTATCTAAAACTTTTATATTGACAAGTTTTTTTATAGGACCAACCCTTACAGCAAATAATAATAATAATAATAATAATAATAATAATAAAATTAAAAAAAATACCTGCCGGCTCCGGTGCAAACAAGTTAGATTTCGAAGTGGGCGGTCCCAACTGCGGCATCATGGCAAAAAGGTATTTTCTTCCGCAATCCCCAACAAACAGGCGCTCCATGGTCTACGTCTTTGAAATGTACCTGTGCCTGCAGGCCGAGTCGTGAAGGATTTTTTTATATGTGTGTAAATGACATATTACATGAATTGTTGTACCTGAAAAACACGAAAGGATAATAAGAAAAGATAGGAATAAAAACAGGAAAAGCATGTAACTTCGATAATCGTAATTATTTTTGCACTTTTTTCTTTAACTCAACTTAGTTTTTTAGTGTTCTTAAAAAGCAAAAACGGAACCATAATAAGATCACTCTTGTGTCTGTCTGTCCGTCTGTCAGAGACCTTTCACGCGTAAACTATGGGACGTGTAAAGTTCAAACTTGAGAAAGTTATAAAGCCTATTGGATCCACATAATTTCAGATTATTAGCTATTCACAAATATATTTTTAGAAGAAGTTTAGGTGAAGGATGTGGGCAATTAAGTTACTTGAAAAAAAATTATTTTTGTATATCGTGTGGGGTATCTTGTGAAAAAACTTATAATATCGAACTCAAAAAAACATTTTTTTTAATTTTAAATATTATATTTTTAGAGATATCGTCGAAAATACACTGCAAAAATATCCCCCCCCCTCTATATCCGTATCTGTTTAAACTAAAATTAGTAAAATATTAGGGTTAGTAGGTTTTATTTAAACCTTTTAGGAAAACTATAGAGTGATTTTCCTAGGTAAAATAGTTTTTGAGAAAAAGGCATTTTTCCGTTACACACGAACTTTATTTTACGGGCGGTCAGTGGGGGAGTTGCCGGGCGCTCGAGGTATCTATCGACACAGAATCACCCAAGGATAATTGATAATGATTTTTGAAAACAATTGTTGGTAATTAGTCGAAATATTAATCAAGTTACTTGAGAAAAAAAAATATTTTTATATATCTTGTACGGTATTATTCCAAAGATTTTGTAACACCGAACACAAAAATATATTTGTTTCAATTTTGATACTATATTTTCAGATCTATCATCAAAGTGTACTGCAAAAATATGCCCTCCCCCCCCCTCCTATTCCCGAATCTACTGAAACTAAAATAATGGAAAAAAATAGGGATAGTATGAGTTTGTTAATTAATAAACAGTACCGAATATACTGGCGTTTAAGGGAGACCCGAACCCCATTTTCAGCAAAAAATCATCAAAAGCTCTTTTTTTTTTTTTTTTTTTTTTAACGATAATATACATATTTGCGAATGTCCATGCAAAATTTCAGAACTTGGAAACACTTGGAACAGGTAGTAAATGAGCTTTTTGAATTGTATTAACCAGAGTTTAAAGGGCTAACGGCCATTTAAAAAGCTCATACATCTTTGTTTACTTTTATATTACACTACCACAAAGTTAGGTACAGTTAAAAACATTTTAATTTTAGTATGATTAATCAAAGAAGAATACATAATAATACAAAAATAACAAATAATATAAAATTTTACACATTTTTTGTAAAAGCGAAAAATTTTCTTCGAAAACGAAATTGGCAGCAAAAATTTTTGTGTTCAATATAAAAAATAGTCTTGGTATATTAGAAATTAATATAAAAAATATTTTCAACACGAAGTAAGTTTTGTTTTACTAATTTCTTTTGTATTGTACAATTCTTTTTTTTTTTCAGATTTTTTTTTTTTTTTTTTTTTTTTTTTTGCCTAAGTTTAATGTACTAAGGTTCAATGGTAAAATAATTTAGAAACAAAGTGTTTATATTTTTAGAATCTTGAAAAAATTTGCAACAAACGTAATGAGAGATATATTTTTTTAATGTTTCTAAAAATTGTATACAAATTGGTAAACATCAAAATTATAACGATTTAAAAAAAATTTACCTTGTGTAATTAATTTTTTCCCCAAGATAATTAAAAATATATATCTCCCTAGGTCTTTACCATATACCATAGCACTATTTAAGAAATATTAGTTATACTAAAATATTGAAAATTGAATGAGGAGTAGTATTTTTAAAAAGTGTAATTTTCTTCGAAGACAAAACTGGCTACATTTTTTTTTCTATTGTGTTCAATATATAAAGTATTTCTTAAAAAATAGTCTTGATATATTAGAAATCAATATAAAAAATAGTTGCAACATGAAACAAGTTTTTCTTACTACTTTCTCTTGTATTTTATACTTTAAATGCGTTTTCCTGAAAATGACTTTTCTCATATTTTGCCTAAGTTCAAAGTACTAAGGCTCAGTAGTAAAATAATTTAGAAACAAAGTTTTTATATTTCTAGAATTTTAAAAACATTTGCAAAAAAAGTAAGTAGAGATATTTTTTAAAAATATTTCTGAAAATTTTACATAAATTGGTAAACATGAAAATTATAACGATTTTAAGGAAATTTCCATGCGTAATTTAATTGTTTTTTTTTTCAAACTCATTAAAAAAGAAAATTAAAAATATCTCTCCCTAGGTCTTTTCCATATACCATAACACTATTTAAGAAATTTTAGTAATACCAAAATATTGAAAATTGAATGAGGAGTAGTAATTTTAAAAACTGTATATTTCGACAAAAAAAAATCATAAAAACCCCAATACAAAATATACTTTTTAATAAAAAGTAGATTTTTTTGCTGATTATTCCTTACAAAAGGATTCTTAAATAGTACACCAAAATTCTTTAAAATCAATAATAAAAATCTTGGGTATTTTCTTCCGGGTCTCCCATAAGTCGAAGAATTTCTGACAATTTTCAGCAAGTAAATTGGGGGGTCGACTTATACGCGAGTCAATTAAAACAACAAAAAACACTTCAAATACTGCCAAAATTCTGGCTTTTTATGTGTAATAATAATAAAATAATATTTAAAATATACTAATAATAATAATTTATCATTAAAAAATATTTCATTGATTTGTTTTTGTTTACTTACCACTTTTTCGCATTGGCGAATCTCTCCTACCAAATCGAGAAAGTGAAATCTTTGGCTTGATTTTATGCAAAATTGAAGTAAAAACGCAGAGTTTGCATTTAAAAGTTAGAGGGTCGACTTATACGCGAGTATATACGGTAATTAGTAAATTTAATATACAGAACCCTTTGAACGCGAGTTATACTCGCACTTGACCGAATTATTTTAAGTATAAATGGAATTTTGTAAACGATTTTTATCTCTTTTTCAGATGTGGTAGAATTATAAATATATAGGGGGATGTAGGGTAAAACCAGGTTCGGTTTTCTTTCCTGACAAAAGTCTAGAAGGGCGGAAAAATAGGATCACCCCACAGAACCGTTTGGAGATATCCGAGTTATTGAAAAACCACGCCTTTTGCCACAAGAAATTTCTTGTTAAAATCGAAATATCGTCGCTACCATGTCAAACTATCGAATGTGAAAAAATGCATATTTCGTTACTTTTAAAAATGGGCCTATAATCACCACTAAATTTTATTAGAATTTTTCGCCTAGTAAGAATACTAATCACATTTCTATGAAGAACGGGTTTTCCAGTTTGGCCTTCTTATTTATTTAGAGATACCGAATTCATACCGGAAATTTTGAGAAGAAAATTTTTCCTTTAAGTAGTAACGAAATGCCCGTCATTAAATAAATCACAAAATTCTGTTTGAAATTTCTGGTATGAATTCGAAATTGCTGGATAGAAAAGGGGACCAAACTGGCGACCCTGGATAAAAAAAAAATACTATTAATATTTAGTGGTGACAATCGCCCATTTTTAAAAGTAATGAAAAATGCATTTTTGCACACTCGATAGTTTGACATGGCAGCGACGATATATGCAAAGAATAAATTGAAAAGCTGCTATAAATATATCGCTTTGCCAAAAGAAAATATCTGACAAAGATTTTATGAGTAACACTTCCAAGAAAAGGTTGCTAGGAATGAAAAATCAACATTTCCAAGAACTTCTATAAATGACGATGCAGCGCACAAAACAAAAATATCGTAGTAGGAGGTCCTAATTGGAGTTTTACGATTCACTTTGAAAACTAACAAAACCGTCAACGTTTCCATTTTAGGAACAGCGTGTTCTTTTAGGAATTGTGATCAAATTATTATACTTTTAATTAATTCCAGGTCCATATTGTTTTATACAATAGATAGTTATAAGAATATTTTAATTACAAAATATAATTTGTATTATAAAGTAATTTGCATTATAAGAAATAGAAAATTCCAGTGAAACTTTTTTTAATAGTTACAGAGGTCATCGCATATATTCCAAATTCAAATAACATAAAGATTTTCACAATATATCATTTCTTCATTTTACAAATAAAGGAAAAAATTCTTAAAGTAGTGTTACCAAAATGACAGCAATGGCGCCTAATGGATATAACAAAAGATTTCGATCAAATTCGAAGAATATGTGGTTTATTTCAAACTGAATCCTGAATTTAATTAAAGAATTTTTTTTACTCAAGAAATAATTTTTATGAAATTTTTTTATCACATTTCATGTAAGCAGTCGAAGGTTAAAAGCTAGATGATAAGATAAATGGCTAGGGCAAAGAAAGGATCAGGCTCACAAAAAATATTTTTATTACAAAGATGATCGTTACATTTCTATAACTATTTAATTTTACATTATGGCTAAATATTTCTACAATAAAAAAAAATATTGCATAGTTAAACTACTAATAAACATTTACCATACTTGCATATTAAAAAAACAAGATTAGGAAAGCAAATGAAAAAAAAAATAGCTGTATGAGAAAAAATCACAAAAACCTCTTTCAATGGATTGTGTTTTTCAGAGTAAAAAAATACAGGTTTCTTAATCTACTAAAATATAATATAATCTCTTCCAAGTAAACCCACGATTCCGAAAACTACTCATTTATATTTAGAAACCTCAGAAGCCAATAGAATTTTAATATTTAAAGGAGCATTTTTGTAAACAAATTTTCTATTGCTGCACGTAATTTTTGGAAACCTCTCCAAGTATATTTTACAGTTTATTAATCCGTTTTTAATAATCTAATATTAATTTGGTGCAACTGTATATGATGGATACCGCGTTGTAGGTATTACGCAGATTGTGAAAAATATGGTATGTCATCACCTGAAGTTAGGCGGTGTACACCGAAATGTAATCAGAACCAATTAATGTTAAGGTTCAAATACATACAGTCTTATGAAATTGCGTGCATTAGTTCTTGAATTACAACGCCCAGACAGACAGATATCTGCCGAAAATTAGACAAACCTTATTGAGAACAGTCCAAAACGTGTAAATTAATCAAATACCAGTAGTAGCAAATTTTCCCAAAACCAATATTTTCTTCTTAAGAATATAGAAGAAAATATAACGGTTATATTAAACATTATACTATGCTTTTTAAAATTTGTTTATTAAAGTTTTCTGTGTAAATTCATTTTTCGAACTGTTCATTGTTCATTATTCATGATTCGAAAATTTCTCATACACCGGGCTCAGCTCTGTGTATAAAGATTATGGTTTTACTTACTAGTTAAGATGTGCCGGGATTTATTACGATATCATCCAGTGTGTTTGTCTTTGATCGAATTCACTATAAAGGAAGATTCTAGTCAATTAGCAAGAAGTGAATACGAATTATTTGAAGTTATACACCGAATTATATAATAGTTAGTAAAGAAGTTATATAATCTAACTTCCTGCTTTTTTAACTCGTATACAATTTATGTTGCCTAATAATCTTCAACAAGAAAAAATTTAAGCGCGTTTAACCACTGATCATTCTGTATAGCTGCATTCATTATCATAATATAACAGTTTGATATGATAGTAACGCGTATATGGTTCATACAAATACTTAGGAATACTTTCATACACTTATGGTTAATTGAAAAACATTTATTTTATTAAAACTCTCCCAGTTAGTACCCTTAAATAGTACTTCCGGTCCTTTAAACAGTACTTCCGGGTTGAGTGACATCTGTTGAGTAGTTTAAAAACTGCGACAAGTCCGGTTCTATTTATCGTACAATTAAAATAAATACAATTTTGCAAAGGTAAAATGTTGGTCTTAAATAAAATGTAATAAAATCGCTTTGACAATTTTGCTCGAAAACCACTTATTAAACGTAGTCAGATACCTTAAACGCTTTAAAACTACTCTCGATCAATCTGTATATATACTTACATTATCACAATATATTACTTTGATAGGACAGTAACGCGTACATAGTCCATAAAGATACTTAGGTATACTTTCGTACACTTATGGTTAATTTAAAAACAATGTGCTTAAAAACATCTGTGCTTAATTTTTGTTTTCAGATTTTGTATTTGTCCTTATTAAATGTTAATTATATTTAAAATGCATCCTAAACGTATGTACACATACTTATTTATTTATTTAGATAGTAATATAGAGAGACAATGAAAATTAATCATCACGGCACATTAATTTCTTCAATATTCATACGCTAATGTCAGATGGTCATGGCAGGCGTCTTATTATCATAGTAAATAGGCTTATGTCCCATCACATTATGTCATGTTCAGCAGTATCGAATGAGAATCACTATTGACTTCCGTCTAGTAAACATTTCAAGAATCACTTCACGTTCGTTAAATATTGGATGAACGTGTGACAGATATAATTAAACCGAGAAAATGCATTAAAAAATCTTTCTTATTCATTCAATGTTTAATTAAAAAAACTCTTTCTTGAAAATTGAAGAAATTGTTTTCCTCGCAGAGTAAATTATTATTAAATGTAAGAGTGCATTTAATTTTGTGATTAAAAATATGTAATAATATTCTGTAATATGTAATGAAATATTTTCATAATGTTTTACTTTCATATGTATAACGCATATATAATGATAGATCAAAAATAAACTATGAAGTATGCGTAATGTTTTGTTTAAATTTTTTATTATTAGTTCACTAAAGACAGTTATATAGTTTAAAAAACCAATAGTCGTACATCTCTACAGTTTGCAAGAAATAATACTGTGAGAAAAAATAAAATCATTGAAAAATATATTGCATGAAACAAAATACACAAACAATAAAGTGTTTTATATTTCATGATACGTATGCCATATACAGTCGTTTATATAGTCTCTTTATTATTACAAAGCTCAGTAAAATATAAAGAAGATGGTACAACATGTAGGTCGAAAGCACATTTTCTTTCACTTATTTTATATTTTATGTAGGTGTTACGTCAAACTGCAATATTTAAACACATTTGGATAATCAATTCCAGTAGCAATAATTAATTTCATCATGTTATGAAAACGTCTATGATACAATTGTATTTAAAACTAAAAATATATTCAGCTTCTCACTTTTGAATAGAGTTCTTAACAATATATATAGTGGTCGCAAAAGATGTTATTATTAGGAGTACATTTACACAATCTTCGTGGGCGCACTTATTTCCCTACCACACACACTCACAGATTTATTTATACATGCGGTAGGGGAGGGAGGGTGCACATACCATAACACACACAATCTTACATATATCGTTTTTCTATGAATATAAATGTATCTTTATAAACATTTCATGTGAACATTTGCATATGACAAAACTTCTTCAGAGCCATCAAAGATGCAAATAATGATTTTTTTCCAAAAAAGGCTGCGTTTTGAGTGCAATTGGAGATTTAAATATTTTGCTAGCAGCAGATTTTCTTTCAAGAAAATCTGTATAAATAAAATATAAGAATATTGGGAACATTTTATTTTCTATCAACAGTAGTTTTACTATGCATCAATGCCAAATATGCAGTTCTACATAGAAATGTACAGACACTTCATGGGCGCTAGTTATATATATCATACTATTAGTTATTTGCCGCAGAAAAGTGATTTAATATCCCTTATATACAGGATGACAAGAAATAACTTGGACGAAATTTCGAACCAAAAATCTGTAACTACCACTAAAGTTATAAAGGTATTGTCATAGGGAATTGATTCTGGAAAGCAACTAAACAGGTGAAAGTAAATTAGTTGTGATAGCCATTATGGTTAACAAACGATCTGCCATACTTGAATTACATAAGCAAGGAATGAAAGTGCATCATCAGACGGTTTCATACACAATCAAAAGGTTTAAAGAACTCGGGCATGATGGTGACAGCCCAGGAAGAGGAAGAAAGCGCAAAGTTAACACATCAAGAAACCGGGTAGTTATCAAAAAGCGAGTTCAACGAAATCCTAGGATTTCAATGAGAAAGGTTGCTAGAGAGATGAAGATCAACAGAGAAACCGCACGTTTGATGACAAGAGTAGAGCTTGATCGTCACCCTTACAAAATGAAGCAGGCTCAAAAGCTAACAGCAGAGAACAAACGTACAAGACTTCAAAGGTGTAAAGAACTGTTAAAGCGGGCCGCAGGTGATCGATGGCAAAAATTTGACTTCACAGATGAGATACTGTTTTCGATTGAACAAGCTCACAATACCCATAATGATAGAGTTTGGCCAGCAAAAGCACCTGGACCTTCTTGTATTGTTGAACGGCGTCAACGACTCCAATCTGTAACGGTTTGGGGTGGAATATGTGCTAGTGGGAAAACACCACTTGCTTTTGTTGATTAAGGAATAAAGATTAATCAACAAACATATCGCAAACTCATTTTGGAAGATGTTGTCTTACCTTGGTCACAAACGTTCTTTGGAAACAAAAGAGGGACCTTCCAACAGGATTCCGCACGTGCACACAGAGCTAAAGGAACTCAATATTGGTGCAAGACACATTTTCTTGACTTCACTGGAGCTCAAGAATGGCTATCGTATTCCCCAGATTTGTACCCAATGGATTATTCTGTTTGGTCCACCTTGGAGACAAAGGTGTGTGCTAAACCTCATAAAACTTTGGCATCCCTAAAGAAATCCTTATCCAAGGAATGGGATAAAATATCAGTAAGTGAGTTGCGGCCCATAGCCGAAAATTTTGTGACACGGTTAAAGCTCTGTATTAAGGATAAAGGTAACCACATTGAAAATATATAAATATATTAGACGAAATAATGTATTCATATTTATTTTGAAGTTCGGTCATAATATTTTCATTAGCATTAAAGTTATAATGTATCATGTGTGTCCAAGTTATTTCTTGTCACCCTGTACAAGTTACAAATACCTACTACATATCTGCAGTTCATATGTTCAGAAATTGAATAACAATAATAAAAGCGTAGATAAATTAAACAATTAAATGATAATTCTGGGATATTTCGTATGAAAGCATATGTATGTAAATAATAAACTGTGATGAATGACTCTGCCTATATGCGTAGAAAGTATAATCAGAAATGTGCCTGAGGACAGATGAAGCCATCATAGTACCTTTTTTATGAATAAACTTAATTTTGTTTGAGATTTCAAAGATATAATTTCAAATAAAGTGAAGCTTTGTTTGATTTTTTTTCTATTAAAAATTTATTATGATGGTACCCTTGGTCTCACCCTAGGAACGCCCCTGTGTATAATAAGTAGAAGCACCTTGTGCAGTGACATGAACTATAACAGTGCAAAGAGTTTCACTCACTAACAAATCCATGAATTTCATGTTTTTTTTTTAATTTATTATATTTTGTTAAAACATGAAAAATTTCACTCTGTTTACTGAAATGCAGAATTTTCCCCAATCTAACGTAAAGATAACCTGAGGTCTTTCAATCTAAAGCAGTATTTTCGTCAAATCACACGGGTATTTCGGCAATTGTGTTGCTTTCGTATTAGAAACGGAATTTTTACGTATGTCCTCAAAACAAAAAAATAATTAGCAAACCTAAACTCAAAATTTCCGGAAATTCTTCAAGTTAAAAACGGAAATTTCTTTAAATAGCAGAGAAATATCATCCAATCACATGAGTGTTCCGGCAACTCTCTGCCTGTAATTTTTACTTTTTTTTTCTTTTTTACGAATTTGTTTTTGAAGTATTATAGATCATAATAAGGACATTATTTTTTTCATTTTTTTCATTATGAAAATCAACAAAATTTTCAATATTTTCTATTTAAAATTAAACAGTAAATTTTAGTACAATATTTATAGAAAAGTTCAAGGATTCCATATCTATACATGAATTATAAATATATATATAGGTCATTATAAATTTCTCGCTTAAACTTAAGACGATAATGGACAAAAACATTTTATTTCAATTGATAGGTAACTCGCTTTAAAGCTGAACATATTAATATAGTGCTGTTTATAGGCGAAAAAATCTAAGTCGAAAATAAGGAACAAAATATTATTATTTAAAGCATTGATTAAAATTTATTAATTAGCTATTCAGTTGAATAATGTTCAAATACCACAATTTTTTTCTCATGTAAGTCTTTTTTTTCTCTTAATATCTAACTCTTTTTCTCTCTTGTTATATAATCATCAAGGAAGTTAGTAGACATTTTCTATTCAAAATCACAAACAAACTTCGCTAAAAGCTGTTAAATCAAACAGTAAAAATTTTATATAGAATCTACATGTTTCAGCTTCAGCGAAGCCATTTACAAGACAAATAATAATATTCTACAGAGTCGTGATTTATAATACAATGAGTTCAAAAGCCATCATTCATGCTTTCCAGCTATGTGTTTTTATATTGATATAAAGTACAGGGCTAACGCATCGCTTTTATGCACCGCACTCAACAGCGCTCTCTACCAGCTCAACGTGGAATTACCGCACACACATTCCTATACGAAATCTGCTTATTTAGGTCCCCTCTGCCTGCCTTTACATTTTTGACATATAGCTCTGAACCACCCTGCATATGAGTAGAACGTTGTAGGTGGAATTCCCATTTGATTGGAATTTTTAATGAAATAAATTTGTGTACTACTTAAGCAAATTTCTTTTAAAGAAGAGGATTTTTATCATTTCTACATATTACAGACCAGGGAAAAATATTTCAGTCAGTAAAACATAAGAATAATAATTCAAAATATTTAAAATGCTAAATATTTAATGAAAATTAAATAGGTATTTTTTCGAATTATCTTTTTAAACAACGTTGTATTTATAAGTATTATTTCATTCACATTTCTTATTTTAATTTCTTAAAATGGTTTCATAATTACATGTCATCTATCTCAAATTCGCTCCGAAACCTAGAAATATAATTTAAAAGGAGAGAACCAAACTTTATAGTACTTTTTGTTTTTAGCCTTAGAAATGGAAATTTACTTTACTATTCTCCATTTCCAAGTCGCCTCAAGTGAGCGACTTGGTAGCTAGATTTTGTAATATTTAAAAACAAATTATAAAATCTCAAGAGTGCATATTATAATATTGTAACTAGATAATTAATTTTTCTGGTTTAAATTTTTTTAATTATTCTACTGCATGAATATATCAAAATATGTGCATTTGTTTTTCATCCAAATTTTAGCTTTTATAAAACATGAATTCTTTTCCAATTATTCAACAAATTGTTGTTTCTTTTTATTCTTGACATATTACAAGAAATAAAGTAAATTTCGTACGTATTCACTTCATTCCATATCGCTCATTGTTTCATTTTATTCTTTTAGATTCAATTCAATTATTAGTTGTTCTATTTACCAACCCACTTTTTTATTTCTCCAAAATTATTGGAATTTTATTCTTCAGATCATGTTGCATTGACAAAAATAGATGATAATTCAACGCAGCCTAGTCTAATAAAAAAGCTGGGCTTCGGACTCTCATCCAATCTCCAACAGCTTTTGTCAAACAGACAGGTGGTCATTTTATGAATTAAAAAAAAAATCTTATCTGATGTTTTCATGCAACCGTTTTTTATCTTTTTTTAAAAAAATAAATTTGCATTTAAATGTTCTAACTGGTTATAATAATGTTCCGCGTTTACTATAATAATCGAGTTGAATTATAAGGCAACGCTTTTCTTCTCTTTTGATTCATTTTCATGACATGTGCTAACACAGTCATGGTGCGCATTTTGACATCGAACTTCTTAGTTCATGTTTCTATGTTTTCGCTGAAGTTTTAAGCATGAGGGCTTCACTGCAATAGTTTTTCCCCATATTTGAGTTTTATTGTTTATTGTTTATTTTCTTTCTTTTTCTTTTTTTTTTTTCATTTAGATTAAAACAGCAATTTCAAGTTACTGTCTATAAACTTTATCTGATAAAAACGAGGCATAATTTTTTCAAAGTAATACATAAACGTAGAAATTGTTTGAAAATCAAAACTTTAAAGAATTGCACACCGCAAAAATGACTTGTTTTTAACTATTATTGTATATAATGTTCTCAATTTTGTTGAAGTATGTTTGACGTTAAAACTTAGGTTATGGTTATCTATGGATTATTTATAGGCACATGTACCTAAACAAAAATTTCTCCTCCTTATAAATTTTTAAAGTATTATAAAATTACCTATTAAATAAACATAACAAGTAGAATGGTAAAGTGTTATGAAAATAAAATAAAAATAAGAATAAAAATGAACATTTTATGTCTTTTTTCTCTTTTCTGTCAAAGAAAGCTGTACATAAAGTACGAACAATACTCTTTTTCCTTTCTTAATTCTCTATTTAAATAGTACCTGACAATTGAGGTGATCGGGGCAAGACAGTGCTACGCCACATTTTTGAACTTCTGAGATATTTCAATTTGAAAATTTAATCAAATACTCAAATCAAGATATATAACCTAAAGTTTTTTCGCCAATGTCTTGGTAACATTTGAGATATTCTGAGTAATAAGGTGGCATTACTTTAATAATATTGCTATTACGTTTTTTGTAAATTAGCTATCTTCATTGGGGGCATAAACATCTGAGGCAAAAACGAAACCTAGGGCATATGATGCCACCAAGTGACATTAAAAACAAATTATATGTAGGATATTATAATTTACAATATTAAGCAACAGATTACAGTGTTAGATTTATTTCACCAAAAATGTGGCTTGGCACTTTCTTGCTCCGACCCCCTTAATTATGCTTTAGAATACTGCTGAAAATTTCATGTAGTGGAGAGTTCATAGATGAAAGCATTCTCGGTAAGACACTATTTTCAAATAGAAAGCATTAGAATTAAATGGACAGAAATAAAAATTATTATTAACATACGAAGGTGTTGAATGAAAACATGGCAACGGACATTTTTATTTATTTTTTCACATTTGTATGTAAAGTTATTTAACTCTGGTAATTTTAAATATCACATGGTTTATTTATTACTCAATAAATGCATCATAACCCAAGTGCTATATTTTTCAATTCCTACTATTAGTTCACACTCTCCCTATCTATATTTATATATATTGTTTAAATTTTCAATCGTTAATAAAATACTTTTTATTCATCCACTCAAGTTCAAATAAATTTTTTTTAAACTTGTAGTGGATGACACTTGATGTTAATACAGTTTTTTCAAATATTAATTCATTAATTAAATTTAAATAATTAATTTTAATTTTTGCATCATAAAAAGCGATTAAAATAAGTAGCAACGTTTAAGACAGCGGAATATCTAATCATGGCGTAGTGGTCGGGACCTACAGTTTAGTATACGGAAGATTGCGGTTCCGATTCTCATTGTGGCAAGGTTTTGTTGTTTTCACAAAACTCACTCAGAAATGCAGAAATATATAAAGTTGTTCTTGAAAAGTCTTTTTTTTTTTTTTTTTGTCTTATAATGTTTTCTTTAACATTATAAAAAAATTCTAATAAATTTAATTAATTAATTTTAGTTTTATGTGGGAGAAAAAAATTAATCTTTTATAAGATATTTAGCAGGATATAAATTTAGGAATAAATACCGTCAGTGGCGCAGAAAAAAAAATTTCTTTTTGACCTAAGTAGGAATAACTTAATTTTTTTTTTCATATTGCTTGTTTTAATACAAATTCAATATGCCAATAAAAATAAAATACATATCTGACAAAAAGAAACGTTGCACAAAGTTATCTGATGGGCCAGTCTTAACAAATCAGCTGTTTAAGAGCGAGAAATCATAATGTTTTTGTTTATACATGTTTTTAGAAAACATCTAGGTGTTTTATATTTCAATAAATGCATTTTGTTGTAACCTTGTTTTACGCCTTAGCCCTTCATATATTGATGAAAAGTATACACAAAATCTAAAAATAATATATTTTTTGTTCACATCGAGGACAGAAGAATGAAAGCTGCTATTAATATTCTTGGAAGACCAGTGTTGACAATTTATTGGATTTTTTTTTATTTGAAAATTTGAATTTATACCAGAAATTCCGAATAGTATTTTTTATTTTTGTTTATTACTGACAGATATTCCGCAAATAACCAATCAACAATTACTATTCGAAATTGGCAACACTGGTGGAATTGTTTAAAAAAAAATAAGAAGTCATACAAAGTCGTGGAAACAATTTACCCCCTAATACCGCTGCCGTAAATCACTCTATAAAAACGTAACTAACACCAATCGATTAGTGTGTGCCGTGTACTAATTAATGCTATACTTAAATTTTGAACACAGGTCGTATACATTTAAACACTGTATCAAACTTTAAAAATTTCAAAACTGACACCCGAGGTTCTCGCTGACTTATGACCAACCTTAGTAACGCTGCTAATCAGCTATAAGAAACTGTAGCCAGATAGAAAAAATATATTAACAAAACGAAAGCGAAATTTATCCGTCAGGTGTTGCTACCGTCAATTTAACGTCCGTGTTACACACGGACTTGTTTTTGTTTTAAAATATAGATATGTAGAGACATAACGAAAATTAATTTTCACGGCGGCGCAGTAATTTCATATTCATGCGTTACTATCAGATGGTTTCGGCAGGCATCATATTTTCATAGTAAAAAAAGTTTATGTCTCATCACAATATGTCATGTTCAGCCTTATTAAATGAGAACCATTATTGACTTTCGTCTAATGAACATTTCGAGAACCACTTCACGTTCGTTAAATATTGGATAAGCTATTACATGTGACAGAAACAGTTAATCGACAAACTACGTAAAAAATCGTTCTTATCTATTTAATGTTTAATTTAAAAAAAAAAAAAAACTATTTTATCGAAAAAGTGTAGAAATGTTTCTCCTTACAAAATATTTTTTTATTGAAAATAAGAAGGATATTTTTGAATTAAAAAACTAAAAATTAAATATTTTGAATTAAAAATTTAAAATGCCCTCTAAAATGCTAAAAAAAGATGTTATTTTACCAATATTGTATAAAAAACTTTAATTATGTATATGAATTTTATATCCTTGAGAATATTAATCATTTTTCAATGTTTTAAAACTGCTTTATATCTTCATATTTAATACTTTGGAAATTTTTTCATAGAAAAATTCTCCCGCCTATACTGATGACCCGGGTTCGAATCCCGACTTGGGTACTTTTTCACTATGTTGGCTGTACGCCTATTAAGCAATTAAAATTTGATTATTATGCATTATATCTGTTGAATGATATTAATTGCCGAAACGTCAGTGAAGGCTTACTGTTGAGACCCGAAAAGTTTTTGGTTTCTGTCTGTCTGTCTGTCTGTCTGTCTGTCTGTTTGTCTGTCTGTTTGTCTGTCTGTCTGTTCCGCGATAATTGCCGTAAAAATGATCCGATTAGTTTGATTTTTGGTAGGTATATTGGTGAGATACCCGGAATTAGCTGTATAGTTTTTAGTTACATTTGGTTCATTCGTTCGGAAAATATAGAACATTTCTTTTTTGATCATAATGATTTCCTATGGGATTTCAGACGATTTTGAATTTTTTCAGTCGTTGAAAATAAAATGTCGCATTTGATTAATGTATTTAAACGGTAAGCTATGAAGGCTAAAATTTATCAAGTCAGGTCTTAAATTATTCAAATTAATTTGAAATTTTGTTAATACATTCGTCAGATTTTTTAAATTAGGTGTATAATTTTTGGTGCAATTTTATACATCTGTTCTAATAATATAATACATTTTATTTTATCATTTTCTGCAAATTTTAAAATGCATTTATTTTTATTTACCTCTTTAATTTAACCGTAACCTAGCAACTAAATTTTAAAGAATATCAAAATAATAAAATTCAAATAATTCAGACTATTTTGCTACAATATTTTATTGGGTGCTTTTAATATTTTATTGAGAGATTTTAGTATGCTATTGCCATCGAGTTAGATCAAGATGTACGTATGTAAAATAAATATTATAGAATGACCATCAAAACTGTTTTTCCGAAACAAAAATTGTAATAACACTAGATTTCTGCAATAGATATAAGTGAAATACAGTAGATTCAGTTTATATTTCCATAAGTTGCTTTTGTACACGAGATATTATTCAACTTATCTATCAGATGCGAGTGTTTCGTGGTTGGCACGTAAGTAAATATTGCTATTTAGGTACTAGGATAGCATGAAATTATTTTCTGAATTTTTGATTATCCTAATAAAACCACTGAGTAGAACGAAATCCAAGATATACTAGAATCATTCACACAAACAATAGGAAATCACGAATATAAATTTAATAAGATTACGGAAAACATTTCTTTTTAGGTCATAATGCTTTCCTATGGGAATTCAGACGATTTTGAAAATTTTCATCCATTGAAATAAAATGGCGCATTTGATTAATGTATTTAATGTGTAAGTTATGAAGGCTAAAATTTATCAAGTCAGGTCTTAAATTATTCAAATTAATTTGAAATTTTGTTATTACATTCGTCAGATTTTTTAAATTAGGTGTACAATGTTTGGTGCATTTTTATATTTCTTCTCTAATAATATAATACATTTTATTCTATCATTTTTTACAAAAATTTCCAGTGCATTTTTTTTCTCTCTTTCAATAAATGGTTGCTAAGCAACTATATTTCAAAGAATATCAACAAAGGAAAATTCAAGTGGATCGCATTATTTTTACGCGAAGTTTTATTAAAAATTGCCAATTTTCGGGTTTTAAGTTTTTAATGTGCCTTTTTTTTAATGAACTAGATGAGAATTTATTTTAAGTACTAAAAAATGATTACCAAATCGGTTTTCCAAATAAAAATAATAAAAACGTTGAATGCGTAAATTGAATATAGGTCAAATAAGAGGAATTTAAATTTGTATAAGTATAATTATACACGAAATTTTATTCAACTTCAGAAACATATGATGTTTAGTAGTTGAAATATAATTATTCTTTTAAGGATAGGATAAAATCTCTTGTACAAAGATATGGTTATTCTAATGAAATGAAAATTGCAAATACATTCAGACATATACTCAAGAAATAAAATAGCACAATTACTGGAAATTGAGAATAGAACATTAAAGCGACAACGGGGGGTTCAGGGGGGCGGAGCCCCCCTGAAATAATGTATTGTTATTCTGAAAAAATACAGTAACAAGTAGTTTATCCTATCATTGCATAACATTGTGTTTAAGGGGATACTTCTAAAATTTCCGAAACTTTCGATAAATTTATATTCTTATCAATGTATAAATAACTTAAAAAGATTGAATTTTAGTGTGTCAAATATTTTTCAGATAATGTTAAAAATTAGTAAGATTAATGAACAATGATTTTTTGAGCTGACGTTGAGGCCTCTGATCTGTAGATTTACTAGTATAATTGCCGAAACGTCAGTGAAGGCTTATTGTTGAGACCCGAAAAGTTTTTGGTTTCTGTCTGTCTGTTTGTCTGTCTGTCTGTTCCACGATAACTGCCGTAAAAATGATCCGATTAGGTTGATTTTTGGTGGGTATGTTGGTGAGATACCCGGAATTAGCTGTATAGTTTTGGGTTAAATTTGGTTCATTCGTTCGAAAAATAAAGAACATTTCTTTTTAAATCATAATGCTTTCCTATGGGACTGCAGACGATTTTCAAATTTCATTTTTAACTGAAATGGAAATCGCATATTTGAATAATGGATTTCAACGTAAAATTATGGATGTTGATTTTCGATATGGAGGTTTTAAATATATCCAATAATTTTGAAAAATTGACGATACATTTATTAGAATTGAGATATTATTTGTTTAAATGATTGGAAATTTTTTTGCATCTGTTCCGGAAATATAAAACTTTTATTTTCATGCTTTTTACAATTTTTAAAATGCATTTTCTTGTACTTTTCTCTTTAATTTATCAGTTGCCTAGCAACGATATTTCAAAGAAGATAAAAATAATAAAAGCAACACACACTATTTTGTTCCAATAATTTATTAGCAAAATAAATTATTTTTGTATTCTATTGACATAAATGAAGAATTTATTTTAATACAAGTTTTTTTTTTAATCTAAAAAGTTACAAGAATAAGAAGTTCATAAGAATTTCAGAATATCATTGCATAAACCGTGTTTAATTTAACGTTTCTAATTTCTGAAGAATTGTATATGCCTGTAAATATGTATGCAATAGAAAAAAATTAAATTGCGGATTGTAAGATGCTAAATAATATGAAAAGTGAGATTAAAAAACAGTGACTTGAGCTGACGTTGAGGCTCCTGATCTGCAGATTTACTAGTTTAAATACTGATTCTATTGCAAGGAAACCTACACTTTAGTGAGTGGATAGATCCGTTCATGGCGCTGAGAATGTTAAAAATTAGTTGCCGAAACGCCAATTGCGGCTCACTGTGGATACGCGAAAAGTTTTTTGTTTCCGTCTGTTTGTCTGTCTGTTCCGCGATAACTGCCGTAAAAATCGTAATATTAGGTTGATTTTTGGTGGGTATGTTTGTAAGATACCCGGAATTAGCTGTATACTTTTTAGTTACATTTGGTCGGAAAATATAGAACATTTCTTTTTAATTCATAATGCTTTCCTACGGGAATGCAGACGATTTTCAAATTTCATTTTTAACTGAAATGAAAATCGCATATTTGAAAATTTGGATTTCAACGTAAAATTACTAAAGCTAAATTTTCGATATGGAGGTTTTAAATGTATCCAACAGATTTGAAAATTTGATGATACATTCATTAGAATTTAGAAACTAATTGTTTAAATTATTGGAAAATTTGTTGCATCTGTTCGTTACATATAAAACATTTTATTTTCATATTTTTCACAAATTTTAAAATGCATTTCTTTTACTTTGTTCCTTAAATTTTTAGTTGCTTAGCAACCCTATTTCAAAGAATATCAAATTAATAAAGTTCAAGTAACTCGCACTATTTTGCTGCAATATTTTACTATCAAAATAAATTATTTTTGTATTCTATTGACATAAATTAAGAATTTATTTTAATACAAGATTATTTTTTTTACCCAAAAAGTTACATGAATAAGAAGTTCATAAGAATTTCAGAATATCATTGCACAAACCGTGTTTAATTTAACGATTCTAATTTCTGAAACCTCCGAAGTATTTTATATGTCTATAAATATGTATGTGATATAAAAAAAATTAAATTGGGGGTTGTAAAATGCTAAATAATATGAAAAGTGATATTAAAAAAACAATGATTTTTAGAGCTGACGTTGAGGCTCGTGATCTGTAGATTTACTAGTTAATATATGCTATAATATGTAATCATATACTAACATAAAGCATTATTTCTATATCATAATTCGTTTAATTACATAATTGAAGTACTTTTTTCTGGCTGTATGTGTATTCCTAAATATTTTGTGAACAGAACTAGAATAAAGTTAAAAATAAATAAAATAAATAAATAAATTTTCAAATTCCCTCGAAATCAACTTAAAATTTAACGCAGACATATATGCGATTTGTTAAGTGTTATTTATAGTTTTCGTGGTGCAAATATGACATATCCATTTACCCCGGGTAAAACTAACTCAAAGTCAGGCAGTTAAAATGGGGATTTTCTTGAGTTAAACTAAGAGTACCGGTAAACATATTCTGAGAAGAAAATTATTGCATGATTGATAAAAATATAAATTATAAGATATATACATCCAGAAAAAAGTTTTGTTGACCCAACAAAAATTTGGTTGACCCAACAAAACTTTTTGTTTAAATATAGGTCAATGTAAATTTTGTATGAATCAACAAAAAAAATTTTTTTTTTTTTTTGCAATTCCAAAAAAAAAAAAAAAAAAAAAAAAAAATGTATCGTCAGCAAAAAATGTTTTGTTAATTCAAGTAAAATGGTTCAATTTTACTTGAATTTTGCTAAAACAACCAAAATGTACTCAACAAAACATGTTTTGTAGTTTTAATCAATTCCTTTTTCTGGGTGTATAACGTTTATTTTGTTATGTAAATACTTTATTAATAAGTATATTTCTTTCATTGTATGTCTCCCTTAAAGCATTAATATTTTTATTTTTTGAGATTTTTTAAATATTTTTTAGAAATTTTAAGCAGATTTTTGAGAAAATATGTTTTATTAAAACAATTGATGAGAAAAGATATAATCAAAATGCGAAATTCTTTTTTACACTTCATGTTTTGGTGACATTTTAGTTGTTCCAAAAGCCTGCTTTCTATCACAAAGCGCCATAAAAAATAAGCAGATTGTATGATGAACTAAATTTTTCTTTATTACTTACCCATCATACGTAGTATAGGGTAAGTGTTGTAATAGTTTTGAAAATCGAAAAAAAAAATTGACAAATTTACACGTTTCAGACACTGGAGATTCCGAAAAACCTATTTTTTGAAAAAAAAAAAATTGCCGTCCGTCTGTCTGTGTGTGTGTGTGTCTGTAAATACTGTATCTCCCAAACAAATTGAGATAGAGACTTGAAATTTGGTACGTACTTAGTATGTAATAATGAGAGGAAGCTTATTGAATTTCAGTAACCTTGATTATCTGGAACTATTTTTTTCGGACTCTCAAAATATTCGTTCTTATAAAAGGTATATAAAAATGTTCGAAATTGTTTATTTAATTGAATGAATATAAAAGACTGTAGAAAAATATATATTTTGCGTAAAGATTGAAGTCAATCAGATAATTAGTTGCCGAGGTATTTGTAATCATATTTTCCACACTTTTTGAATCTTCATGACCCTGTATGTCATTCAAATTTCAACTCAAAGATATATTTTAATTGAAAATGAGACACTTAATCCGACGCAGTAAATCAGTAGTTAATATGATTATCATTTTTGGAGTTATAAGGATGTTTCTTTTACGCAATTTAGTAATAGAGCATTTAAAGTTTATGACGTCATCAAGCCACGATTTTATTCGAATTGCAGTGCATTTTATAAATAGTTTACGCATGTTTTATTTTCATATTTTATATTATGCATATCCATGATGAATAAGTATTATGGTAGCCCCCAACGACTAGTTTTTTAAACAAAATTTCATCTAAACGGAGTTGGATGAAAGTGTGTGTTATTTTTAAATGGGTGTAGATATTTCAGCATGTCTAGAATTCAACATGTTTAGAATGGAATTATATTTTAAAGAAACAAGTTGGAAATTGTACGTCAAACGTGACAAATGAGGTGCGTTCGTACTATAGCTAGTTATATAAATATTCAGATCTTTATGATTTTTAATTCTGTGAAATGAATTACATCGTCTGCAGATTGATTTCTGTCATAAAATAAGTATCTCGGTCGCTTGACGATTAAACTTCGGAACCTCCTATAAAAAAAAAGAACCGATTTTAAAAAAAAAATTCAAATTTCTTAATAATAATTTTTATTAATATCTCCTAAAGTTTTGATTCGATTTTTATAAAATTTGAAATGTCTCGACAAAATTCTGCAAAGATAATATATCTTAAATTTCAAACCATTCGGTTGGGTCATCATTTCACAGAATTAAAAATCAGCAAGATCTGAATATTTATATAACTAGCTATAGTACGAACGCGCCTCATTTGTCACGTTTGACGTACAATTTCCAACTTGTTCATAATAGTATTTCAAACTACATATAGCAATTTGATATCGTGATTGATCCTTTAACTTATTTCACCACAGTAATGGAAGAGATGACAAAACAATTATTGACTGCGATTTCTAAACTTTTTTTTCTGGTTGCTTTAATCATATATTATTAGAATACATATATTTTAAATGTTACATTTCTGCGAATATGACTTTAATAATAAAAAAGTCCTTCCGGCCTGTACCGAGAGGAAAAGGTTTCTTTCCTATATCTTCGTTTTAAAATTTTAGCTAATGTTACTCGAAAACAGCAAGCTAAAATACAAGGAAACCGTTTAAAAAAGATTCGTTAATACTGAATTTGAATAAGAAATTCGCTAAATTATTGAGCTATAGCCAAGTTGGCTTCATTTATAAAAACTTATTTTGGTCGCCAAATTTGGCGATATTTCGCCAAATGTCGCCAAGTATGGCGAGAAATTGGCGATGACGGATATGAATATATAGTTTTATGCGTATGATTGGGAAAATGATTACAACAATGAAAGAAAATAATTTGCGATGCGAGAAATCGTGTTCACTAAAACTCATAAATTAATCGTTGGTTTTTAGGTAGCTTTCAATACAAAAAAGTATAAAGCTACCTATTGCAGCCGTTCGGAGGAAAGCAATTCCGGAAAATTTTGATATATTTTCACCGATCATGACTCCCAGCTGAGATAGAGCAGTTTGAAATTCTAGGGTGGCTGACATTTTGAAACAAAACAGCACATTAACGCGATTACTCGCAAATTATTTTCTTTCATTGTTGTAATAATTTTCCCAATCATACGCATAAAACTATATATTCATATCCGTTAGTGCCAAATTCTCGCCAAAATTGGCGACATTTGGCGAAATATTGCCAAATTTGGAGACCAAAATAAGTCTTCATAAATGAAGCCAATTTGGCTATTGCTCAATAATTTGACGAATTTCTTATTCAAATTCAGTATTAACGAATGTTTGGTAAACGGTCCTTTGCATTTTAACTTGCTGTTTTCGTGTAACATTAGCTAAAATTTTAAAACGAAGATATAGGAAAGCTACCTTTTCCTCCCGGTACAGGCCGGAAGGACTTTTTGTAATGTGCTGTCCCCCTAGAATTTCAAACTGCTCTATCTCAGCCATTTTTAAAGATAGAGGTAAAACAAAAAATGCTCTGGAATCCTTGTATCAAGGCCTATCACTTAATTAAAAAATAAATTTGAATTTTTAACTTTTTCGTATATTTATTTTAGTTTTAAAAATTTGAGTAGCCGCCATCTTGTTTCAAGATGGCGGACCAAGCTGGCCAACGAACTCGGTCGAGGCATTGGTGAGCTTAATACACACAATTAGTTTCATCAAAATTAATTTATAAATACGAGCGTTATCGTATGACATAGATCAGATATATATATATATATATATATATATATATATATATATATATATATATATATATATATATATATATAAATCAACATTTGAACGGAGGGTGGTTTTGAGGTCTGGGGGTCATCGAAATTTTCCAGAATTGCTTTCCTCCAAACGGCTGCAATAGGTAGATTTATACTTTTTTGTTTTGAAAGATACCTAATAAACGAGATAAGGATTATTACTATAAAATGTCATTACTATATCTAAATTCATTAATAAGAATAACTTCATCGGTGTTTAGTTATTTAAGTGGTATAAACGGAGATTTCTTATGGATCATCAGCAATTATAGTGCATCTAGGTGTTTTTTCCGTTATTTAATATAACTAGTTCAGGACAACCATGAAAAAAAGTTAAGCATTCTAATGTTCTACGCCTATTTTTGACGTTAAAAAAAGTTCTTAACATGGCCAGGGTAAATTTACTGAGGGACTTACGTAATTAATTAAGCTTAATGTGTTTCGATAAAACTACTGTATTTGCAGTTGTTTTGAACTTAATCTTCTGCTTCAACTAAAGTGTACATCGGGGTCTGCCAACCACTGGTGTATATTTTAAATGACGTAAAACGAACGGGGAGCATTTGCCACGATAGTCTCTTTTAATTGCGATAACTAAACCTCTGTAAATGCATACATTTTGCACTCACGAATAAAAAGTCTTCATTTTAAATTGAAAATAGAAAATGTTCTCCTCTCCATTTTTTTTATTATGATAACTTGCTTTGAACAAAACTTTGAAACTCTCAGTTGCACTGAAACCGATATTCTACGGCATTTTGTTATATGTAACATCGGTAATTTTACAGAAGTTTTGATACTCTTTACATTTAAATTCTTACATATAAATTCTGCTAAAATTCCAAATATAGCTGAACTTACATTGACTGCATAAGGAAGATAAATTAAAATATGAAAACTAATTTTAAAAGTTCACTTAATCTTATAGTTAAAAATAACTATTTTACAGTTGACAATAAAATTTATAAACAAAATAATGGAGCCTCAATGGGTTCACCTATATATGTACTTTTAGAAGTATTTATATTACGACCTTTAGAAACTGATATGTTTCATAAATTAGATTTTACTCCTCATACATGGCTTAGAGACGTAGACGATGTTTTCATCATATGGCAACATAAGGATACCTTACTTGATGGGTTTCCTTGCTCAAACCAATAACCGGGATTCTAAGATTAAATTCAGTTTAGAAGTGGAACAGAATGGCACACTCCCTTACTTGGGCGTGCTGTTAATCAAATCCTGCCATGATATAGAACGTAATGTGTATAGAAAACCAATAGCCAATCAATCCATTATCCTATATAATGCTCAAGCATCTTTTTCATACAAGTTTCATCATTTAAGCATTTTATTAAGAGAGCCTTTACAATCTGTACACCAGATTAGTTAATCAATGAAATAAATAAAATACATGAAATAACAAGAAATAACAGATAAAAGAAAGCACTATTAATAAAGTAATTACGAGCATGGAGAAGAAGGAAAAGAAAAACTTCAATAAACAAAATTCAAAGTTATCTACTTTACAATATTTCCTGGATTCTTTGAAAGATTGAAATATAAACATAGCAAATTCAATATAGGCCTTATCGCAAAATCATCCATAAAATTAAAATGTGTAATTTGCTATATACCATATCAAATATCACGTGTTTATGAAATCCCGTTCACCAGAGCAGCTGGAACATTACAATACTATGTAGGAGTGACAACTAGAAAGTTTAAAACAGGATTAAAAGAGCATATGGCAGATATCACATATGACAGAAGTACTACAGCATTGGCAAGACTACATAGAACCGATACCTTAAAAATTGATTTTAAAAATAGTAAAATAATTTATCCATCAAGACTCTATTTCCCATCTATTATCCGTGAACCAATGGAAATCTATATGCGTAACGAGAGCATTTGCAATAAATCAGCCTCATTTGAATTACCTAAAATTTGGCACGAGGTATTTTTCAAATTTTAAAAAGCATTAAGGAAACATTAATTTCCACGTTTACAGTCGACTATTTTAAGCACCTGCTTTTATTACATATATGATCTCGTGATTTCTGTTTTCAAATTTATTTTCAAAAATTTGCGAGAATAGTTTTTTTATCGTTTTATCGTTGTAAATCTTGAAAATGGCGCCATTTGAGCTTTGAAACATGTCGACCCTCATATTAAAAGGTTTTTATAAGACTTTTTGTGTTCTATTTGTATCTCTTAAGCATTTTTATCTATATTTTAATTACAATTTATTGTATAAAGGGAATCAACTTAAATATTCTCAATGTATCTACCATCTGCAACATTGTATGTGCATGCAATCGCATCCCTGTGTATTGCTACCAATGCAGGAAACTCTGGGCATATCTAACTTGATTTCTTATTAAAGTAAATTGTTCCTTGCTTAACCCCTTGAAAGGCACCGGTATAATATATATACCACTTAATTTTAATTCCAAAATGCCACAATGACACCAGAATTTTATAATCAAATTTTGAATGCATAAGGTACATGAGGAAAAGCTTTTACTTACTTTTAAAATAAATTCGTTCGTGAATGCTGGTGTCAATCAATCATTTCAACATTTTAGCTACAAGAGTACTTTGCCCCTGAAGCGGTTAACCCCTTCGCGAAGAGCGTCCTTTACAGAAATTTTAATCTTTTAACACCGGTTTTTCAAAACAGAAATTTTCACCCATTTGAATTTAAAAAATGCTAGGATTAAAGAAGGCAAATCTTACAATAAAAAATAACTGGTGGGAATAATCGAGGCTTCTGAGCTTCTTATGAGTCACGTATACGTGTCGCTCGTCCCCAAGGGGTTACATGTGTCAGTTTGACATGAGTAAATATGAATTAGCCTTATAATGACACAGTTTTATAAACGATTAGACACATATGGAAGTCGGTGATTGGTTGTCAAAAAATTAACTGTTACAGAGATTCTAATAGTGGTATTTGTAAAATAACACGTCATTTCTTACTTAATCGCGGACACTGGACACTTTCTTACTTGGCATTCACACTTTTCCAGATTGCGTCCTCTCACATTTTTCTACTATGAGCGCTTCAGTCACTCTCATATGATAGCACTACTCGCTTTGCTACAGGTTAGCCACTGAGGAAGAACCTATATATGCCTCTATATTCCTCCGTGAGGTTAGCACTCGTTTAACGATTCTAGTTATATCCGTTCAACAGTTATTTCAGGATAATGATTTTCCCTTTGCATTCTATATAGATATAGAGGTAGACATGTAATTGAAATATAAAGATAGTTACACGGACATGCGGATATGATTAAAATTAAAATTACATACAATATTTTCCAATGTTATTTTATGAAATATATATTGAATATAGACATATATAAAAAAAATATTCAAGCGTCTTATAGCACCATAGTTGCCAACCTCCAGATTTTTTTAATACCACTATTTCTATAGAGAAATGTTCATTTTGTTAATCGCAGAATATATATAATTAGATAATTTAAACATTTTTATACGAAAACATTGGAATTAAAAAAAAATGTCAGGTTGGCAACTATATAGCAGCACGTTTACATACAGTCGGACCCGGTTAAGAGGCTCACTGTTAATACGCGATCCCACTTAATACGCGGATTTTTTCCTGCCCCTTGAATGTCGGCATCAGACTAATGTAAAAATATCAAGTTTAATACACCAACGGTTATTATGATATCCATCTTAATGCGTGATAGAGTTTCGATTAAGACGCGAATTCATAAACTAAGAAGCGCGAATCCCGTTTCTCATCTCCAGTGTGTTCTTTTTGCCATGCAAACAATAGGTTTTTTTTTTTTTTTAATGTGCATAAAGAGTAATAAGGGTAGTTTTTCTAATTATATTAAAAAATTAGGAATGATTATAAGGGTACTCATTATCTCAAGTACTAAATATGATTTTAATAACTGGGTTACGCTCCAAAGATTTAACATTTTTGGTTTGTGTTAAAAAAAAACTGGGCTAGCAGGAAAATCATTTTTGCTGTTTTTCTTTTGTTGTAACATATTAATAAACAATATAGCCATATTTGAATATCTATTTATTTTTCCAGCTGGCCCTATAAAAACAGGCATTGAGTTAAACTTGAATACAGTTAAATTGTAATCTAAATCTACATAAAAGACACAATTTCTGACCGTATGCGTATAAATTTAAAGTTATAAATTTGATTTAGACGATTAGATGAATACGTAAGCTCAGATCCTGCAACAATATGCAAATCACGCTTAATACGCGATCCCGCTTAATATGCGACTTTTTTCCAGTCACTTGAAACGCGTCTTAACCGGATTCGTATGTACTTAAATTATAAACGACTGTTTAAAGTCAAAATTTAAAATACAAATATTATGTAGAAGTTCTCCAGATTGGATCTAATGCAAGTCCCTGGTTTGTGTTAAAAAAATTATGCTAGCAGGAAAATTATTTTTGTTGCTTTATCTTTCGTTGTAACGTATTAATAAATAATATAGCCATATTTGAATACCTATTTATTTTTTCCAGCTGGCCCTATAAAAACAGGCATTGAGTTAAACTTGAATACAGTTAAATTGTAATCTAAATCTACATAAAAGACACAATTTTGACCGTATGCGTATAATTTTAAAGTTGTTTAGACAATTTGATGCATAAATAAGATCAGTTCCTGCAACATTATGCAAAACACGCTCAATACGCGATCCCGCTTAATATGCGACTTTTTTCCAGTCACTTGAAACGCGTCTTAACCGGATTCGTATGTACTTAAATTATAAACGACTGTTTAAAGTCAAAATTTAAAATACAAATATTATGTAACTTTATCGTCCTTTCTTAAAGAAACATTTTTATCAGTTTTCCAGATTGGACATAACGCAAATCCCTACGGTGTGATTTAGTATATCATGCAATATATATTCTCCTGCGACTGTTGCTCATAAACTCACTTTACATTCTACTTTACTGTAATGCATGAAATCAACTTTACGAACCAAAACATATTTATTAAAGGAACTAGAAACAATTCGATTTCCAACATCAGATTTGTATAATTTAATTCATCGAAATCTATAACAAAATGTATTATGCATGTTACTTTTAAAGGTATGATTTTAAACAATATGTAGTAAGTATAAATTTGAATGGTTTTAATATTTTTGCTATTTATACAGACGTGCTCCAGACGCGATACGTATTTCAGTTATACGTTTATCTGATATACGTATATACGTATAATACGTCGATATGAAATATGTATACCTTATACTATAGGTTTAAACGTATCCGGATACGTATAAGCGTATATCGGTTAAACGTATAATTCAGGTGTACGTATAATTCAGGTGCACGTATATTTCAAATACGTATTTACTTGTAGTACCAATGGACCTCATCATTCTAGGTGCGAACGGAAAAGAAGCTTGAAGTCGGTGGCATTACCGTTAATCTGTATAATGTTTCATACATAGGAACTTTTTGCTTATAAATATTTTAATTAATTCATGTTACTTCTCATTTACATTGTATTAAGAGATGCAATATTATATAAATTTTCTAGAACATTTTAAATTATTTTTTATTTCTTTTTATTATCATTTTTCACGCTATGAGCGAAAACCGTAAAACTTTAAACGTTTAATCGCTGGGGTTAGTTTCGTATGTGCACTATACCGTACTTGGAGGCACTTATCGTTAGAGGGCTCTGGATTACTTGGATACTTCTTGTAATCCAAATAATCTAGATTTCGATAAATTATTTATTGTGCTCTAAAAATTGTATATAATAAGTGTTATTTATATATATCGGAGTATAAAACTTTGATATGACGATAAATAAAATATGAATGAGGGACATGTTCATATACAATATTTAATTTTTTCGTACAGTACAGATGATGAAATTGTGGTTTTAAGTTTTATGTAAATTTTTACCAGTTTATTTATTTATTTTTTTTTTTTCAATATACAAAATAAGAAAGCAACGGCTTCGTGAAACATTTCGATCTTCGATTTTTGATAGATTTATACGTTTTGGAATGGCTTGAAAACAATTCGACTATTTTTCGAAAAGTTTGTAAGTATTAATGACACAAATTTGTGGCAGCTCTATTTTAAAAGCTAAAGCACGAAATTTCATCAAACTTCGTAATATTGACATAGATTGATGCCTATTTCATTTTGGTGTATAGTGTCCAATGGGTACCGCTGCTATGCTTTGTTTTTCACGATTACCGTAATGTTTATAGGGATAAGTCGGGTAACCGCGGACATTTCAATTTCTAAGAAATTCAAAGTGTTTGCGTAAATAAAGAGTTATTGTAAATGAACGTCCTCTAGCGTCGAAACAAATACAGTTAAATTGCGAAGTGGGCGCCGAGTAAGTTAGTCGTGAGTAGTGTTTTGTTTTCCTCAATAAATTTTCTACAAAACGAGAAAGAATGCATCATATGCGGAGATACATTTGAAGAAAACTGGTTTCAGTGACAGGAATGCAAAGATTGGGCCCATGAAGATTATGTTTATATAGATGCATCGGATTTTTATTATAATTGTGATGTTTTTAAGGCCAAATAAAGGTTGGGACACCATTGATTAATATGTCCGGGGCTACCCACCATTACTTGTGACGCCAAAAAAAAAATAATAATAAGGCCAAACTATTTTCCGTATATTTTTTTTAATAATTTGATATTATTAGCAATGTTTAATTAAAATTATTAAAGAAGTTTGTAATTTTATTTTAAGTATAAAATAAACACAGAAATTTCATTCATTTGTTTTTTATTTGCAATTTATCCACGTGTCCGGGGCTAACCGATCTTCCCCTAATTAAACATACACAATACACACATGTATGACACGACAGTTACTGTGTTAAACAAAATGTGAATGCCAGTGAATAATGAAAAGAAACTATTTGATCGTTTAAAATTTAAAACGATAATGTCAGAAATGTAACGAATATATTTATCATTTTTACATTTATAAACTATGCTGTCAAAGTACAGGTATTAAATGCCATTTTTAAGGATTATAAATGCTTTCTTAGAGATATTCTTTTACACTGCCTGCTATACTTGACGCAAATGGACAAGATTCTGCAATATCTCCACGTGACATATATGAAGGGAAAAAATATTCTTTTATTTAATCTTATCTTTTCTGTTGCTATTCTTTGATTTTTCATGAAATTTTATAATACGAACAAGCATATTCAACGTTTAATGATGTGTATATTTCGTTTAAAATTTAAAAGAAAGTATAAAATCAGTTTAATGTTATAAAATTATGAAGTGTAAATTAAATTTAATATCAATGGAATATTATGTGTATTTCGAAAAAAAAATTTAATTTGTTAAAATATTAATCATCTATAGTTTATAATCTTAATTAATACTGTAGGTGTATGAGGCAAGCAGAGTTTGCAGAATAGCACGACATAAGACATTTATTTACAATTAAACGAAGACAAGATATATACAGCTCGTATGCGACTGAGCGCCGACATCTTTCTTAAAGTAACAACTGCTCTCGCTTTCGGAGCATCATCATCGTAACTGTACGCGCATGCGCCATATGTGCGGAGAGGAGAAAATGAACGTTGTTTTCCAACAATTCCCCCCTTACAACGTGCATTTTCTTAACAAGGCATTAATTACTCTCCTATTATGCAAATATTATATGCAAATTACAGAGAAACAAAATATAAAATTACAATTACAAACAGTATATACTTTAAACTTATATGGAAAAAGGATACAGAATAACATTGAATGTTTTTAAACACTTAGTCCTATTAAATCACAACATTTCTTATGTTTATAGGCACTTAAAGCTTTTGTTAAAATGTCAGCTGCCATATTTTCAGTTTCTAGATATTTAACTTCTATATCTCCATTCTCATATATTTCGCGCACAAAGTGATGACGAATGTCAATATGTTTTGTGCGAGAATGATAAATTGGATTTCTTACTAATTTTTGAGCAGACTGGTTATCGCAGAATATTAAAGTAGGTGCAGACACTATTTCAGGAGAAAGTTCATTTAAGAGCCGTCTGAGATGTAAAGTCTCTTTAGCAACCTCTGATAAAGCCATATATTCTGCTTCAGTTGTGGATAATGCAACAGTTCGTTGCTTTCTCGATTCCCAAGATATAGCACCACCAGCATATTTAAAAATGTATCCAGTATAGGACTTTCTATCATTGACATCTGAAGCCCAATCAGCATCAACAAATGCAACTAAGGACTTAGTATCACGTTTAAAAATCAGTCCTTGATCTTGAGTACCTCTTAGATATCTTAAAACTCTTTTTGCAGCTATCCAATGAGGTTTGCCTGGATTGTTGTTGAATTGACTTAGAAAATTCACAGCATGAGTTATATCAGGTCTAGTTGCTACTGATAAATACATAAGAGAACCAATTAGTTGACGATAAGGAATATTATTCATTTCAGATTTTTCTTCTTCAGTTTTGGGACACATAGCTTTAGTAAGCTTCACATTGTTATCAAAAGGTGTAGATATTGATTTTGATTCTTGCATATTAAATTTGCTCAGAATATCTTCAATATACTTCTTTTGAGTAATTTTAATACTGTCCCCGTTTTGCATAAATTCTATGCCCAAACAATAGTGTAACAAACCTAAATCTTTCATTTTAAAAGATTTGGATAATTCATCTCTAATATATTCATAATCTTGTTTACATTTAGTAAGAATTATGAGATCATCAACATAAACAATGATAATTGCTTCAATTGGAGATTTAGAAAAATAAACACATTTATCAGCATTTAGTGATTTAAACTTCATTTGTTTTAATTTTTCATCTAATTTATTGAACCATTGTCGACCTGATTGTTTTAATCCGTAGAGGGATTTTTTTAATAAACAAACTTTGTCAACATTAGATTCATATTTAAAACCTTCAGGTAACTCCATGTATACTTCTTCAGTTAAATCACCATTTACATAAGCCATAATAAAATCTAATTGATAAGCTGTAAAACCATTTTGAATACCATAAGCGATCGCAGTTCTGATCGAACTTAATCTGGCTACAGGCGAAAAATTTTCTTCAAAATCAATTCCTGGTTTTTGAGAACACCCCTTTGCAACTATTCTCGCCTTAAACTTTTCGATTGACCCGTCTTGTTTATATTTAGTTTTTAAAACCCATTTACTTCCTATAATTTTCTTATGTTTTGGCCTATCAACTATTTGCCATGCATTTTCTTGCATTAAAGAATTAAATTCTAATTCCATTGCATCTATCCATTCCTGTTTAAAAGGTCCGTTTAAAGCTTCAGAAAATTCCGGACATGGGTCAGAAAATAAATTTTCCATTACAGCTTGAGATTTTTCATCTTTTGGAATTATCATTTTAAATTCTTTTCTGGGTCTACCTCTTTTACCAGTTTTTAATTTTCTCGGCCGCCCGCGCGCTCTTGTAGAGGAAGAAAGGGGGTCGGAAATTTCATCCGATTGCATATCAACATCACTGTCGCCACAGCTGTCTGGTTCATTTTTGACGGGAGGAGAAGATGTTTCTGATTCTTGCGTAATTGTTTTATTTTCATTATTTTGAGAAAAGGGAAAAATTAATTTTATTTCACTGTTTGAAGGTGAATCGTTTTCAAATTCGTTAATAAATCGGACGTCTCGGCTTATAACAATTTTTCTGGAATTCTTATTCCACAGCCTGTACGCTTTTGATTCATTTGAATATCCAACAAAAATATGCTCTTCTGACCTAGGATCAAATTTTCCTTTACTTTGTCTTTTATTTAGTACAAAACATTTTTGCCCAAATATTTTAAAATATGATAAAGTTGGCTTGATGCCAAAAAATACTTCGTAGGGTGTTTTGTTTTCATTTAAACGTCGCGAAGGACAGCGATTACGTATGTATACCGCACAATTAATAGCTTCAGCCCAAAAAGATTGTGGGAGATTGCTTTGTAATAGTAAACACCTCGCCATTTCAGCTAAAGTCCTATTGGCCCTCTCTGATGTTCCGTTCTGTTGCGGAGTTAGTGGTGATGAAAATTCTCGTTTTATACCGCTTTCTTCGATATATTTATTAAATTCTTCTCCGAAATATTCTTTGCCATTATCCGTACGAAGAATTTTTATTTTCTTTCCTACACGATTTTCAACTGCTGCTTTGTATTTAACAAATGCATTTTTAACCTCATCTTTGGTTTTAAGAAAACTGACTTCAATGTAACGGGATTTATCGTCAATAAAAGTAACGAAATATCGCGATCCTCCGTGGGATGGAACTCTCATAGGACCACACAAATCTGAATGTATAAGAGTCAATAAATCGTCACTTTTAAAGTTCGATTCTTTAGGAAAAGAACGCACAGTTTGTTTACCTTGAATACAAATTTTACAGTCTTTAAGAGACTCATTATCACTGAAATTTAGATTTCTAACCATATTCTTTGATTTAAGTCTTTTTAAATCAGACTCATTTAAATGACCTAATTTAAGATGCCATTTTAGAAATTCACTTACCTCTGCTATCGCAGCTCTCTCGATGCTTGGGTATACGTAATACAAATCCCCATGACGGACAGCATGTACTAATGTAGAACCATTTGGTTCGATGATTTTAGCAAATCGTTCTTTAAAAATCACTGAACGATTATTGGCTGTTGCTTTAGATGTTGAGAGCAAATTACACTTTAATTCTGGAACACACAGAACGTTCTTGAGTGTGAGATTAGTAATTCCACCACCGTTAGGTACTGTAATGCAAACTGTTCCTATTCCTGTAATTTTCGCTGTTTGATCCACTGCAAGCTGTATAGTAGAATTCGTACGAGGTTGAAATTCTGTAAATAAATTTCTATCTTTACACATGTGAGATGTACATCCACTGTCTAAACACCATGCAGAAGGTTCTTGATATGCGTCATTAAATGCCATACTAGTCGGTTTTTCACAATTAGTGGCTATCATCGATCCTTGATTTCCTTTATTTAAAGATGTAAGCTTTTTATCAGCTATTTTCTTTCTACATTCGGAAGCTTTGTGCCCCATTTTCGAACAATAATTGCACTTGAAATTTCGGTAACACCTTTCCGAGGAAAAATTTTTGTTTGGATTCATTTTCCATTTTTCATTCTTCTTCTGTTCTTGATTATTTCTTTTATTTTCTATATAATATGCGTTTTGTGAATCCTGAGTGGATTTTCCTTTTCTTGCATCCCATTCTTCCAGCATCTTAATTTTCAAAGATTCGGGTTTAGGTAACTTATCTCTGGATTCTATAGCGCATCTAAAATTTTCGAAGTTCTCAGGAACACTATATAGAAGTAGAATTGATAATAAATCATCCGCGATTTCTATTTCCATATTTTTCAGCTTATCAACTATTTCGAAGAAAATATTTAAATGATCAGCCATCGTTTCATTTATGGACATTTTTCTAAACAGAAGTTGTTTTAACAGAGTTGCTTTCTTTGCGGGTCCCCTCGATTCATAAACATCTTTCAGCTTATTCCATACAGCACTTGAAGTCGTACAATGCTTTATATGACTCAGTTCACTAGGATTTATAGAAAGAATTATATCTGCACGAGCTTTTTGATCAGCTTGGAGCCACTTCTTTTCTTCGGCGGTTCCTTCAGCCGGTTTAATTTCTTTACCAATTACGTAATCCCAATGATCATTTTTGATTAATACAGCTTCGATTTGAAGCTTCCAGCTATCAAAATTATCTTTTCCGAGCTTTTCAATTGTCGTTACATGAGACATAATTATGCAGAGTCTCTCACAGCCAGAAATAATGCAAATGATAAACAGAATGAAGAACAATTCTTACTTTCGATTAGGCTTAAGAGTTCCAAATCCGAATGTTCGAATTAAAAATAATTTCTGCTAATTATAGCGCAGTGAAGTAGCGTCTCTGACCCATAACCATTTGTAGGTGTATGAGGCAAGCAGAGTTTGCAGAATAGTACGACATAAGACATTTATTTACAATTAAACGAAGACAAGATATATACAGCTCGTATGCGACTGAGCGCCGACATCTTTCTTAAAGTAACAACTGCTCTCGCTTTCGGAGCATCATCATCGTAACTGTACGCGCATGCGCCATATGTGCGGAGAGGAGAAAATGAACGTTGTTTTCCAACAAATACAAACCACGGAATATACATTAAACACATCATACCCTTTACATATGCATTATACACATTACACATACATTATGCATTTTAGGTAGATTTTTATTTATGACTAGTTAATGATAAAGCTGCTGACTTGTGTAATAATTTCTTTAGGAGACGTTCATTATTATATGCTTAAAATTACATTTCTTTTAAATCAAATGTCGATGTCAAATAGCTTAAAGAAACAGCTTCATATTTGTCTTAAATTAAAAACTACAATGTCAAGTTACTGGTGTCAAATTTAACCTTATGGGACTTGAAATGATTTTTTAAAATTTTTTAATCTTTTACATTGCTTTTTACTTTTGAAGCAAGCTGACAGGTTCTGAAAATGTCTGCATTCAAAGATATAAAAATAATAATAAAATAACCATCAGTTTTTCATTTTATCTTATATTTCATCCTGTTATTTTATTTTTATTTTTATAAATTTACTATACGAATAAGCATCTATATTGTTTAAGGATAATTCCGTATGGACATTTCCTTTCAAATGTAAAAGCAGATGTAATGCCAGTGCTTGTTTGTAATTGCCGAAACGTCAGTGAATGCTCACTGTGGAGACGCAAAAAGTTTTTGGTTTCCGTCTGTTTGTCTGTCTGTTCCGCAATAGCTGCCGTAAAAATGATCTGATTAGGTTGATTTTTGGTAGGTATGTTGGTGAGGTACCCAGAATTAGCTGTATAGTTTTTAGTTACATTTGGTTCGTTCGTTCGAAAAATATAGAACATTTCTTTTTAGGTCATAATGCTTTCCTATGGGACTGCAGACGATTTTCAAATTTCATTTTTAACTGAAATGGAAATCGTATATTTGAATAATGGATTTCAACGCAAAATTATGGATGTTGATTTTCGATATAGAGGTTTTAAATATATCCAATAATTTTGAAAAATTGCCGATACATTTATTAGAATTGAGATATTAATTGTTTAAATTATTGGAAATTTTTTGCATCTGTTCCGGAAATATAAAACTTTCATTATCATATTTTTTACAAATTTTAAAATGCATTTCTTTGTACTTTGCTCTTTAATTTATCAGTTGCCTAGCAACTATATTTCAAAGAAGATAAAAATAATAAAATTGAAGTAACTCGCACTATTTTGTTCCAATAATTTATTAGCAAAATAAATTATTTTTGTCTTCTATTGACATAAATGAAGAATTTATTTTAACAGAAGTTTATTTTTTTTTTTATCTAAAAAGTTACATGAATAAGAAGTTCATAAGAATTTCAGAATATCATTGCATAAACCGTGTTTAATTTAACTTTCTAGTTTCTAAAACTTCCGAAGTATTTTATATGCCTATAAATATGTATGCAATAGAAAAAAATTAAATTGCGGATTGTAAGATGCTAAATAATATGAAAAGTGAGATTAAAAAACAGTGACTTGAGCTGACGTTGAGGCTCCTGATCTGCAGATTTACTAGTGTTATAAAATTATGAAACGCGAATTAAAATAAATAACAATGGTATGACGAAGTCTTTTAGCCGAAGTCACATATGTAGTTTGTAGATATCCGAAAATTCGATCTGTAAGACATAAGGAGTGCCAGAATGTTGAATGAAGGTAGACATCTTTCCAATATGAATAGGCTTTATTATAATGCAGTTGACAGGAGATTCTGTTACATAAGTCACCGGCCTGCAAATATTGCAATATTGAGGAGGAGGCTTCAGTTTCCCGCACAATGATCAAAAGCAGCCGACGAGAGAGTCAAAGAAAATTACACAATCTCTTTAGTAATTGCAGTGAAGGCATGGCGATAATTACATAATGCCAATTAGCCAAATAACGTACTGTTTTGGCGAGAACAATGTGACAGGGAGAGAGTTGAAGGGAAATTATGAATTTAAGCGCCACAGTGGAGATATGGAATTTTGGTAAACTAGTTAAACCACATAGTACAGTTCCCATGGGAGGGTTACTTTAAAGAATTGAGAGCCCGCTTTAAAATCAGCAGCGGTACGTTACAGATATTAAATGAAAAGGCATCTGGACAACTGAGAAAATAACCTAATAAGTTAAAAAAAATGAAACCTTAACGAACAAAAGGGTAGGCGTAAAGCGTCTGCATAAAGTTTGAATGCCTATTGAAAAAAGTGAGTTACAATGAGAATAAATTATTATTATTATTATTATTATTTTATTTTTTTAACGGAGCATTTTATGTGGTGAGGAAAGGATTCCGAATGAATTAAAGAAAGCTTAATAAAAGTAAAATACAGGGAGTAGCTAGATTTTATAACTCGAAAAAAAAAGTTTAAAGAAAGAAAAGTTAGAAAACGTAAGGGGTGAGAGAATGAATTTTTATGAAAGTGGAATATGTGAAGTTAAATCCTCTTCACATATATGTATTTACAAGTATTTTCAAAGTGCCGGAATTTATCATTTCTATTCTAAATCGTTAGAGTAATTATGGAATATATATAAACCAGGCAGTTGACGTATGTCTATCATTTTACCGCTGATATCAGCTACCATCCACTAACTCATGTCTCAATTTTAGATACAATTGGCAAATTCCATGAAGCTAACCTAAAATGTTTATACTCAACCATAGTAAATTCACAACCATAGTAAATTCACTTTTAGGTAGCTTTCAATACAAAAAAGTATAAAGCTACCTATTGCAGCCGTTCGGAGGAAAGCAGTTCCGGAAAATTTCGATATATTTTCACCGATCATGACCCCAGACCCCAAAACCACCCTCCGTTCAAATGTTGATTTATATATATATATATATCCATATATATATATATATATATATATATATATATATATATATATATATATATATATATATATATATATATATCTGACCTATGTCATACGATAACACTCGTATTTATAAATCAATTTTGATGAAACTAATTGTGTGTATTAAGCTCACCAATGTCTCGACCGAGTTCGTTGGCCAGCTTGATCCGCCATTTTGTTTCAAGATGGCGGCTATTTAAAAATTTAAAACTAAAATAAATATACAAAAAAGTTAAAATTTCAAATTTATTTTTAATTACGTGTTAGGCCTTGATACAAGGATTCCAGAGCATATTTTTGTTTACCTCTATCTTAAAAAATGGCTGAGATAGAGCAGTTTGAAATTCTAGGGTGGCTGACATTTTGAAACAAAACAGCACATTAATACGATTACTCGCAAATTATTTTCTTTCATTGTTGTAATAATTTTCCCAATCATACGCATAAAACTATATATTCATAACCGTTAGCGCTAAATTCTCGTCAAAATTGGCGACCAAAATAAGTCTTCATAAATGAAGCCAATTTGGCTATTGCTCAATAATTTGGCGAATTTCTTATTCAAATTCAGTATTAACGAATCTTTTGTAAACGTTTCTTTGCATTTTAACTTGCTGTTTTCGTGCAACATTAGCTAAAATTTTAAAACGAAGATATAGGAAAGCTACCTTTTCCTTTCGGTACAGGCCGAAAGGACTTTTTTACATATGTATATTGACAAGAAAAGTTAAAATTCGTTGAAAAATTTGTGTCAGAATGCTTATTGACAGTGCATTTTTGAACTCCCTCAATGTTTTAAAACTCGTGAGAAAACTGTATAATATCAGAACACTGCAATTTTACAGCTTTACAGGAAGTAACATTAAAACATTAATGATATATTTTTTTGTTATTTTCCATTTTCTGCAGTGAGCACCGTATAATCAATAAAAAATCGGATCAATTGAAACATGTGTTTAATATTTTGAAAAATATTTTTTTTTTAATATTTTACCACCGCGCATGCGTGGTAGCGTATTACTGCTTATTTTACAGTTTATTACTGTTAATTTTACGGTGTAATACCAGCAGCTGGGATGGCAGTATTATACTGTAAAATCAACATTTTTTTGCAGTGTGTGTTTGTTTCTTTCTTTGTCAACAGAATGAATTACGGGTTGAAAAGAATACCGATTATTTGTATGGATCCCTGTATTTCACAATCTTTTGAAATTCCAAAAGTTAAATTAGTATCCGATTACATATATATATATATATATATATATATATAAAGTTTGTTATGGTGGAAACTAGATTACTCCAATGTCGTACTTAAATGGAAGAAAAAAAAATTATACGGTTGTTGTATATTTATTAACATTTTTTTCTCATTAAAATTTAAAAGAACATTTATTTTCAATTTGAATAGATGATGAAAAAGAAAATCTTGATTAAATTACATTTTTTAACGAAAATGCGAAAATTTTCAAAATTGTTTTAACATATTCCAATTTCAGGATTTTTTTTTTTTTTTCAGGATTTGTTTTCTATAGAACGAAAAGTCATCTGCAGAGAAATTGACATCTAGGAATCATTACATGTTAGCTTTTTTTTTACTTTTACATTCAACTAAAAATGTATAGCTTCAAAACAATTATTGGCCCTTATTCGCAAAAAATGAATATAAGGAAAAAAACTTTAGATTTTCAAATAATTATTTCTGAAAAATGGCGATTAAATTTTTGACAAGCTTGCTAGCAGTAAATTGCTTTATCATAAAAATAGGCATTTCATTTACGCATTTCTTTTCATTTATATAACAAAAATTTTTGTATGTTTGTTAAGTGAAGGTATTTAGATTCTACCAACTCTTCGAAATAATAAGTTAAATCTTGAAAGAAAGTAATGCTATTAGCAATTAACTTCTTTGAAAACTTGCTATGCATTGAGAAAATTTTTAACCTACAAAGTAAAGTTGATACATAAACTAAAACCAATAACAACGTTATAACGCAAAAATATGAAAAAAAATGGCACAAAAATTGCATACGGCCGTTTAGAGGATTCCTGGATCCCCTTCCCGCAAAAAAAAGAGGGAATTTACTTTGAAAGAAGAAGAAAACATCCAAATAAATTTCAATGGAAGTAAAATTATATTTCCCTCCAGTCTATACTATCCGTCCATAATAAGAGAAACCATAGAGATACTAACACGCAAAAATACAATATGTAACGATGTGGCATCTTTTAATTTACCGAAACTGTGGCTCGAGTTACTCCATGGTCACAGATATGAAAATAAACAACCAAGTAAAAAATAATAGATAACGTGCGTAATTTTTAAAAAGTACATGAAAATAATAACTTCAAAGCCCGTGCAATTTTGGAATATTCTCATTTTTGTTTTTGAAAATGACTCGGAAAGAGTCGAAACATGTAAAACAACTAATAAAAGTTATTTTAATGTATATTATGTTGTTAATTTACACCTTTAGCATTTAAAAAGAATATAAAAAAGAGGGATTAAAATGATTTTTCAAAGAACCCCTCGTTTATAGTCCCCAGTACTGGCTTGAATGCCCCAGTACTGGCTTGAATGAATTCTTTGAACCCATTTTAATCCCTTTTTTCCGCACTGAGGAAGGCTATCCAGGAATCCTGGAAACGACCGTATGCAATTTTTGCGCCAATTTTTCATATTTGTGCGTTATAACGTAGTTATTGGTTTTAGTTTATGAATTAATATTCGCACAAAGTAAATTAGATGTCATATTTGATGTTTAATAATACAATTAATATTGCAAATCTACCACAAAATTAGATTCCCCCCCTCCCCTCCGAAAAAAAAACAGCAACCGAAAGATCTCATGCAATTTAAATGCAACACATTGGGTTGCTACGCTGCTAGTATGTATATAATATATATCATTTCTTTTGTCAACATCCTTTTTGTATGCATTTACAAAACACACAACAATTTCTCAAATCAACAAAAATAAAATGCCGCATTATATCGTGCTCAACAATGATTATATAAAATAAATAAATATTACAAAAAAGATAAAGTGGGTCGTCTTCGATCGTGTTTATTTTATATTTATGATTAAAAATCAAAATTGAAATTGAAATGTTTACAAGAAAAAAAACACCATCGATCTATCGAAGCGGTGGTATTTCACTTGTAGCCTTTAATGTATGCTTTGTTATGTTAAATTAAATTTTATTTCATATGCATTCAATTTATTTTTCTCTGTCCCATGTTTCTCCGGAAGCGGATGACGTTATTCTCTAATGCAGTTAAATTACGATTGATATTTTTTCCCTCGAGCATGCCTTTTGCTATCTTCGATCAATTTTAACTGTAATTTTGATGTAATAAGTGAAATGATATTAAATAATGTTGTTGCAGATATTTTTAGTCGTAATTTTTCTGTAGAAGTTTAAACCTGCATCTAAAAAGTATTAAATATAGCTAAAAAAATATTAGAATGCAATGAGAAATCCTCGTATGTGTCTATTGATTAAATAATAAATAAATAAATAATTCGGATATTCTTACTCATTATTTTATTTTTAATATATATATTTTTAATTATTAATCCATGTCTGTCTAATGTATGACATAAAAAATGAAGCTTATTCAGTATATACTTAACGTCTGTTATGTAGAATACAAAGATATCCTAATATAAAATTCATTTCTTCATTTAACATTTTTTTAAACCTGTGTAAAACACATAAACCTTTAGTGTCTTTATGAAATTCAAATGTTTTCTCAGGGGAAGTTCTATCCATCCTCTATCATTTTCCCTTTCTTCTTTTAATGTGTAAAAGTTAGTGTCTGGAAGTTTTATCACATAAAAAAATTTCTTTCAACATTTTTTTTTAACTTTTTGAAACGGTCAAAACAAACTTTATAGCGAGATTTAAATATTACTTGCAAACATTTAGTTTTCTAAACTTTAAAATTGTTGATAAAAGAATGTTTAAACATGCGGTTTTTTGCTGGCTTTATATATATACTGAATTTCAAAATGTTTTTAAAAAATAAACCTAATATTTTCTTATTAAACAATAACGCAAATAATAATTTATCAGGTAATCAATTATTCGCTGTGATTGTTGATCACACAAAACTGAATAATACTTATAATATAACTTTGTTAAATATTAACAATGCGAAATACGAGGGTGGATCCAGAAAAAAGGTTGAAAGCAGCAGCACTTGAAAAGTAATGATTTTTTCCAAAGTGGTGACAGATGGCGCTAGTTGTCTTACAATGGTTTTGCGGTAGGTCGTGTAAGTTCGCAGACGCGTCAGAGCAATTGAAATGGCAAGACGTTTTGAAAAGTGGTCTCGCTTGGTGCGAGCATGATTCGTTTCTTATGGGCAAAGAACGTGACATGGCATGTTGAATTATGGTGTCATAATCCGGCATGACAATACTAGGCCACATACTGCTCACCAAACTCAACAATTGCTGTTAAAGTTCAAGTGGGAATTCTGGAGACACCTCACATATACAGCCCAGATTTGGCACACACTGACTATTTCCTTTTCCAAAATTGAAGGAACACTTATCCAGAACAAAATTCTCTTCAGACAGTGATGTCAAAACAGCTGCCGAGAGCTGTCTCAATGGGCAGGGACGTTATTTCTACCAATTCGGATTAAACAAGTTGGTCCTGCATTCAGATAAATGCCTCAATAAATTTAGTGATTATGTGGAAAAGTAATCGACAAGTATGCCCGTTAATTTCTTTTATAATTTATATCTAATGCTAATAAATATTTTTTTTATTACCCTTGTAACCTTTTTTAGATCCATTCTCGTAATATAATAATAAAATATTCTTATTCGTAATTGAATGATCGTATAAAAAATTTTGTGTATAGTAAACCACGCGTTTTTACTAAATGGTGTATAAATATTTATGTAAAATTAAACTTTAAAATTACATCAAATTGACGTTTTGGTCAACTTCTATAACCATCTTCAGAATATGATGTTAAGTAACAAATACATTTATAAACAAAAGGCCTCCATCTTGAAAGTGTATTCACATAACTAACTCATGCTTATGACATGAGCAGAGTCAAATCACAGGCCGTGTAGTGGCGCCACCTATTATAAAAAATCCAAGTTACAGAGGAACAAAACAGGATCCCGAAATAATAACAGGTAATTACAGTTTAAAAAAATAAATAGTTGTACTTTCACAGAAAAGGCATTAAAACATAAATTGTATAAAAATCCAGCAATGTGTGATTATTTCATAATGTTCAACCATTTTAATAATGAGTAATAATTGAATTATTACTCATTATTAAAATGTCTACAACTTATACCTTATCTATTGAACTTAAACGGTGTGCACTATAAGCTTAACGGCTAATCAATAGAATAATATTCTGTTCCAAAGGAAAATCCATTTCATCATTTAACATTCCTATTAACTACTTTAATTTTCTATTTCTCTAAAGAACATAAAAAATTATATTCCTAGGAGTCTAAAAAACAATGTCATTCCCCAAGAGGCATTTTTTCTTTCTTCTCAAACACCAGTAAAACGTTAGTGTTTGGTATTTTTATCACGTGCAAACGACGTATAGAAGTTTCCTTTCTTATTTATTCACTTTATTTGGATATGAAAAAACTATCTTTAAAGCTAGGTTTAAATATTTCGTACACATATTCCGATTTATATACAGAAGAATGTTTAAACATTGTTGTTTTAACCTGATTTTACGTAAACTGGATTTCATTTTTTTTTGTTTTTGTTTTAAAAGAAAACACAGAATACATATTTTAAACTAAACAATAACAGAAATCATAGTTTCTAGTAAGTTTAAACCTTGTTTTGCATAAATAATTTCGTATTAAATAAGATCAAAATGTTGTGCTCCACAGATGAAATATGAAACACATTTTAACAATATTGTTACGAATTCTTTATTGTTTGTTACGGTACCGTAAGTAATTGACAAGTCCTGTGTGGAATCCCTCCCCCCCCCCCCCTAAATGTTACTGTTATATAATCTTACTATGTACTTTGCATTACTAATAATGAAGTACAGCTTACTAAATCCCACTTTTTATAATAAATATTAATGTATTTTGTTTTTATAATAAAAAAATAAAGTTTTTTAAAGAATTTTAATCTTTTATAATAAAGTGTAAGTTACTGGTCCCTTTGTGTCAGTTATTGGTGTTCCAAAATATGGATGGTGTCAGTTACTGGAGTTTTTGACAATATATATGAATAAATTTATTTTTTAATCCTTTGACAATCTTGCAAAAGGACAAATTTGTAATGTTTTTTTTTTCTCTGCATTTTGTTTTAAATGCTAAGAAAAAATAATTTTGCAACATTGAATATAAAAAAAAATAATTACAAATATGAATGTAACCCTTGAGAGTATTAATCATTGCTCAGCGCATTAAAAATACATTAAATCAATAGGATTTTATTACTTTAAATAATGCTTATATTGCCGTGAAACCTAGCGCTTAGTGACCGTATTAATACGTGCTTGTCAGTGAGAGGTTTAATAATAAAATGCATAATTTTTCAAAACTTTACCAACAATATTTTTTTAATATATCTCTACTATCCTTTCAAAAACAAATGTAAGTATAAAATTAATTTAAAATTTTGTAATGATGATTTGAACAACAAAGCATCCTTAAAGTATCAGTTACTGTGGGTTTCACCATATATCCTCTTTTTCACTTTCAATTTATAGGAGGGAAATTACATGAACCCGTTAACGTTGTTTTAAACAACTTTTTTACGTTCAGAAATTACTATTATTTAACAGATTCCCGATTATTCCTTCAGTTTAATTCAAAACAGATAATATTTTAGAGTAATTTTAAAGTGCGTATGTGAGTTGGCAATATGAGTAATGTATATTTATATTCATATGACTTATTAATTAAAAACAGAAGCAACCGTCTATAGAATTTAAGCTGAAACTAAAAAAGATTTATAATCATTTTTTTTTTTTTTTTTTTTTTTTTACGTTTACAAACAACTGTTATTATTTAAGGCTACTTTTTTTTCTCTATTCCTCTCTATTCAGTTTAATATGAAACAGATAATTTGTAAGAGTGATTTTAAGTTCAAATGTGAGTTTTCGAGATATTAATTAAAAACCAAAATAACGAACATAACGATAGAACTAATGCGCATTATAATTCGGAAACTAATCAGTATTTAAAACAGTATTAAAAAAATATTTTACTAGCATTTTTACTATAGAAATTCGTAAATTTGTCATATTTTGGAAACTATTTCTAGTATTTCAAACTTAAATTTTATTTATTTACTTTTTTTTTTTTTCTGAGAGACAGAGAAAATGTATAATACTTCAAACTGAAATATATGTGCATAAAATCTTAGAAATGTTTGCATATAAATGACAATATACCTTAAACACTTTTGACAAATTTGAAAACGTAATGTACCATATTTATTTTCTTGAAAGGATAATACTGTAAACAGTTTATAGAGCCAATGCGGAAACTAATAAGGATTTAAAAACAGTTTTTATTAGCATTTTTAATATGGAAATTCGTAAATTTGTCATATTTTGGAAAATATTTCTAACGTTTCACACTTAAAATTTATTTATTTATTTATTTTGTTTCTGAAAGAAAGAGACAGATTATAATACTTTAAATTGAAGTATATGTATCTAAAGTCTTAGAAATGTTTACATACAAATGACACTACCTTAACCCTTTCAGGGGCAAGCAATTTTGTTCTTGTAACGTTGAATTCTCACCGGTATTTACGAAAGAATTTAGTTCAAAATAAGAAAAAGCAATTTTTGAACAGTTCCTGTCAAAGTTTAAAAAGTAAAATTTAATTAAAAGTTCGAATCGGATTAAAATTAAGTGGGATATAATATATCCCACCTAATTTTAACCTACAATTTTTAATCCACAATATATTAATCTTTGGGATATAATATATCCCACCGCTCCTCAAGGGGTTAAACATTTTGGAGGGATAATACTATAGATAGTTTATAGAACCAATGCGATGCGGAAACTAATAAGGATTTAACCCCCTGACCGCCGAGCAAAAGGGCAAAATTGTATTGTTGTTTTCTCTTTATATATATATTTTTTAAATGCTAAAAAAAATTTGATTTTTCCAACATGATGTTAAAACACTTCATTTCCTATATGAATATAGTCTTTGAAGGTACTAATCATTGCTCAATTTTTAAAATCTGCATTATATTAATAGAATTATATTAATTTAAATAATGCTTCTGTTGCAGTGAAACCTACAGCTTAGTGAACGGATATATCAGTTCGCGGGGGTGAGAAGGTTAAAAACAGCTTTTACTAGCATTTTTAATATAGAAATTCGTAAATTTATCATATTTTGGAAAATATTTTATATAATTTATATTTAATATATAATTTAATATATAATCATATATAATTTACATTTAATTTATATTTAATTTTTATTATTTATTTATTTTTGTTTTTGAAAGAGAGAGATGGAGAAAATATAGTACCTTAAATTGAAATATATGTACATAAAATCTTAGAATTTTTTGCATACATATGGCAATATATCTTAAAAAAATTTAACAAATTTGAAAATGTAATGTATCATATTTATTTTCTTGAAAGAATAATACAATATAGAGAAAAATATATAGAACTAATGCGACTTTTAAAGGCGGAAGCTAATAAGGATTTAAAAATAGCTTTTAGTAGTATTTTTAATATAAAAATTCGTAAATTTGTTATATTTTGGAAAATATTTATAGCGTTTCGCACTTGCATTTATTTATTTTTTGTTTTTGATAGAGAGAACGATAGTATAATACTTTCAATTAAAATATTACATGTACATACAATTTTAGAAATTTTTACGTACAAATGGCAATATACCTTAAACTTTTTTGACAAATTTGAAAACGTAATATACAATATTTACTTTCATGAAAAGAAAGTGAAATCATGATGGAAGTAAGAAACATCTTCTATAGCACGTAAGCTTAGAACAATATTGTTTCGGATGTTTTAAATATTAAAACAAGGATATAATAATGTTTTGCGAAATATTTGTGGAATCTGGTGTTATCGACTACTTTTGTCAAAATATTTTCACATAAAACATTCATATCTACTCAACGCATGTAATATTACCTCGCGAATGGGATTCTAAATATTCTAATCTAAAAGTTGAACATGATCTGGAAATAGATTGCATCACTTTCTTTAACCTATAATTTATAAGATATGAATGACAAATACGCATTAAAAATGCTTAAAACAACTGTTCTAGGTCTAGAAAATACTTGTATTTAAACTATTCCCTGTATGGAGATGGACTTTGTAATCTTACTTCATTGTAATCAGAAACCAATAACCTGTCAGATTTATTTTAAAGCATAGATGTGATTTTATGAAAAAGTGTTTACTAAATTGTTTATAATTTAGCAAAATAACATTTTTATTTATGGAACAAAATAATGCGGATTTATTTCCAGTTCCATTTGCATGTTTTAATAAAAATAAGAATTAATTAGTTATGTGTCGAAGGATATTTAAATTGTTTCACATATACAATGTACCTTTGAGTATGATTGTGTAAAAGTGTTTCTGGCTATCTATATATCCATCCACTAGATGTCGATTTACTGTCACAAAAGGTTTATTCGAACCACATACATAATCTTCTGTTGAAGACAACATATATATCATATTAACTCGTGAATGACAATCTAGATCGAAGAAGAAAGTTATCTAACTGAAAATTTGAGCATTATCCAGAAATACAGGGTGAACCAAAAGTGTTACCCTGAATTATAAATATTTATTGTGCTCAAACTATTATAATTAGACGTATGTTTGTTTGGATACACTGTAAGTACTGTTATAATTTGTTTTATAAGACCACGTACCTCAGTAAATTTCAACGTTTGCCTCCTTGGTAGTTCGGAAAATGTGCAAGCGGTATTCTAGTTCACGCCAAGTGTTCTTTAACATGTCTTCAGCTACAGTACACACAGCAGCTTGTATCCTAGTATTCCGTTCTTCGACATCAGCAATTGGTGTGGCAATAACTCTGTCCTTGATATAGCCTCAAAAGAAAAAATCCAGAGGAGTAATATCTGGCGAGCGCGGAGGCCAGGGTGTTGATCCGTCCCTTCCAATCCTGTTCGCGCCATCTATTGCACAAACAAACTACTAAAACTGACCTATCCAATGATACAACAAGTTACATTACTATACAAACGGTTATTTTGTAATGAATTATTATAATTCAGGACAACACTTTTGGTTCACCCTGTATATTACATCATTTTCTTTCACCTTCAACTTATAACAGGGAGCTTGCATTTACCATTTAAAACTGCATTAAGCAGCTTTTATTGCTTTTTTAAATGAAGGCGTTACTTTGCTGTGCTTCAATGAGAAAGAAATAATACGTGAGATTTATACTGAAGCTTACATGTGAATTTGAGAAGTATTTTTAAATAGCAAAGTAACTATTTATGGTGGTATCTAATGCAGATTTAAAAACGACTTTGGATGGCAATTTTTAATAACGTAATTCATAAATTAAATATGTTAGATTATAATTAATATTAATGTTTTAGAGAATATTTCTAAGAATGCACATTTACAATTTAACTTGTTTTTGAGAAAGAATCATACAACAAGCATAAATATCTGCATAGAAACTCCTAAAAATTTGGACATTCAAATTTCATCATACAATAAACATTATTGAAAAATTTTAAAACTTAATGCACAACATTTAGTTTGTCACTCGACAGAATAAATATATTAATGTGAAAGTAAGAAAAAATATCGATTTATAGTTCTAAAAGTTTTTTATAGTTTTTTTAATAATGTAATTCATAAATAAAATATGTTACATTATAATTAATAATAATAATTAATTCTAGAGAATATTTCTAAGAATGCACAGTTAAAATTTAACTTGTTTTAGATAAATAATCGTACTACAAACATAAATATTTGCGTGGAAACTCCTAAAAATTTGGACATTCAAATTTCATCATACAATAAGCATTATTGAAAAATTTTAAAACATAATGTACAACATTTACTTTTTTTCTCGACAGAATAAATATACTAATGTGAAAGTAAGAAAAAATATCGATTTATAGTTCTAAAAGTTTTTTTCCCAACCATATTCGTAATTCTCTTTTCAACATAGTATATTAACTCATGAATGGCATTCTTTGAACAAAGGAAAAAAGATTCTAATCTAAAAGTGGAACATGATCTGAAAATAGATTACATCCTTTTCTTCCACCTTTAATTCATACGAGTCAAGTTGCAATTACCCGTTAACACCGCATTAAGCAAAATTTCTAGGTTTAGGAAAGGACTTATATTGAACTGATTTCTTTTACTTTTAGTTGGATGAATCAGAAAGAGATAAAATGAAAGTTTTATTCTAACGCTAAGTTCTAAATTGTGATAATATGTATTAAATAGCTAAATAAACTTTTCATTTACGGCGCAAAATAATGCTGATTTATTAACAGCTTTTAAAAGGGATTTTTAATAAAATGTTGTATGAATTAGGCATATTTTGAGTGATATTTCTGTTGTTTCACATATTCAATTCTTTTTATTAATGATAATGCATTTTTGATAATTATTATCTACTAGTGTAAAAATAAAGTAATATATGATAGTGAAAAAACAAATCTATTATGTGTATTAATAAGCCGATTTATTATGTAGGGGATAAATTGCAAATAAGAAACAAATGAATGAAATTTATGTCTTTATTTTATACTTAAAATAAAATTACGAACTTCTTTAATGATTTTAATTAAACATTGCTAATAATATCGAATTATTTAACAAAATGTGCTTAAAATAGTTTGGCATTATTTTTTTGGCGTTACAAGAAACGGCGAGTTTCCTCGGACATATTAATCAATCGTGTTCCAACTATTTTTAGGCCTTACAAACATCACAATTATAATAAAAATACGATGCATCTATATAAACACAATCTTAATGTCTAATAATGATCATTTAAAATAAGATCTAATTAATCTCATTAATCTTTTTTAATAATCTGCAATAAAATTTGACAGGAGCAATGAAAGTTTATAGACGAAAACAAAACATTCACTCACGACTAACTTACTCGGCGCCCACGTCGCAATTAAACTGTATTTGTTTCGACTTCAGAAGGCGTTCATTTACAATAACTCTTTATTTACGCAACACTCTGAATTTCTTAGAAATTGAAATGTCCGCGGTTACTCGCCGTCCGCGGCTACCCGACTTTCCCCTATTTAGAGTCATAAAGGTTTCTTCTCTGTGGCATTTGTAACTATCTATTCAATACAGTAAAGTCATAATAACTGCTGAATGGCATTTTAGAACAGTTGTTAAGTACAAGCAAACAGGAAATTAGCAGCAGAATAAAAGCTTTTTTTAGAAAAAACTTAAGTTTAAATCAAAATAGTAGCGAATTTCCGTATATAGTTTGGTTTCAAATTTTCATAAGAATCCAATTTATTTCATAGTTATTTGTGGTTTTGTTACTTAACTTGTAGATACTAATAAAGTGTCATTAAATATATATAATAAACTATTTATTACAGTATTGGAAAATAATACTTCTTTTATAATAAATTATAGCACCTTGTAATCCAAATAAATTTCAATGAAAGTAAAATAATATTTCCCTCCAGTCTATACTATCCATCCATAATAAGAGAAACCATAGAGATACTCACGCGCAAAAATACAATATATAACGATGCGGCATTTTTTAATTTACCGAAACTGTGGCTGGAGTTACTCCATTGGCAAAGATAGGAAAATAAACAATCAAGTAAAAAAATAATAGATAACGTGCGTAATTTTTTAAAAAGTACATGAAAATAATAACTTCAAAGCCCGTGCAGCTTTAGAATATTCTCATTTTGTTTTTGAAAATGACTCGCAAAGAGTCGAAACATGTAAAACAACTAATAAAAGTTATTTTAATTTATATTAAGTTGTTAATTTTACAACTTTATCATTTAAAAGTAATATAATACTTCTTTTATAGTAAAAAATAATTACGAACGCATCAGTAAATTAAATAAGTTAAGCAATATTACAATTTATCAGCCTAGAATTTTGAAGATTTACATAATGGTGTATAGTTATTGGATTAAAATAATAAAAAGTTAACTGTTTTTTGTATCAATTAGTGCAGCACTGAAGACATTGGCAGCTTTAGGTTTTTCATATTATTCAACTGTGTAATACAGGAAAATTACTTGTGTGATGAATGTAATATGTATCAGTACAAAAACCCTTAACGGGTTAAAAGTTGTGACGCAGCACTTTCTTTTGGCTCTAAGAATTTTAAATATGGGTCTTAAAAGCAATGATATCAAATTTAAGTGACGCTATGTTAATAATTTTTTTTAAATCATAATTTTCTTTTTAGTTTTATTTATATTCCCAGGTGTAATTATTATTTTAATATGAAAAAAATATATATAATTTATTCGCTGATGCTTTTTCATTCACATCTCTCATGAATTCAAAGTATGGGTTTTAAAAGAAATTATATCAAATTTTGAGTGACACCTTGACGTGAATTTAATAGGACTGTTTTAAAATTCAATTTCAATTATTTTTGGTTTGTCTTCTAAAGTATATTTACACATACAAACAATACTTTCATTTTTTTAATACACTTTTAAATATATTACTTTCACTGAGCCTATATTATGTATTGAAATGTATCTATTTCAATAAATTGATTTATGTTCTGTGCCACGCTATCCAACATCATAAGTAAAATTTATGTAAATGATTATTTTGCGTCATATTATCCATTTGCATACATTTCCCTTTGTTTGGATACTATGACGCAAAATAATCATTTACATAAATTTTACTTATGATGTTGGATAGCGTGGCACAGAACATAAATCAATTTATTGAAATAGATACATTTCAACACATAATATAGGCTCAGTGAAAGTAATATATTTAAAAGTGTATTAAAAAATTGAAAGTATTGTTTGTATGTGTAAATATACTTTAGAAGACAAACCAAAAATAATTGAAATTGAATTTTAAAACAGTCCTATTAAATTCACGTCAAGGTGTCACTCAAATTTTGATATCATTTCTTTTAAAACCCATACTTTGAATTCATGAGAGATGTGAATGAAAAAGCATCAGCGAATAAATTATATATTTTTTTATATTAAAATAATAATTACACCTGTGAATATAAATAAAACTAAAAAGAAAATTATGATTTAAAAAAAATTATTAACATAGCGTCACTTAAATTTGATATCATTGCTTTTAAGACCCATATTTAAAATTCTTAGAGCCAAAAGAAAGTGCTGCGTCACAACTTTTAACCCGTTAAGGGTTTTTGTACTGATATCATTACTTTTTTGTGGTTATTGATGAAAATGTCAATTAGTCAAAATCAAGCATAGGGTATAAATTAATCATTAGAATAAAATTTTAAAGAAATGCTAAAAAAGTCCCCTAGGACCCCAATAAAAATATGAGGGTGGTGGCCCGAGGAGAGGAGTCCAAGACTCAACTTTAAAGTTATATATAGAGAGAGTAACACAATTAGAAGGATGAAAATGCATGGCAAAACCCGTTTGTTCCATCTTCCTCCGCCAGAGGGCGCAATCTTTTCTATACAAACATAACTGAAATTTTTCAGGCTGTCGATTCCGAATCAAATGAGCCATACCTCGTCGTGATCGGTCCCATAGAACCCTATAGGAAAGCGCCCCCTGGTGGTGAAACTTGGAACTAAAATCGATATATCCTGTCGATGTCGAGTCGAATGAATCAAACTGCATTGTGATGGGACCCATAGAGCTCGAGTTAGCGGCAAAATCTGTTAGTTCCATCTTCCACCACTAGAGGGCGCACTCTGTTCTATACAAACATAGCTGAAATCTTTGAAGCTGTCGAATGAGCCATACCTCGTCGTGATCGGGTCCATAGAACCCGAGATAGGAAAGCGCCCCCTGGTGGTGAATTTTGGAACTAAATTTATATCCTGTCAATGTCGAGTCGAATGAATTAAACTGCATTGTAATCGGACCCACAGAACTCGAATTAGCTACAGAATCCGTTAGTTCCATCTTCCACCACTAGAGGGCGCACTCTTTTCTATACAAACATAGCTGAAATCTTTGAAGCTGTCGATTTCGAGTCGAATGAGCCATACCTCGTCGTGATCGGGTCCATAGAACCCGAGATAGGAAAGCGCCCCCTGGTGGTGAAACTTCGAATTAAAATCGATATATCCTGTCGATGCCGAGTCGAATAAATTAAGCTGCATTGTGATGGGACCCATAGAGCTCGAGTTAGCTACAAAATCTGTTAGTTCCATCTTCCACTGCCAGGGGGCACACTCTGTTCTATACAAACATAGCTGAAATCTTTGAAGCTATCGATTTCAAGTCGAATGAGCCATACCTCGTCGTGATCGGATCCATAGAACCCGAGATAGGAAAGCGCCCCCTGGTGGTGAATTTTGGAATTAAAATCGATATATCCTGTCGATGCCGAGTCGAATAAATTAAGCTGCATTGTGATGGGACCCATAGAGGTCGAGTTAGCTACAAAATCTGTTAGTTCCATCTTCCACCGCCAGGGGGCGCACTCTGTTCTATACAAACATAACTGAAATTTTTCAGACTGTCGATTCCAAGTCAAATGAGCCATACCTCGTCGTGATCGGTCCCATGGAACCCTATAGGAAAGCGCCCCCTGGTGGTGAAACTTGGAACTAAAATCGATATATCCTGTCGATGTCGAGTCGAATGAATCAAACTGCATTGTGATGGGACCCATAGAGCTCGAGTTAGCGGCAAAATCTGTTAGTTCCATCTTCCACCACTAGAGGGCGCACTCTGTTCTATACAAACATAGCTGAAATCTTTGAGGCTGTCGATTTTGAGTCGAATGAGCCATACCTCATCGTGATTGGGCCCATAGAACCCAAGATAGAAAAGCGCCCCTGGTGGTGAATTTTGGAACTAAAATCGATATATCCTGTCGATGTCGAGTCGAATGAATTAAACTACATTGTGATCGGACCCATAGAATTCGAGTTAGCTACAAAATCCGTTAGTTCCATCTTCCACCACTAGAGGGCACACTCTGTTGTATACAAACATAGCTGAAATCTTTGAAGCTGTCGATTTCTAATCGAATGAGCCTTACCTCGTCGTGATCGGGTACATAGAATCCGAGATAGGATAGCGCCCCCTGGTGGTGAAACTTGGAATTAAAATCGATATATATCCTGTCGATGCCGAGTCGAATAAATTAAACTGCATTGTGATGGGACCCATAGCTACAAAATCCATTAGTTCCATCTTCCACCACTAGAGGGCGCACTCTGTTCTATACAAGCATAGCTGAAATCTTTGAAGCTGTCGATTTCGAGTAGAATGAGCTGTACCTCGTCGTGATCATGCCCATAGAACCCGAGATAGGAAAGCGCCCCCTGGTGGTGAAGCTTGGAATTAAAATCGATATATCTTGTCGATGCCGAGTCGAATAAATTAAGCTGCATTGTGATCGGACCCATAGAACTCGAGTTAGCTACAAAATTAGTTAGTTCCATCTTCCACCACTAGAGGGCGCACTCTGTTCTGTACAAACATAGCTGAAATCTTTGAGGCTGTCGATTTTGAGTCGAATGAGCCATACCTCGTCGTGATTGGGCCCATAGAACACAAGATAGGAGCTAAAATCGATATATTCTGTCGATGTCGAGTCGAATGAATAACTGCATTAGATACCAATTAATCTCGGAAAAAATTGTAAATTTCGTCATTTGGCAACATAAAAATCATGAAATTCACCGATCGGCATAAAAAAAACATGAATTTTGTCGATAGGGGAAGAAAAGATCATAAATTTCGTCAAACAGGCGGGTAAAAATCATTAATTTCATTTATGAGCACATGAAAAACGCAAATTTCATCAAACGCTCGCATAAAAATAAAAAAATTCGTTGATCGGGCATGAAAAAACATTAATTTCGTCAAGTTTGCACGTAAACATCACAAATTTTGTCAAACAGGTGCATAAAAATCACAAATTTTGTCAAACAGGTGCATAAAAATCAAGAATTTCGGCAATCGGATGATTAAAAAAAAATTGTCAATCCGGCACATAAAAAGTATGAATTTTGTCGATGAGGTGCATAAAAATTTTCGAGTCAAATGAATTAAACTGCATTAGATACTAATTAGTCTCTGAAAAAATTGCAAATTTCATCATTTGGCAGCATAAAAAGCCGGAATTTCGTTGATCAATATGCAAAAATCATGAATTTCATCGATCGTACACAGAAAAAGCATGAATTTTGTCAATAGGGAGAGAAAAGATCATAAATTTCGTCGAACAGGCCGGTAAAAATCATGAATTTCATTTATCAACGCATGAAAATCGCAAATTTCATCAAACGGTCGCATGAAAATCAAAAAATTCGTTGATCGGGCATGAAAAAATCATTAATTTCATCAAGGTTGCACATAAAATCACAAATTTCATCAAATGAGTGTACAAAAATGAAGGATTTCGTCGATCGGGTGATAAAAAAAAAATTCGTCAATCCGGCAAAGTATGAATTTTGCTGATCAGGTGCATAAAAATCATGAATTTTGTAGAATGGGTGCGTAAAAATCACGTATTCATCAAGTGGACGCATAAAAATCACTAATTTCAGTAAACGGGTAACATAATTTAACATAAAAATTATTAATTTCACCGATCACACACAGAAAAAACAAATTTCTTCAATCGGGCACATAAAAATCATAAATTTCATCCATCGGATGCAGAAATATCATTAATTTCATAGATCAGGTGTGGAAAAATCATTAATTTCAGCGATTGGGTGAAAGAAAATCAAGAATTTTGTAAACAAACCAATAGCAAGAAAAATTAATTTATCGCTTCGCCAAATTTGACCCCACCAACTTTCTCGCTTGTTCTATGATTTAACCCTGTAAGGTTTTCACATTTACTTGTTGACATCATCACTTATTTCAAAAGTATAATTTTGCGCTAGCTATACACTGGAAAATTTTCTGGAAATCTCTCAAATCCGCACAGCTTGGTTATGCGGGTTGCACAGAGGTTATGCGGATTTTAGAATTTTGTGGATTTCTGGTCACTGTTTTGTTTACATTTTTTAAACAGTAATTTGAGTGTAATAATGCACTCAAAATTATCATGAATGCTTACAATAAAGTAAAATATTAAAATAACTATGGGAAATAATGTAAAGGTTACATTAAGAATTAATAATACATGATTAAATATGCATAATAATGATGAGATAAATTTTTCTTGAATTATTCAATGAAACTCGCCACATAAAGGTACACTAGTAATTTACATCAAAACCATAAAATTACAAAATTTTATTTGATGTTTGACCAGATTTAATAAACAAAAAAGCTTGATTAATACATAAATGTATTTGATAAAAAGATCAATCACCACTAATATCAGTGTTATCTTGAAAAATTTCAGAGATAAATTTATACTTCCTTTATGAAAAAGTAAGAGTTAAATGATATTAACCAGAATTAGATAATAAAATCAGTACAGAATGATATAAAAATAAAAAAAGCTTGAATTTCCTTCCTATATCTTAACTGTAAGTTTCACTGTTTACATCTGAAACAATGTGCAGATTTTAGAAAATTGCGGATTTTAGGGTTGCGGATTTGAGAGAGTCTACTGTATTCACTAATTTATCTTTCTGTATAATACTTTGATCATATATATATATGTGTGTGTGTGTGTGTTTGTTTGTGCATGCATGTGTCAGAGAGAGAAAAAGTATGAGCCCCCCCCCCCCTTATTATTCACTTCTTGCCACAGCTATGTCGTCCTCCTTAATTTACAACAAACATCGCTATTTCAAGTTTTAAGGTTAAGTAAGAAAATTGTTTTTTGGTATTCTGTATAAAATGTAAGTTGTTAAAAACTTTATTTTTGATACACTGGATTAACACTTTGAAATTGTAGTTTTTATTGTTTACACCCACCCCTTTTAAATTATATGAAATGTATTACACGAGACCATCAGTGAGTAGGATAATTTTTTGTAAAGAAATGAAAAACCAGAAGTCTGTTTTAAATCTATCAATACTTGCAAACAAAATAGGAAAGCTAATTCTATTCAAGGGCAAATTTTATAAATGCTTTTCAGTGCTCCATGATCTTAATTTTTTTAGGTATGTTTAGTTTTTAATTATTGTAATACAAAAAGAATCACATTTTTAATTATAGTATATATATATATATTTTTTTTTTTTGCGAAAAATATGTTAAATTAAAAAATATTTAGTCTAAATTTAGTCGCTCCCTTTTCAATTTATTCAAACAAATTTGAGAGGAAAATAAATGCCATTAAAGTTCTACCAGTCATAGAAATATGTTTAATAATAGTCATTATGTCCCCCCCCTTTTTTTATGGTATGAAAAATTCATATGAGGTTAGATTTATAGATTATAATCTAATATGTGACAGCAGAATGAGCCAGCGAGTCAAGATTTTCTTCATTTAAATATAAATATCAATCTAGATGAAGTTAAATAAAAGTAACTATTATTATTTATTATAATTTTAAAATAATATTCATAGCTATTTATTTTAACTTCATGCTTTCACATTAAACTAATTTTAAAATACATTTAAGTCATTCTGCGATATTACATTCTTTTTTTTTTTCATTTATCAATAATCCAATACAAACTTCGAAAGCGTAAATGGTCACCTTAGTATTTTTATTTTAAGACTCATCTGGCTGCTAATTTCACTTAATGTATAATACAAATAAAATTCTTTTAAAAATAAATAAATAAACCAGACAAAAAAGTTTTAAAATCAGACATTATTAACTATTTTTGCTTCTTTTTCATATTACAATGGTTAAAACTACATAGACATAGTAATGTTTTTCCTATTTTGTTTACAAAATGTTTTATGCAGATTACATATAGATTAGACAATTTCTTTTAAATGTATGCTACTTACTGATGATCTTATGCAATTCATGTTGAACTGGAGTTATTTTTTCTGTTGATTTCAAGAATGAAATATTTTAAAAGTTAGTCTGTGTCAATTCAACGTACTGGGAATGCACGGCACGCGTATGAATATATGAAAACATAAACAAGCCCAAAGAACAGTTGGTTGGTTATCAGACAGACTTCCGTTTAGGAACGGGAAATATATTATCCAACCAACGAGAAATATATTATCCTTAAAAAAATTAAAACCTTGTTATAAATAACAGTAAAATTGAATGCATATAATTAAAAAATATTTCCCCTATTTAAAAAATGAATCTAAGTAGTTTTACAACGAAATACAGATATATAAAATGCGAAATGTATTTTGAACAAAAAAGAAAATTATATAAGCGACAATTTAATTTAATGCAATATATATTACGAATTAAAAATATATTTTCGTATAAAAAAATGAGTCAAAATAATTCATCAGCTACATGCTAAAATTTATTCCGAGCTTAACTGTATACTGAGAACCAATTTTTAACCTTATGTTTGAGGAGTCAAAAGAGGTGATTCGGCTCCATGTATTCCTATGAGAAAACGCGTAAGAAAATAGTCCGATTTTAAAAGTGGATTATATTGAAAACAAGAGTTTTCCTACGTTAGTGCAATATCTTATTCGCTTCATCTAAGACTGATTAATATAATATATTAATTTTAAAAAAATCGTTCGATCCATTTTCGAGATAACAACTATGTGCCCATTACAACCATTACATTTCCCATTTTCGCTTAAAAATTGGTTTCCAGATCTCAAAATCTACTGCATGTAGAAATCTATAAATTTCAGGTTAGAGTTAGGCCATAGATATAAGACTAATGTGAAAAAATCGAAACGGTATGCCTCATATTTACTGAAATATTACATGTCGGCGTTTCGATTTTCCTTTGATGTCCTGCTAGCTGTATATATGAGAGTGACGGAATCTTCGGCTTTAGGCTTACGGTTTTCGGTTTTTCGCTGCGTCACTCGAGAAACTACCGTCTCTCATGATAAAGAGATTCGAGAAATTCCAATGGTGAGGAGTTGGAGCTCAATACTGGCAGATATTTAGTTGTATATGTATGAAGAGAAACATCTTTTACATAAAGATATTACATGTATAGATATATGATGAGTTATTTTTGGTACAAAGTAATGGTACTGATGCTACTATAAATTTCTGTTTTTATCCAGGTACGTTAAATTTTAAGACTTCCTCTAATATTCTAACTAATGTTGATTATCTAGACATTAACATGGAAATAAAATAAAGTAAACTAGCTACTAAAATGTATGATAATTTCAATTTTGAAGTTGTAAAAATATTGCACTTTAGTACTAATATTTATATTTAATTTTTTAGAAATATATTCATGAATGGTATTAAACATATTGAAATGCTCGGTTCAGATACATCATATAAAATAATTGGCAGATATTCTATTCGTGTTTTACAACAAGGCTACCCAGTGAACTTTCCTCCATGGTTTCATAAAAAAAAAGTAACGAAAATAATTGAAATTATTTTCAAAACAAACAATTGATTATTTTTGAGGGATTAGCAAGGTGTTGATATTTCACATCTCATGTTTCGATGATGTTTGGAGTGTTTTTATTTCTACATGGGTTGTGACAGATCTGGGGAGTTTTTTCAGCGTAAAACATATTTAACGCAGCATGCATGCCACAAGCAATTCGCTTGTCTCCATAATTAATTATTTGAAGATTTTGTTCATTTTTGTTGTATTTGCAGTTTGCATTTAAGTTCATTTTTCCTAAAATGGGATAGTTTCAGTTTTAAATACTATATATATTGGAGAATGTTAGTACATTTTCTTGCATTTATCCGTTTGTGACCATAACAAGAACTTTTTTGTGAGAATGACTCATAAACAGAGCCATTCACCTGTCTCCATATTTAGTTGTTTCAAAGTTTTTGCTCATTTTTGTTGTATTTCAAGTTTGTTTTTAAGTTCAGTTTTCCTAATATGTGGTAGTTCCTGTGCATGTTTAGTTTCAGTTCAAATTTACATATAAATAAAAATATTGGGAATTTTACTACATTTCCTTGTATTTATCCCTTTGTGACCACACAAATCACTTTTTCGTGAGAAAACAAAGTCATTCACCTACCCCCATATTTAGTTATTTGAAAGGATTTTTCATTCTTGCTATATTTGTAGTTTCCTTATAAGTTAATATCTCCTAGTATGTGGTAGTTCTTAGTTCAATAAAAAGTTAATTAATATACCATTCAAGAAAGATAACAAAGATTTTATGTACATAGGAACACTGAGGAAATTTCGAGACAGAATAAAAGAACATGAATTAGATCTGAGATTAAATAGACCCCACACTGTGTCAGCATGATTAGCACAAACTGAACCTATAAAAGTTGATTTCAATGGATCCAAAATTATATTCCGCACAAATAATCACCAGGAAGCTATCATAAGAGAGTCTCTAGAAATAATGTCTAAAAAAGAAATAGTCTGTAACGATGTATTATCATATGATATCCACGCAGTCTGGAATGAATTAATGCATCATTGATTACCTTTCCCATCACACCTTATATTCCAAACCCTTGAAGTAAAATAGTTTTTCCGGACAAGCAAGAAAACGCGAAGAGACAACAACTCAACTCAACAATTTAGTTTTTCCACTGATGATGACCGAGTAGTTCGGTTGAAAACGTTTTGGAATTTTTAAAAGGACTTTAATATGCTTTTAAATGTTTTTATGTATGTTTTTACGCACCTTCAAGCAATATATTTACATTTAGTTGTATCTTAATGAATTTTAGTGGTAGTTCTTGTATATGTTTGGTTTCAAAATATGCGCTCATTGTTTTTAAGTTTTGGCTTTCATATAAATGTTTTGAAGTACATATATATATGTATATTTAGCACAATGCAAGGAAACAATATCATACTTGAAGTGTTTAAAAATGCTAACATAATTACCTTGCGATGTAACAAAAATAAATATATCATGTTAATATCATCAAGGTATTTTAAGCCTTTATTGTTTCATCTGTATTTTTTAATTAAAGTTTTAAAATTTTAACATTCATACGAACAGGTGTTTTACTGCTACAGGGCGATTCTACCGTTACGTGTGTGACTTTTAGAGAGTGCTTTTGTGCAAATTGAGACAAATTTGGAAGTGAAATTATTTAGATAACGTTTTACTTTTTTTATTGCTATTACAGGACACATACAGAATCATTTATGTAGCGACACCTTTAGTTTAAAGTAATAACAACTTTTTTTTTTTTTTTTAAATAGTAAATTCGTTGTTACGTGTGTGATTTTCCGAGCCACACACGTAACAACGACTTTGCTATTTTTTTAAAAAGTAAAACATTATCTAAATAATTTCCCTTCCAAATTTGTCTCAATTGCAAAAAAACACTCTCTAAAAGTCCCCGCCCTACATCATTGTACTTTAAAAGTTTTAATTTCTAAAAGTAAATTGTATAACACATATGTTTTACTGAAATTTATAAACATTTAATAACTAAAAGTGGATGTTTTAATTAAATTTCTATGACATTAAGCATTTTTCTAAGCACATGGTACACCTGGTTTATTTTGTGCTGTTAAATCACGTTGTTTTTAAAACACTATCTTTGCATCCCAAAATTTTTTATCATACTTAAATGTTAGCAACATCTAGGGATACATTTTCTATGGAAGAGTACAGATATAGACAAGTTTTCTATTATCCCGAGATATTGTCTTCAGTACCCAGAAGTAATTTAAGCTTTGAACATAATAATATGTTTTTCTGATATTCTATAATAGAAAATACTTTGCTACGGAAGTTCTTTCCAGAAGTGATTTAGATCTGAAAGGAAAAAAAGTACCATTATAAATCGATCATAATGATCATCATTGTATACTTCTCTTTTCTATCGATGGATAAAAGACGATTTTCTCAATGATATCAAATAACATATATATAGGGTGTATCAGGATTGATCGTTCAAATTTGATGGGGAGGTAGAAAATAGCAAAAGAACACAATCTCACATAGGAAGGTATGGGCACAAACAAACGCATAACGTTGTAGAGGGTGCTATGGATCCACAACTTCTGATTACGCGAAAAGCTCTCTGACGGTAAAAAGTCCAGCCGGTCGTCATTCGACAAGGTGACTTTGCAGAAGTTACATGAATCGATACACGTTTAATAAATATGTACCCGCACAGCATGCACAGTCACAGTGACGTCATTGTGACGTCACTGTGAGTCACGTACGTCACGTCACATCTGTGACCAAAATGACACCACTTTGTAACGTCACACTGTGATCAAAATGTGAACGTCTTGAAGATCTAAAGAAAACTTAAAATAAACTTTAGAACATCTTATGGCATGAAGAAAATTACTTTTTGACAGCTTTAAAAAATTTTGTGACGTTGCAATGACGTCACTGCAAGTCACATAAGTCACGTAAAACCTATGACCAAAATGCCAACACTCTGTGACTTCACGGTGTGATCGGAGAGAGAATTTGGAAAAAAACTCATAAAATATAGAATTGAATTATGTCATGTACCTAAATCATTAATAAAAACATTGTCACACATTATTTAAATATATTGTATTTCCAAAATAAAATAATAAATAAATATTTGTCTACATATATGAGGCAGATATTTTTTTACAATTTTCATTGCCATTTTCATGAAATTTAACAAAATATACTATATAATACACAGGTAAAAATCCTTAAATAGAAATTTAGTAACGTAGGAAAGTTTTGGCGGAAAGTAATTCAGAAATAGATCTCCCATTCTAATAAAACTGTTAGTGATTTAGAGATATGTTAGCATTTTAAATACAAACATTTAATTTTTTTCCTACCACCGCATAGAACTCATTTGCTAATTTTGTGATACTAAAAATATTTTAAAAATCTCCAATCTCTTATTATTTTGAGGGGCCACTCAACCCAATCATCAGCTTTCTGTTTAAAAAGTGAGGACACCATTTTTGCGAGTTCGACATCGGGGGTGCTCGGGTTGACCGTTGAACGCGTTCAAGATTTTTCTTGTACTGAATATTTAAGGTGGTTCTCAACTGACCTGCTCCACAACGCGAAGCTTTCTGACATAATTTCTGACTCATTTTTAAACGCAAAGGCATAAAATGGGCAGGACTGACTATGGAAGCAATTTGGAATCGAAATGAGTTTTCCATTTTTTGATAAATATATTACTTATCGAGTTATAAGCAATTCGTGTCACGTGACGACTGGTCTTTCTCTTTTCTTTCCCTGTTACGTCGGGCATTTGGTTCAAAACGCTGACTTTGACATTCTTTTCTGAAAGATCTTCTGATTTTACTAAAAAATGGAAAACGTCTTTCAATTACAGAGTTTCTGAATAAAAACAAAAGCCAATTTCATGCGTCTCCGAACAAAAACGAATTAAAAATATGTCATAAAGTATGTGTCATTCCTATAGCAATTTATTCCAAAACTGGTCAGTGCTTAATAAGATATCACCTCTGTTAAATATATTGCTCTTTTCAATAGAGTGTAAAAAATGAAAAAATCGTATTTAGGAAATATGATTTATATTTATTTATAGTATTTATATTTATGTCGTAATTATTTTATAAAGACTATTAAATCCATTTTTATTTAAAATTTATGTTTACTTTGGACGCCTAAAACAAATGCAACTGATTAAAAAATATATAAAAATTTAAATTTTCACAGCTTATTTCCAAGAATACTAAACTCTCTCATATAAAAACAGAATATGATAGTTTTATTAGAAGTTATTTGTCAGCCATATAAACTATAAAGCATTTGAAATGTCTTTATTTAACTTTTTTCTTTCTCTTCTTTTTCTGGAAACACCTGCTAGATGTTACTTTGTGGTAAACATTACTGCGCAGATCATGATCGCAGATGTTGAGGGCAGACGATTAATTTCATCGGCGGATTAGAGTGTGTGGTGTTCTTTTAGTTTGTGGAAGTATATTGTGGAATTTATACCGTGAAAGTAAATTAACGTTTTAAAGTGAATCATCCATTTTAACCTATCCTTATGTCTAGCTGGGTGCGTTATTAAGTTCTGCGTGCGATATTTGATATCTCAGATCTATGAACACACCTAAGCTGGGCACTTTGAAAATTAAAGCAGTGGATTTGAGTCTCCTTTTCAATGAAAAGGAAGCAGTCAACGACCATTAAAACTTAATCCCTAGAACTGGTGGTTTTACTTATAGATTAGCAGGTAACTTTTAATGTCTTCGCAGTTTTGTTAATAGTGCATATTTAGTAATGGTACATTAATAGTGCATTATTTAAACGTTAAGATGTTTAAATCTATTTTTTTTTAATCACTTGTATAAAATTTTATCTTTAATGTTTTAAATCGTTTTAAATAGAGAGTTTCGAAAAAAGCTTAAAGTATTTACTAACAATATATATTCTAAATGTAAAGTGTTATTTATAACGAGGAATGTATTTATATTTTGCGTTTCTCAGTTCAATTTTCATAGTTATTCATTGTAATTAAAAACATTGCAATTTTTAAAACTATTAATATTTGATTTACAATTGAAAATTTCTTAGCTAGTGGAGGTTTTGAGAAATAATTTTCTGGTATATTTGAAATAATTGCGACAATTTAACTCATTACAAATTTAGTTGTCAAGATATGTCAATATTAGGTGCAAAAAAATAATGAATATTGATGAAACAATAAAACAGCTATTCAGTTAAGGTAATTTTTCCAGTTATGTTATCGAATTTTTTCTATAGTAAAAATTGATATTTAAGCTCTGCATTTAGTATTCTATCAAAAACTATAAATAAAATAATTTGTAAAGAAAAAAAAATTTTTTTTTTCTTTGCGTTTATGATCCGAAGTTTTAAATTTCATTTGCTTCGAAAAATGTTTTATTGCTTGATACAATGTTTATTATTTAATAATATCGCACAATAGGTAGATCTATTATTTAAATGGATTCCTAATATAAATTTTTCACAATGCTTATTTAAAAATCTATACTTTTATTTTCATTAAATTTGTAATCAAATCCAAAATAACTAATTTCTGAATTCATTTTTATTCGGAAACACATGAAATTGGCAGGTGTTCTTATTCAGAATATATGTAATAGAATGGCATTTTCCATTTTTGACAAAAGATGTTTCAGAAAACACTATCAAAGTCGGTGTTTTGAACCGAATTTCCGATGCGCAACGTCAGAAACGGAAAAAAGTGACCAAAATTGCTCTTAAGCATTTCATTTATCTAAAAATGGAAAACGCTATTCATTCCAAATCGCTTTACTAATCAGGCATGCAAGTGCCAAGCGTTTAAAAATTTTTTCATAAATTTGTCAGAAAGTTTCATGATACTGAACGAGGGGAAATATGGCAAAGTATACACATTTAAAAACTTCAATACTTAAAAGCAAAATAGCATAGTTGTAATTATTGTCAACATTTTTGGTGGTTACATAAAACAAATGGAAGTCGAAGTTATTTTTAAAAGTGGTTATTTGCACAATAGAATTTCATATTATTAAAATATTTAATTTTATTATAATTTTTAATGGATTCATCTATTATTTTTATATTAGTATGCGTTTTTTACATTTATAATTTTCTTGTTTAACGTCTACATTAGCCGGTTTCCCAATCAGATGCAAAGTTTTAATTTGAATACGAGTTGCATAAAAAAAGGATTGCCGATCCAATCCTTATCGTCGATCTTATCCGTATTTGGTGAAATCTTGTTATCCGAATCTATGCGAAATCATTTATCAGGTTCGGTCGGGTTGTGGGCCTACAGAATTTTTGTTGTTGTTGTTGGGTTAGGGTAAGATTACGGGTTGAATGTAAATATAGTTTCAGTCAACCATCATTCATGTTCAAGTAGACATTCAATCATGTTCAAGAAGTATATAAACGGATTCATGCATGACTCTAGATCCGAGCCGACATCAGAAATTGTATCGTAACACAATTTCTGATAAAATCTGGTTACTTGGTCGTATGCAAGATTCTATTCTGAACAAGACTTACAGTAAAAACATTATACCCGACTCGGGTCAGATCGGGTTCACGAAAATCAGGTCACACGACAACTAATCCAAATCTATTCTGTAGCCAAACAAATCCAAATAGATCGATCCGAAGTTTCTGGATTGTATTCGGGTAAAATCTGGTCACCCGACCCGGTGCAGTGTCGTCACAAACTTGAACCATAAAAAAATTTTGATCCGAACAATCCGTATAGGATTCGGGTAATATCTGGTCACCCTATCCGATGCAGATTCGTCACATTTTTCACATTGAAGTCGCACGGTGACTTCACAAAGTAGTCACATTGTGAGGTCACAGAAAGCCTTGAAAACGGCCATAACGACCTCGCATTTACGTCACAGTGACTTCACATCGACGTCACGTGACGTCACGACGACAGTCACAAAGTCACAGTGTGACTTCACAGTGACGTCGCCGTGATGTCACCATGCCTTACGGGTAGATATGCATCTATTTTACGGTGCGGCAGAGGGAAAAGGTCAAAGAGCTGAGCAAATGTATTCAGAATGCCACCCCAACCGGCGCAAACCTCAGAATCAGATGTTTGCAACTGTATCGATTACCAGTACCTGACATGATAGAGAAAGCAACCGATCGACATGCATGGACATTTTCAGGTACAGGGAATTATTTAGATTTTTAAGTTTGCGCTGGTTGGGGTAGCGTTTTGCATATATTTGCGCAGCTCTTCCGTGAATTTAATGTAGTTATTTCTCAGTTCTTTAGCTATGAAGGCTGCTTCAGAAATTACTTAGTGCTTTACTTTCTTTCAGCTGATAAATGAATTATTCTGAATCAAATTTGAAATATTCTCTCTTTTCTCGTCCTATTGAAGATCACTCATTACATTAACAGCGTTATAACTGAGTTATTTAGGTGCTAATGACAATTTTAAATCAGGCCCCTGTAAGGCGCAATGTGCCCAAAGATGGAAATCTAGAAATTCACCTAAGATGGAAGTCTAGAAATTCACCTGATGCAAAGTTAAAACAGATTATAAAAATTCCCTGACGGCTCGGCCTACAGGTACAGGTAGATTTCGAAGACGCAGACCGTCGGGCGCTTGTTTGTTGGGAATTGTGGAAGAAATTACCTTTTTACCACGATGCCATGCCGCAGTTGGGACCGCCCACTTTAAAATCTAACTTGTTTGCAGGCGGAGCCGGCAGCATTTATTTATTTATTTATTTATTTATTTTGCTATAAGGGTTGGTTCTGTGAAAAACTTGACAACATAAAAGTTTTAGACAATATTAAGAGGATTTATAATAAATTTAAGCGGATTTGATATATTGTGAATTGGCAAAGTTATAATTTTTTTTCTTCTAAACCCCCCTCCCTTTCCCCTCCTTTGGGACCATTTTTGAGGATATCAAAAATATGTCATGCATGAATTTTTGGCCCCTTTTCCTAGAAGTAATAATAACCTAAAACAGATTCAATACGTATCATAATTAAGAAGTTATGGTTTTTTCTGTTTTCACAAAAAGCCCCCCCCCCCCTCCATGATTCGGTTTTGCCCATTAACGAACTTGACCGAGATTTTATGCCACTTGATTTTATGTATCAGTTTGGAAAAGATTTGTGCAGAATTATTGACGTTATTGTGTCCATAATAAACTGACATAGATAGATAGATAGATAAAGTTTTGAACTGAGGGTGGTTGTTGGGTTCTGGGAGTCATAATCGGCGTAGATCTGCAAATTTTTTTCAAAAATTGCAACTTAGGGGAGAATGTAATAGGTAGTATTTCTTACGAAATCTACCTAAAAGGCAAAAAAATAGTATGATCATTTCAATAAATATTTTTTTAACATGTTTTTAAAATAAATTTCCTAGAAAACAAAAGACAAATTATAAAAGAAATAAGATTTAATCTTTATAATATATTTACAAATTACTCTTTTTAAACGTTCTGTCTAATGCATAAAGGAAACAAAAAACATGAATGACAACCTGACATCTCAGTTTTGTAGTAGAATATATCGAAATAAAACAATGGAATGTTATTTAGCTAAAAACATTTCCAGCTACACATGAAAAGTCAATAGAAACAAAGGGCATCTTTTGAAAATGCCACCGTTTGTGAGTTTTTATTTTATTTTATTTTGAAAAAGACAAATTACCAATTCTAAAATACATCCTAAATCGAAAAAACGAGCGAGTGACAATGAGATAAATAATTTAATGCCGTTATTTGTATTTATTTTATAAGAAATGCATCATCACGCTGAGTAAAGCAACTTCATGAACCGAAAGAAAAGATTAAAGAAACAATTTGTCTTTTAAAAAAATTGCTTAGGAAATTGCGTAAATGGTTTTCAAAAATAGCTATTGTGTTAATATGTGAAGTGGAAAGTACGGAAAGAATCGTTGACAATGAATTATGAGTTTAAATGAATGACATTATTTTCACTAGTATACAAAGTAATGCATTATTACACTGATTATATTCATTTCGATAAATAAAGAAACAATTTGCCATTTCGTTAATTTGCGCAGACAATTACCCAGTATATTGTCCTTCTAATGAAAAGCTATTGTGTTCATTTTTAATGTGGAGAGCACGGATCGTTTTAACTGAGATAACACTCTAAAAACGACATTTTTAAAAACTGAGAAAAAAATACTCAAATCTGAGTATGTCGTACAGTCAAAATGGCTCCGAATCAAAATTACTCAAGTTTGAAACATCTATATACTCATTTATGAAAGAATGCACACACTCTAGAATAAAACATCATATGCTCATATTTGAGTATGTCCATATTTCAAACAACAGCTAGTGCTGCCATCTATGGTTCTATTTACCATCATGGGAGGATAAACTAATTTTACGCTTTCACTCAGAGCCAGTATCGAAGCCGAGTCCTACTAGTTACAAGTCCATTGCCTTATCCACTTCGCCATCCAGATCACATGAGTGGATTATTTTAAATGCAAATCATCGAATGATTTGGACCCATTTTGATATTTTTACAAGATTCATTAATTTGTTACTGAGAAAATTGGAAATTTTTAACGAGATTTCCAATAGATTTGGTCAATTTGAGATGGTGGTTAAGAATGTACAACTTTATTATTTATATGGAGAAGGGGAGATATGAATTATACAAATTTTCAATTTGATTGTTATCAGTATATTTCTTAAATGAAAAAGCGCTCCCTGGATATTCAAATTTAACTGACTAAATTTTCTTTTTGACACATTTTAACCCATCAACGCCACAACTATTTTTTTCTTGAAAAATAGAAATATTGCATTTCATTCAAATGAGTATGAACTGACTTCTGTGTGCTCATTTTTGAGTATTCCCATGTTTCAAAAATAAGTTTGAACTGATTCTAATCATTATTAATTATGTCCATCTTTCAAAAATGAGTATGAACTGACTCTATGGGCTCAGTTTTGAATATGTCCATGTTTCAATATTCTGAGTATTTCTGGTATTTCAGATTTGAAAGCATTGGATCGTCATATCTGAAATGAAAACATCGATTTAATCAGATTTGAAAGTGACATTTTTCTCAGTGTACAAACTCAATTTTTTTTTTACTTATATTTATATCCATTGAAATATGTTAACACATTGCTAACAGCAAATCCATGATGTTAACCCCTTGGGCAGTGTTGCCAGTAGGCTACTTTTTTTTAATTCAGATTGCTTGATTGGCACCACTTTTTTGAAATGGTATAAATTGCCTTATTTTTCCTTTATTTAATCTGTCATTAAATTAGACGAATTTTACTTTCTCAAAAAACTGGTGGTAATCAAGAAAACTGAATTAAAAAAAAGTAGCCCACTGGGAACACAGCCCTTGGGGACGAGCGACACGTATACGTGACGCATAAGATGCTCAGAATCCTCGATTATTCCACCAGTTATTTTTTATTGTAAGCTTTGCCTCATTAAATCTTAGCATTTTTGCGTTTCAATTAGACGAAAATTTATGTTTTAAAAAACTGGTGGTAAAAGATTAATATTCCGTAAAGGAAGCTCGTCGCGAAGGGGTTAAGAAAGGATGCGTCTTTTCCTTAAATATCATAAGAAATTGCATAGTAACTTTTCTTGCAATAAAACAATTCGTTTTTCGGATTGTTGGCTGAGGAGAGCTACTGTCAAATTTTGCTCATGAAAGCTAAGCTGATCGGAACCTCCGCTAAAAAGGGAATCTGACAAACTACACATAACCACGCATAAATTGGGATGGCGCTTCTTGTCTAGTAGCTAGCGTCCTAACCACTAGAATAGAAGATAAGTAACGTTATTAGTGACTAACTTTTCATTTTTTTTAAATTTCTTGGTTTTTTTTCTGTGTGTGCGTGTTTATAATAGTTGCGTTTTTAGAAAAGATAGATAAAAAATATTGATAAATAGGCACCAATTAATGTTAATACGATGGTAGAGAATGAGCCTTCAGAATCTTTCCAGCAACGTATTTAGCAAATAAAAGAAGACTAAAAACGTGAATTCCAAATTTAAATGTCAAAAATAAAATAAAATTAAATTAAAATTAAATTTGGTAAAAATAAAAATATTTCGAAAAAAACTTGCACAACTGTTATTTAGCTAAAAACATTTCTAACTATTCTGTTAGAAAAACTAAAGCTATGGGGAGCCTCAGAAAATCTTCCCGTTTGTGAACTTTGATTTCATTTTTATTTTCATTATAGAAATTCAAATTATACATTTACAGCAGAAATTGAAATAACGGATAGATTATTGAATGGTAATATATGGTTCATTTCTAAAGCGTTGCATTATCACATTCCGTATTGCAGTTCTATAACATGAAGCGGAAATCTTCATTTCCTTTAATTTGCGTAGAAAATTACACATTAGCTTTTTTTCTAATAAAAGATGTACTTAATTCTGAAGTGTCACTGAAATACATAAATGAATGACTTGTTAGCGTTCTTTTCTAAAGTAATATTATTATTACATTGCAGAAAGATATTCCACGATTTAACAAGGTATAACTAAATAGAATGTTTCACAAAATTTCGTGCATTAGTGAAATGTCATGAAATTTTGTGAACTATGATCATATCTATGTAATTGAAAAACAGAGATATACTAATCAAAATTTATATTTCATATTCAAACTTAAGTAAGCCTTTTAGTCAAATAAAGATCATCAATATTCAAAAACCTTAGAGGTACGAACGACTTGAGAAAGACTAGTATTTACATTACTTTAAAATTTTCAATATCATCGTTATTTCCATTTTATTCCTACTTACAAGTGGAAATTTTATTTTCTAGAAGTAACATCCATTTCAAAGAAAGTTTAAGGAGACCATCAACTAAGTAACTTTTCTTATAAAAGTTCTGACAACATAAAAATCAACAAAATAATTTGTCACACTTTAGATAAACTGAAATTAAGCCTTAGATAAATATTACTTACTGTACATACCTATGTGATTGAAAAATATAGAGATATACTAATCAAAATTTACATTTCATATTTAAACTTAAGTAAGCCTTTTAGTCAAATAAAGATCATCAATATTCAAAATCTCAGAGGAAGACAAGTATTTACACTACTTTAAAATTTTCAATATCATCGTTGTTTCCATTTTATTCATACTTACATGTGGAAATTTTATTTTCTAGAAGTGATATCTATTTCAAAGAAAGTTTAAGGAGACCATCAACTAAGTAACTTTTCTGATAAAAGTTCTGAATACATAGAAATCAACAAAATAATTCGGCACACTTTAGATAAACTGAAGTTAAGTCTTAGATAAATATTAAATCGCATGAAAACGAATTCTGAAAGAATACGTAATTAGTTGGAATTCCAGAACCACATAAACTTCTGAAAATAATTTTATTTTTATTTTTTTAAGAATACATATCTATTCAAAATATGTAGCGTACCGAACTTATATCAGTTTTTGAAAATATTTTCGTTTAATTTTGTTTCTTTAAACTGCTGAGCAATGCAAAAGTTGAGAAGCAAAGTCTTTTAATTAAAATCAGAAAAAAAATTACAGGAAAATTAACATTTATATTTGCTAAATTATATCTAACTAGCTGAAACCTTTGAATTATGAAGGGTTATATTTTTTAATTATGTTAAATAAGACATTTCTGCCAATTTTACGTATTTGATAATTTTTTTAACTTATAATGAACACGTAATGAAAACAGTACCACAAACTCAAGTTATTTTAGAATTCTTAAATTTTATTCGAAAGTACATTACATTATATTTTTTGTTTAATAATCCGAAATCAGAGATCGCGCAAAGAGTTGGAATACAATAATTAGGCGATTTAGAAAGCAAAAAGAAATCTAGGTTTGTTTTCCTTTAACCATTGCATTCTTTTTCTTTTTACATGTTACATGTGAATCGAAATTTTAAATTAATAAGATATTTAAAATCAGATATTTATAAATATGAAACTAAAAACAACACATTAATTAGATGTGCAACGGATATCCGGCGAACATACTGTATCCGACTGATCCGACTACTATGCCGGATAATTGGCAGTAGCCGGATATTATGATTATCTGGCAGCACATCCGACCTGAAATTATTTCATTGAACTCATTGTTAAAATTTTCAGATTATAAGGCCTACAGTTTAATCTTGAAAAATACAAAGCATTAATTTATTAAATTAAAAATAATTTACTTATATTTATGGCAAATTGTGTTTCTTAACCTATAAAATAGCAAACATGCTGACAACTATAACTATTCATACACATGTGCCTGCATATATGAGCAACAGACACAGTTAGAAAGGGAAAAAGTGGTAGAATGACTCATCAAATAAGAACCTCTTTTTTTGCTGTGTTAGTAGCAAGCAAGAAGTTTCCTGTTCCCATAACACAAAACTTGTTTTTATAAGGTAAAGTGGTGCATAGATTAGAATGAAGTTCATGAAAAAAAAGCGAAGATATTAAATAAATATTTTGCTAGAAAAATATTCATTTTTAAGTATTTTTCTTGAAAATAATCTACTATTACTAAACTAATAGTTTACTATAAAATTACTAATTTTGTTGTTATGCAATTCAGTTGTTATATTAGCAGCAACAAGCAAGAACAAGTTTTTGCTATCACAACACAATTTTTTTTAAAGATTAAAGCAATAAAAGATAACGAGGGGAGTTTACAGCTTGAACATCACACCGTTAAAGAAAAGGGGGAAGATAAAAAGTAATAAATATTGTCTTTCCAAAGTATTCAATAGTAAGTTTATCTCTAAACTAAACTATTTAGTTGATACTATTATAACTCAAAATATACAATAATGTAATTATAATATTGGTACTAAAACTGAAATTATCATAAAAATAATTGTTAATAGACAATTTAAAAATTAGATAAAAAAGAAAATAAGCTAGCTAATCTAAACCGACGCTTAATTTATTTAAAAATAAATAAAAATTTAAAAAGGACACATCGAAACATACTGCTGCCAGATGGCCGGATACCCGGTTACAAGTTATGCCGGCGTCTGGTATCCGTCCAAATTGACATCCGTTGCATCTCTAACATTAATACCACATTATAAAATCATTTAATATATGGTAGAGATGGACGTTAAATGCAGATAGATACAGTGTATTGTATCGAGCTTTATACGAACCCCTCATTAGTACAAATATTAATCGAGACCTAAGCTCTTACACGTTCAGGAGTGAATACAGGTCACAGTAGGGCAACGTATTCCGGCAGAATTGTACATGTATCATTTAGGGAGGACTTCTGTACATGTTCAAAACAACCTTCTAAAAAAATTCTACTTTTGTAATTTATCTTACGTAGAATATTTTTAGAAGTTTTGTTTATAAAAGTACACACACACAGAAATCTCGCTGAACCAAACCTGTACAATTCTACAGAAATATGCGGTCCTACTATGACATATTTTTCCTCCTCAACGTGCATAAACAACAAGTTCGATCTAGATTGTCATATGTCATAGAAATTTTGTGACAAAATATAAAATATTTCATGAGAAATCATAGGCTTAACTATAAAAAATGTCGTTTTTGACATTTCAAAATAAGTCACTTTAAAGTACCATTTTAATCATCGCTTACGTTGGGAACATCTGTCACATTTTTAGTCATAACTATCCTAATTATAGGATTTTTTTATATAGTTTCTTTTATGCTTAGAATTTTATTTCTGACATATATACATTTCTTGAAAAAATCGAATTTTCTTTAATTATTTGACCATTATATGCATCTTTAAATCTTTTCCGTACAATACGAATTGTCATCTGGTTCAGATTAGTAGTGTTTTCATGCAAAAAGCTAAAATATATTTCCAACATTTTTACACTAAAATATTCTTGTATATTTTTTCCATCGGACTTAAAATTTAAGAAAACAGAAAAAGGTTTATAAGTGTTTATAATATCTTACCATTTTTATTTTATTTCATTTCTGCATAGTTGGAGTGTCTGTGGTCATATGAATATGGAATGAGTTTGGTCATTTCTCACTAAGTCAAAAGGTATCGGAAATGTCCTCAATATCAAAATAAAAACAGTTTTTCAATGTTTTTAGAAAAAAAAAATGTATGCTTTTAATAATGTATTAAAACTAAGTACTGATTTTTTTATTTAATTGTACAAATATGTGCAGGAATTCCTGCCACACGTGTACAATGAGTACTATTTATTTTACGATTCTGATTTTTCTAATTGTCCCTGTTAGACAATTAGCTATCTCGAGTACAAATTGCTTCTTGCAACAATGCCTGATACTTTTGCTTTTATTTTCTTTTTATTAATATTTCTTTCGTTTTTTTCCGGTAGGAATCTTAAAGATCCTTTTTTAAAATGCGATTAAGAATTCATTATTTCATTTGTCATTTAAATTTGTCTATTACTTTGAGGACAACAAAAAAAATGTCTCGATTTACATGGAAAATTATCGTTTCTGAAAAATTATTTCAGACACTTATCAGTAAGTAATAATGAAAGATGAAACCATTCACTCTTTTTAGAGTTCCGTATTTAAAATATAAATGGAACCGTTATAAGATCACTCGTGTGTCTGTCTGTCTCTCTGTCACAGCCATTTTTCTCGAAAAGTATGGAACGTGGAAAGCCGGAAAGTGCTGCGGTTTCGTCTAGTTAATTTGCTACTGCTGATAAGGAGCGACCTTGAATGACCCAGATATCTAAATTCGGTCTGTTCGGCTTGCGTTGCATAATTCTTGCCAATGTTGTGGCATAATTTTGGTTTCAGTGCAGTGTTAAGAATTAAGAACCAAAATGTTAATTTTTCAATGAATCTCTTTTCTTTCAAGAAAGGAAGAAATGCTAACCAGACTGCTCATAAAATTTGTGCTGTATGTGAACAAAGCGCTGTTTCAGATGACACAGTTCAAAGGTGGTTTGAGAAGTTTAAGCGGGGAAATTTCAGTCTCGAAGATGATGCCGCTTTGGACGACCATCTGTAAAGGGGGACCCCTTAGCAGAAGCTATGACTTAAAATCCACATTATACAGTTCAGGAGCTACCATACAGACTAAATATTCCAAGAAGTACAGAGTATAATCATTTGTTAGCTTCTTTTAAAAGAGGTCCCCCCTTACAGATGATGATGGTCATCCAGTGCATGCATCATCTTCGAGATTGAAATTTCCGCGCTTAAACGTCTCAAACCACTTTCGAACTGTGCCATCTGAAACAGTACTTTGTCCATATACAGCACAAATTTTACGAGAAGTCAGCCTAGCATTTTTATTTTTCTTGAAATAGAACAGCATAATAAAAGTAAAACGAATTTTATGTTCTCCATTCTTTGCACTGCACTGAAACAAAAAATATTCAACAACACAAGTGAAAATTATACAGCGCAAACAGAAAATACCGAATATGCATATCTGGCTCTTTCAATATCACTCCTGATCATCAGTAGCAAAATATAATCAGACAAAACAGCGCTTCCCTTTGAAAAACCGATGAAATTACCGGATGACCCAATACATAGTTCATAATCATTTAATTTTCATGTACTTTTTAAAATTACTTTGTTTAATTTGTTTTTGATAATTACTCGAAGTGAGCCGAAACATGTCAACAATCTAATAAAGATATTTTACTGTATATTATGTTTTTAGTTTACACCTTTTAGCATTTATAAGATATTTTTTTTAAAGTACATGAAATTAAATGATTGCATTTCAAATAATAACTTCAAAGACTAATTTTAAAGAGTACATGAAAATTAAATAATATAATATTTCAAATAATAACTTCAAAGACCGTGCAATTATAGAATATTCTCATTTGTTTTTACAATCGCTCGGAGTGAGCAGAAACATGTCAGCAATCTAATAAAATTTATTTTACTGTATATTATGTTTTTAGTTTACACCTTTTAGCATTTAAAATAAATATATTATTACAAGATGTTATAATTTATTATAGGTTAAAAGTTGTTGTAGGTTTGTTTGTCTGGAAAGAAGCTGATTCATTTTTATAAAAAAAATCTCAAGCTATCCGAGGTGCTTCATTTTTCGATTGTCGATGTTTCACTATATTGTTATTTTTTTAAATCTCAAACATATTTATAGTATGTCACAAAAAAGAAAAATAAAATATTAAAGTAATCTTAACACATTTTCAGTTTATTCTCGAGTAAACAAGGTGAAAAAACGCAAGTTTCACAACAACATGTTTACCAAATTTATTTCCCAAACTTATTTATTTTCCGGCATCAAATTTCCTTTTTTGGAAAATATGTTTATAACGGTTAGGGAATTTATATTGATATTAAAATGTTAATTATCTAGAAACATGGAATATGTTTTTGAGTTATGAAGACAGGAATTAAAATAGTAGAAAAATATTATTTTTTAAGTTACAATATGAGCTATGTTTATTTAATATATTTATGCGTTTCAGAAAAGTTTCACCGTAAAAGAAGAAATGTTACGCTGAAGACTTTATTTATGTTTGGATGCTGCAGTAGTTTTCTAGTATAAAATATTGTGATTATTTTAGGTGACATAGTAGCTACTTTTTTGTATAGCTTAAAAAATAAATTTGTACACATGATGGAAATTTTTCGAACACAGAAAAGAACTCAGAATTTATTATTTTACTTTTTTTTTTAAATAGTCTTACAAAACAATATAGGAATCTCCTCATTTTTAATGTATTTTCTTAAAAATAATAAAAAATAATCCACGAGCAATGACCTAAATAAAGTAACGCTGTACTGCCTTTAAGTGTAAGAGTAATCTAACTCAGCGTTTCTTAAACTGTGGTCCGCGGACCCCTGGGGGTCCGTGAGCTTACAGCCGGGAGTCCTCAAGCCCAATATTGAATTTAGATTTTTTTTTTCTTCAGGAGAAATTTCTGTAGCTCCAGAGGAGGGGGATTTGCAAGTCTAGATCATTAATAAGCATAAAACTTGGGGGAGACTTTTCAATGCTCCGAAGGTAGAATATTTGTGAAAATATTAAGAACCGATTGATTCTACATGTAAATAATCAGCCCTTATTACGCATTTCAACTAGATGAGCGTTTAGATATCTCTAATACTGTAAGTTTGTGAGTCTTCTTTCATTGGGAATTTGGTGGTAAGATATGTAACGATTTTTTGTTTTGCAAATCCCTTCCAAATTACAAAACAAGTGCAGCGCTATTCTCATGTTTAAACAGTTTCATAAAAGAAAATTATGAAGAACAACTGTTGAAATCGACGGCATATGTTGAACCAGTCTTACTTAAATATTAGCAAACCCATAGCAAATAGTACTATGTATATTTTAACTGTCTTAAAATGTAAATTATAATTATTTTTCGTGTTATTATTTTTCTTGTATATATTGTTATTATTATTTTTCTTGTATTAATGTAGCTAATTTTTCTAACACCTTTAACTAAATATAGAATATGTGTAATGAAAAATAAATAAGGTGTATACGTTAAAATAATTTGTTATCTTGTATTAAGAAAAATATTGTTGGGGGTCCCCGAGATGCATATCACATCAAAAGGGGGTCCGCAAGATCACAAAGTTTAAGAAACGCTGATCTAACTAACGTATAAAAATTGATTCTCAGGTTTTTATCATTTGGTTTAGTATTTAAAAATGCAAATAAAGAAATCTGCATTTTGAAATTGAAGTTTTTGTTAGTTTTTTTAAACACCTTTATCACAGTTTGAGAGAGTGTACAACGCCACCTCTCTGGGACATTTCGTACAAGCAAATAAAGAATACTACTAAAAAATAAGGGTGTACTCAAATCCAAACTGCTTATTTTGTGACTTATTTTTAAATTCATTTTTGCTCTAAAATGCATCCAATTGGCAGATTCTCTTACACTGTAAAAAATTTCCAACCCTTTTCCGTTTCGTAAAAGATAAATTTCCTTTACGATACGGAAAACAACCGATAAAATAATTATTCCGAATCACAACAGAAAGGTTTTCTACAGCCATAAAAGTAATCTATTTATATCGGATTAGTTTCCGAAAGGATGGAAAACAGCTTTCTCCGGACTTACTGCGCAGTCTCGCTCTCTGCTGACGTATGAAAGGCGTTGCGTCACGTGATTGATAACAGAACAGAATCGAGTTTTTGGATGAAGATAGACGCCATGTTTTTAAATATTGGACAACTGCTCTACGTACTTCTAACTTCGCAATAGTTTTACCTCTGATAGGAGTCTGGTTTTTGCGGAGTAAGACAGCTGTATAGGAATATAAAGCTGCTCACCGGGCCCATGGGCCAAACCAACAACAACAACAACAACTTCGCAATGGTAAGTACTAAAATTTATGTGATTTTTAATATTTTGGATTTGATATGTACATATATTTATAGTGCATGATTATCAAATCGAATAACATGTTTAAGGAGCTGCGTAGCCTGAAATAAAATGCACGTTATCTTATTTCTCGCTCAGTTTATTTTTTATGAGAAAAATATCCCCGAAGTAAAAAATATTTTGATGTGCCAGAAATTTCTAACTTAGATATTATCTTAATGAAACTTATTTTTTGTAGGCTGTTTTTTTAAATAGTTTTTAACTTATTCTAAATTAAATTCCTTGTTTATTTGTTTGATTCTGTAAGACATCCAGTGTTGAATTCAGGGGGTGGGGGGACAGTCCCCCCCGGAAGATTTAACATTTTATGCTTTTAATAGTCAAAAAGTATGTCTGAATTCAACACTGAAGACATCAATAACATACCTATGATCTTAAAATAAATTGATGATATTTTTCTATGTTCGATGCTATATCAGAATCATATTGTCTTTTTTCAGGTACTGCATTATTATAGAATCAATTTTACATTTTATTATTTGTAGGGATGTAACGAATAGTGATTTGGCCGAATAGCCGAATACCGAATATTCGGCGGCCGAATACTGACTTAAAAAAAATTATTTTATTTGTTTATTTATTTTTTTTTTCTAATTTTAAAATCAAAAATTAAATTAAGGACTAATTGAAATAAATTTTTTGTTTGAGTGTTCAAAAATCATAACAGCTGAATGTATGTAAGCACGGTGTATAGTGAACGTTTGTTTTCTGAAGCTGGTAATATATATGAAACCAAACGAAACAGACTTTTTCCTGAAAATGCTGAAAAGTTATTTTTGCATCACAATTTCAGGCTTTACAGTGATAAATAATTTTGTTACCCCTGTATGTTATTTTGAAGTAACTCATTAAATGTTTTTTCAGTATAGGTAATAGTTTTTTTCTTTTCAATGTATCAAACTCATTAGTTCGTTTAATCAACATCTAATGTTTAATTTTTAATTAGTAAAGTAATTATATAGTCATATATTTATTACTTAAATGTAAAACTAAAAGCTAGAAAAATGATTTAATTTGTGAAAGATTAAGCATTTTTACAAGACAGTAAAATATTTGTTTTTAATATTTATGAATTTTATTGTTTAAGAAACTTATCATCATTATAAATCAGATTAAAAAAATAGATATAAAGTTATTTTTTTAAAATTCACTGATGAGAGAGAGAGAGAGAGAGATTTAAACTTTAAATGCAGTATATATTTTGCATTTTAATGTAAAATAAATTAATGTTGCAATACTTACTTAAATTCATATGATGCCTAAATATGCAGCAAGAAAAATATTTTTTATTTATGTAATTTCATTATATACAGTTATTTATAAGTTGTCATGAAGCTTTAAAATTGAGTAAGTATTAGGATTTATTTTTCTTATAATAATTAATGTATTTAGATATCATTCTTTAATATTGTTTGTTAAAAATATTTAAAATCACATTTTATTTTTATTTTCTGGAACTTATTTCACCAAATATCTTAGAATATTCGGCCAAATAAGCAAGTATTCGACATTATATCTAAATATATTCGGCTACAGGTATTCGGCAGAATATCTGTTCAATATTCGGCAAAAGCGCCGAATAAGCCGAATACCGAATAGTGGTCGAATATTCTTTACATTCCTAATTATTTGTAGTGTATTAAAATTCAATTGAAAAGGGGAGTCCTTTAAATTCTATAATGTTAATTAATAAATTGAGAACTTTATGTTAGGACGATATAATGAAATTTATATTGGTATATGGTAAAATAAATTTCAGTATTCTTTGCATGTCAGACAAAATTTTAGTTGTAACAAACGTAAAGTTGAATATGCTGAATATCTTGAGGTTGATATTATCTATATTCATGCTGTAAAAGCTTGCATGCAGAAGCTTACATCTTGGGCAGCAGAGATCAACTGCCTCGCTCTGGATATTCAAGTTTAATTGACTAAATTTTATTTTTCTTACATTATTTTGAAAATAAAAAATGACATTTAATATTTTCTAATAATTTAAAATAAACAGAAAAAAAGCAAACAGGGAATTTTTGTCAGTAGAGATGGATGGGGGAGATCTCCACTGCTGAACATCATGTCACATGTGGAAAGGAAGACAATTTTTTGTTCAGATTTTTATTTCGTGCTCATGTCTTGAAAAATTATATTGAATGGGCTTCAGGGAGAATAAACCCTCAAAAGGCTTGAATTTTTTTTATTTCAAAAATATAAAGCTTCAATTCTTCATTCATTCATTAAAAAAAAAAAAAAAAAAAAAAAAAAAAAAAAAAAAAAATGTGGTGTTTTAGCCAAAAAAATTTCTTACTTGATTTTATTTCATATTTCTGCTTTCATTTAACTAAATCTTGTCATGTATTTAAATGCACGTGTTAATACTGTTCAAATTTCAAGAAATAAAAAATGTTCAAAAGAGTCATGATGTCAACATATAAATCATAAATGTCACTAGAACCCAACTTTAAACTTCAGAGTCCTAGGCACAGCATTTTTGCGTGCCCTTCCAAGCACTACTCTTAAGTAATCTCAAAGCTTAGAATTTTTGTGATACGTCCTCATCCAATCATTTCTTCCAGGGCTGTGGAGTCTGAGTATAAGTCAGGCACGTTTTTTTTTTTTTTTTTTTTTTTTTTTTGGGGGGGGGGGGAGATTCGGTGTCGCTAAAAAACTGGCCGACTTGACTCAGTCTCTAGCTTGTTTTATGGACAATTCAAAGTGAAATTAAATTAATTATATGTGATTTTAAATTTATAAACTGAATTATTATTTTTATTTCGGGACTATATACCGCATAGATGAAAACTGTTTTTAATTAAAAACTCTCGTTGATATTTTCCATTTAGTATACAGTCTTTTCACTCAGCTTTTTGGGGTTTGCAGAACCCGAGGTAAGGCAAAAATGGAAAATTCTGCTACTTTTGGAGTCTACAGAACCCGAAATACCATTGTAATAGAAACCTTTTTTAGCTCCCAGTTTGTCAAAGCCAGAAAGGGGGGCTAATTCGCCACCCCCTTAATTTAGATAAATAGGTTTTTCATGCAGAGTTATCCGATTTCAATTTTTGAAATTTTGTATATAGTTTGATTCTGATAAGGCGGTTCCTTGATTAGTTATGGAGGTTCATTGGTTAAAATATAAAGGGGGAGGGAACGGGGGCTGATAGCCCCCTTAATTTAGATAAACGGTTTTTTTATGCAGAATTATCCGATTTGTTTGAAATTTTGTATATAGGTTCATTCTGATAAGGCGCTTCCCTGATCAGTTTTGAGGGTTTATTGGTTAAGTATAAAGGGGAACGGGGGGCTAATCCCCCCTAATTTAGATAAAGGGGCTTTTCATGCAAAATTACCCAATTTGCTTCAAATTTTGCATAAAGCTTCATTGTGAAAAGGCGCTTCCCTCATTAGTTTTGGAGGTTCATTAGTTAAGTTTAAAGAGGGAAACGGATACCCTCCTCCTTAATTTAAATAATTGGGTTTTTTATGCAGAATTATCCGATTTGCTTCAAATTTTGTATATAGGTTAATTGTGATAAGGCGCTTCCCCTTATCAATTTTGGTTGTTCATTGATTAAGTATAAAGGGGGGAACGGTGTCCAATCCCCCCTTAATTTAGATAAATGGGTTTTTAATGCAGAATTATCCAATTTGCTTCAAATTTTGTATATAGGTTCATTGTTAAAAGCCGCTTCCCTGATTAGTTTTGGGGGTTCATTGGTAAGTGTAAAGGGGGGAAAGGGGAGCTGATACCCCCTTAATTTAGATAAATGGGTTTTCCATGCGGAAACATCTGATTTGTTTCAAATTTTGCATATAGGTTCATTCTGATAAGGCGGTACCCTGCTCAGTTTTAGGGGTTCATTGGTTAAGCATAAAGGAGGGAACAGGGACTAATCCCCTCTAAGTTAGGTAAATGGGTTTTTCATGCAGAATTACACAATTTTCTTCAAATTTTGTATATAGCTTCATTGTGATAAGGTGCGTCCCTCATTAATTTTGGGAGTTATTTCGTTCAGCATAAAGAGGGGAACGGGGGCTAATCCCCCCCCCATTATTTAGATAAATGGGGTTTTTATGCAGAATTATCGTATTTGCTAAAAATTTTGTATATAGGTTCCTTCTAATAAGTCGCTTCCCTGATTAGTTTTGGGGTTCTTTGGTTAAAGATACAGGGGGAACTGGGGGCTAATGGGTTTTTCATGCAGAATTATCCGATTTGTTTCAAATTTTGTATATATGTTCATTCTGATAAGGCGCTTCCCTGGTCAGTTTTGGGGTTCATTAGTTAAGTATAAAGAGGAGAACGGTGGCTAATCCCCCCCCCCCTTAATTTAGATAAATGTGTTTTATGCACAATTATCTGATTTGTTTCAAATTTTGTATATAGGTTAATTGTGATAAGACGTTTCCCCATATTAATTTTGGAGGTCGATTGATTAAGTATAAAGGGGGAAATGGTGTCCAATCACCCCCTTAATTTAGATAAATGGGTTTTTAATGCAAAATTACCCGATTTGTTTCAAATTTTGTATATAGGTTCATTCTGATAAGGCGCTTCCCTGATCAGTTTTGGGGGTTCATTAGTTAAGTATAAAGAGGAGAACGGTGGCTAATCCCCCCCCCCTTAATTTAGCTAAATGTGTTTTTATGCACAATTATCTGATTTGTTTCAAATTTTGTATATAGGTTAATTGTGATAAGACGTTTCCCCATATCAATTTTGGAGATTGATTGATAAAGTATAAAGGAGGAAACGGTGTCCAATCACCCCTTTAATTTAGATAAATGGGTTTTTTTATGCAGAATTATCCGATTTGTTTCAAATTTTGTATATAGGTTCATTCTGATAAGGCGCTTCCCTGATCAGTTTTGGGGGTTCATTGGTTTAGTATAAAGGGGGAACAGGGACTAATCACCCCTGATTTAGATAAATGGGTTTTTAATGCAAAATTACCCAATTTGCTTCAAGTTTTGTATAAAGCTTCATTGTGATAAGGCGCTTCCCTCATTAGTTTTGGGGGTTCATTTGCTAAGTGTAAAGAGGGGAACGGCGGCTAATTCCCCCCCCCCCTTAATTTAGATAAATGGGTTTTTATGCAGAATTAACCGATTTGCTTCAAATTTTGTATATAGGTTAATTGTGATAAGACGCTTCCCTATATCAGTTTTGGGGGTCCTTGATTAAGTATAAACAACAGAACGGTGTCCAATCGCCCCCTTAATTTAGATAAATGGGTTTTTAATGCAGAATTATGCAATTTGCTTCATATTTTGTACATAGGCTCATTGTGATAAGTCGCTTCCCTGATTAGTTTTGGGGGGTTCATTGGTTAAGTATAAAGGGGAAACCAGGGGGCCAATCCCCACTCTTAATTTAAATAAATGGTTTTTTTATTCAGAATTATCCGATTTGCTTCAAATTTTTTATATAGGTTAATTGTCATAAGACGCTTCTCCTTATCAGTTTTGGGGGTTCATTGATTAAGCATAAAGGGGGAACTGTGTCCAATCCCCCCTTAATTTAGATAAATGGGTTTTTAATGCAGAATTATCCGATTTGTGTCAAATTTTGTATATAGGTTCATTCTGATAAGGCGCTTCCCTGATCAGTTTTAGGGGTTCATTGGCTAAGTATAAAGGGTAGGGAAGGGAGGCAAATCCCCCTCCTTAAATTAGATAAATGGGTATTTCATGCAGAATTATCCGATTTGCTTCAAATTTTGTAAATAGGTTCAATGTGACAAGTTGCTTCTCTGTTTAGTTTTGGGGGTTCATTGGTTAAGTATAGAAAGGGGGAACAAGGTCCAATCCCTCCCTTAATTTAGATAAATATGTTTTTCATGCAGAATTATCCAATTTGCTTCACATTTTGTATATAGGTTCATTGTTATAAGGCGCTTCCTTGATTAGTTTTGGGGGTTCAATGGTAAAGTATAAAGGGGGGATCGGGAGGCTAATCTCCCCTCCTTAATTTAGATAAATGGGTTTTTCATACAGAATTATCCGATTTGCTTCCAATTTTGTATATAGGTTCAGTTTGATAAGGTGCTTCCCTGATCAGTTTTGAAATTTAATTGGTGAAGTATAAAGAGAGGGAACGGGGCTATTCTCCACCCCCTAATTTAAAGAAATGGGTTTTCATGCAGAACCGGTAAATTTTTACTTTATAAAAAACATGAGTTTTTTTTGTTGTTGATGCTAAATGAAATTTATTTGGATTTATTAAAGAAAGGACAAAGTGTTTTGAAAGGAATATTAAACGAAACCCTTTGAGCGATGTTCGATCACACTTACCCACTAGTTCTATTATATTACTGTGGCACCATTTTTTTTCATTTAATGCTGATCGTGAAATCCCATGGTAACCTATGTAAATTTTAAAGAGGTAGTAAATTCCCTTATACAATTATCAAAATATAGCTTTCACCAGCAGGAAGCAGATGTCCAATGTGCATCTTTAAATTAACATTTTAAAATTGTACATTTTAAAAAATTTCCTTAATTTTTAAGTATTTTTAAAACTTATGAAATTTGAAATTTTTACTTAAAGGAAAATTTTCAAATTTTATGCTCTTAAAAATACTTATCGCGGAAGACGAAGAGTCCTCTTAATCATTCATTACTGTTGTGCTGTTTTTGTCCCATTAAATATACATGATCACTAGAAATTAGTAAAATAAAAATATATTAATATTATTATTGTTATTATTGCAGGATAATACTGCAGTGATCAGTGTCGCATTCCAGCTAGAGCATATCATCCTTGCTTAGTAGCGAATGATGATGTAAGAAAGGAAATCATGCTGTTCTCGAATAATATTGATGGTTTGACAGTTTTTTCGGAGAAATGTCCTAAGGACAATCTTGTTTTGGTAGCATCATATTGTGTAATCAATTAAGGCCTGGAAGAAATTAAAGAACCTAGGCCTACTTTTTTACTAAGTGCAGCTATTCGGAGGCAAGAACTGTCAATGGAAGTAATATCAGTATTGCTGTAATTTTTATTCATTATAACATTTTGATTGATAGTTTTGTTGCAAATAAATGTTATTTTTCAGTATAAATGTTTGTTTTATTTTTTCTGTCTTTTGTAGTTAGCCAGAAAAAAAAAATCGAGTAACTTATATATATTTTTTTAAATAGTATTTTGTTAGTATGTGCAATTTAATGTTTGTGCAGATTAAATGCGATTGATTTCTTTTACTAAGTTTAAGTTTAAAAAAAATAGCACATGCACATTTGCGAAGTCAGATTTTTTATTAAATAGACACTTATTTTTTATATATTTTTCCTGAATTATTTGTAATTTTTAATATTCTTCTATTAAGTGATCTGCCATTGAAGAATAAAAGACTCACAAACATTTCTTTCTTTGTCATTAATGATGATAAAATTTTGACTTTAAATATACATAAATTTTTACAGGCAACTGGACTTCATAAATATAGTAAAATAAATATAGGTCAGTCAACAGTATATTTATTGATATTTATGTAGATATCTCATGACTTCATTGTGCACATGTAAATAACAAATGGTTCAATATTTCAACGTAATTTATTTATGGAAAGATTCGGAAAATAAAGATTGCATGGTAAGTAATATACTTTGAAATGTTATATATTTTTTTTTCATTCAATTTCAATTACTTGCAAATGTAAACTCATAAACAACTAAAGTTTTAAAATCTTAAAAAAAGGCCTGATTTAATTATTTTTATTTTAAATTCAAATCAATCAAACTATAATTCACTGTAAACTCTGTAATCGCTTAGGAACTCATAAAGCTGAAAAATTGATGTTTCTTTTCAAACATTTTAATAACAAAGAATATTTTTTTCATATCCATTGAAATTTATAAAATATAATCATAACCATCTTAAGTGTGTTTAATATATGCTCTAAATTCATTAAATGAATAAAGAAATTTGGTCAGAACAAAAAGCTTTAGCTTTTAGTAATGCAGAGTGCATATGCTTTTTATTTTATCAAAGGGGTAATTCAAGGTGGTATATGTATTTTATACAGAATAGGATATCTGTTAAATTGCAGTTTTTGTAAATAAGTGATGACACAAGACAATTTGTTTTATTTATTTCATGTTTTCAAAAGTAAAAGAGAATTCACATTTCTAAATTAAATCTTTTTCTGTAGCTCCATTTTTTTAAACTGTATATTTTTAACTATTTATATGATTAAAATATTTTAATTTAACCAAGTGAATGAGTTTCTATATATTTTTTTAATTTCAAATATATTTAAATGGACACTTCTAATTGTTAATTTTAATTATTTAGTAAAGTTTATTTTACTGTAAAATGTATAATTTTAAAATTGTATTTTGAATTTAAAAAAATAGCTGATTTAAATAATTAAAAATATATATGATTTTTTGATTAAATAAATAAGTAAAATCACGAACCCTGTTTTTAAAAAAGATTTTCATTTAGCAAGGCTTTTTGTTATATAATTTTCAGTTGAGCTTCAAGTTTAAAGTCTTGTACATTTTCAAATTGCATGGCTTCTAAATTTTTTTTATCATCAAGCTATTTATTAGGATTAGCTGAATTCTGTATATTCTTATAAGTTACATGGCTTCAAAAGTTTTTAGATTTACTTTATTAATATTACACTGGTGTCCAGAAATTAAGGGGCAGTGACCGATTTCAGACGTTTCGTCGATTATCTTACTGAAACGCGTGAGGAAATGCCCGGAATGCCCTTAAGCTTTGAGGATGTAAAGAACATGTTTGACTTGATGTTTTTCAGTGAATATTTTATCGCGAGGACAACTATGCGGGGGGGGGGATAATAACTTTAATAATAAAATAATATTTTCGATCACCCAAGTAACGAAAAATGCTAAAAATGGTCTGTCACTTGTAGTAAATGACTATGTAGGTTCTGTTCAACATTTGTGTGCATTTTTTTGTAAGTATAGCATGTATATTCGTGAATATATTAACGTTTCTGTGAAAAATTCAAAAGTTTTTTTTATAACATGCAGAGTTTTCAGCCAAATTTAACACCACTTTCCAAAAACTTGACAAAGAATCGTAGAAATAGTATACTGTGATTAAAATATTAAAATATTGAATATTTGATGAGATATAGGTATTTTTATGAAATTAATTTTAACTGCGCATGCGCAAACAACAGCAAACATTTTTGTTATGATTTGATAGCAATACTATAGGGCAACTCATATAAAAAGACCAGTGAACTATCGTGAAAACTCAAATAGTTACAGCATTGATAAATACATTGATAAATTGAGAAATAAGTCTCATATAATTCTATGTTTTAAGCATAACTCAAAAACTACTTACCAACTATCTGTGATTTTGGATTTGCATATTTGAAGCCTCCAGAAATCCACCTCTATTAAAAATTCATAGGTTATTTTTTTTCTTTTTTGAAATGAATTTAAAAATACATTTTTTTTTTATTTATAAGAGAGAACTAAACATAATCTATACTATTTTAACAAACAGATTTTGAAAATCTTCAAATAAGCGAATCCAAAATTATTATGTCAAGTAGTTTTTGAATTACGCTTAAAAAGCTACCCGCATTGCAATTTGTTTTTCATCAATTGCAAATTAATTTCACATTAAGACTTCCAAATTTTAAACCTTCATATTTCTTAAACCACTTGACCAAGTGATTTCTTGTTTCGTATCCTTGGGAGAAATTTACAGAAAAAAAAAGTATAACGTCAAAATTAGGTGTATGTATTGAAAAGTTGTAGTTTGGTACAATTTAAGAATGATGACGACCCCCTAAGCTTATTTTTTTAAAACCTATTATTGGAAGAAGATAATTTTCAGTCAAATAGGGCTATTTCTGTTTTTTAAGGAGGGGTGGGCAATATTATGATTTAAAAAGATAGGTTTTGTATGTCCTTTGTTTTAGAAATATAGCTATAGAAATTCTTTCCAGCAACAATAAACTTCAAAGTAGTTGCATACACCTCATATGCATAGAACATGTTTCATAGTCAGAAACTTTATAATGTTTGTATTGGTCAATTTTTTGATAAATACAGAATATATTTCAAAAATTGCTGTCAAAGTGGACATTTTGAACTTAATTTCCCGACGCGATAGCGCTGGAAACGAAAAAAAATTATCGTACTGTGAAAATACTTATTTGTAAATCAATTTTTAATTAATTGAATGAAAAATAAAAACACACGTCACTTATAAATCTCTTCATAAATCATTTCATGGTTTTACTTTTAAAAATGAGCCGAAAAATATGTCAGAAAATTTTGAGTTGTTCAGCGTGGATTTTTTTTTTTTTTTAATACCGCCTTAATCCTATGCAAAAATAACTTTAAGGGCGGACATCGATTCCTTGTTTTTCTATTAGAAAAGTTTATTATACATTTTTATCGTTAAATTATAATATTTTTTTCTATGTTTAAGCTATATTTTACAGGTCACTTCATAAGACGAAAAGGAAATATATAAAACGGTAAAAAAAAAAAATATATATTATATTGAAATGTTATTTTTCTGGCAGTCATTCTTCTAGAATGTGCATACAAGGATAATGGATTAAATGCCATGGAAATGATGCCTCAGAGGGATACATTTAATTTTGATAGGAAACATTGACCAAAAGGCTATAATTAAATTAATGTACGCATAGAAGTGTTAGCTTAAATGTCATACATTTTCTATTTAAAAACTTTTTCATTTTGAAAATGTTACGTTAGAAAATATCTGCCCACCTACATATAAAGAACTAAAAGTTTAATGTATCATGAATTAAAAGTTTTACACCCAAATGCGCTCTGTGGTATCATGAAATGTTCATAAAAATGCATTAAATGAAGCTATAATAATGAAACCCCAGAAAATATTTTATAAAGTTTATAAAATTTTGAAGAATGTTAATGTCTTATTTTATGATACTACCAGTTATTTCATTCTGTTAAATTTCTGTTTGGGATGCTTTAAAGAATCTACAGCAGTTTAAAGATATCTGAGAGTAATATACAGTGGACTCTCTCTATTCTGAACACTCATGGGACCGACCAAAAATGTTCAGATTATGGGGGTGTTCATTATAGAGGGAGATTGGGAAATGCATTACTACTACTATTATGTATTGAGTTTATAGACTGTATAGAATACTTAGCCTGGTTAACCATGCAAGTTACCGAGAGGGGGGTGCTGAATTTAGAAACTATTAAAAAAGTTATATTAAACAATTTTTACAAAACATACAATTACATACATACAATACATTACTTTAAAACATAATCGGTACATTACTTAAAAAAGTGAGCAATATTAGTTTGTATTTGCATTGTGTACGCTCGTGCAGTGTACATGTTATCTAGTTGTTTAAGGGGACCGTGGACCTTTATTTGATCAAAAATCGCTCCAAAAATCTAAATTTATTTTTATGTGTATTATTATTCTTCAGTTTGTAATGAACCATTTGAGAAAAACTTCATGCAGCTGCGATAATTTTTCGCATAGTTACAAGCGTTTGAATTATGTACGCAATGAATTTTTCGGTGTTTTAGTAAACTTTATACATGTTTATTTCAATACAGAATTTACACGTTCTTTAAATTTTTGAAATGCTCCATGCGTCTTAATTTTGGTTCAAAATTCATTAAAGTGATAAGGACGAATCCTGATACTGTTTACAAAGAAACTGTGTAGGCATTTTATAATTAGACTTCGTTAAGATAATTAAATTTGATTTATAACTTATTAAAATGCTAAATTTTGATGAAAATCGGAATGAAATTTAGAAAAAATCGCTCAAAAATTAACTATTCGGGGGATTAAAAAACTGATACACAGATTTGTTTGTAATATAGTTTTAAGTGATCAAAATGCTAAATCGGGGAAATATCTTAAAAATTAAGACGCAAGGAGCATTTTAAAATTTGGTTTATAAATTTAATTTTTTTTTAAAAAATCTTAAAATTATATTAAGATTAGGAAATTTTCTTAAGATATTTTATATACTTATGGTGAAATCTATATATGGACAAAATTTCATATATCTATGATGAAAAATAAAATAATTCAATTTTAACGTCCACCGTCCCCTTAAGAAGTGGAAAGGCTTCCGGGTGATGTTCAGCCGCATAGTTCAACAGGTCTTGAATCCCTTGGCTATATTGCTTGAAGGTAATCGTACTTCTTGTTTCATCGGTCTCTTCTGGCTCTGCTTCGTCTTCACTACCCTCTTCCTCTTCAACGATGTTGTCGCAAACAGGAACGATTCAGTCGGCTTCGAGATAAGCTCCGGGTTAAATTTCAGTATGAAGCTCCTGAAGAATTGACCCCAAGTTACTCACAGCTGTTGCTTCTTATTCTTCTGTCCTTGATTGCTCATTCTCACACAGGAATCCAGCTTTGTAGAAGCATTTTTGGATGGTGTAGGGGGTTACTTCATTCCAAGCCATTGATATCCTATGGACAGCATCCATGAGATTGACCTTCTTCGTTAGTTCGGTTGCTGAATTTGCCTCCTCCATCACCATGGACATTTTCTTCAAAAAATGAATTCGGTAGTGAGCTTTAAAGATCTTGATTACTCCTTGATCCAGTGGATGGATTATAGAAGTACAGTTCGGTGGCAGGAACTTCAGGCTGACATTGCTCATCTGCACATTTGTATGTGATCTGGCATTATCCGCAAAAAGAATTTTTCTTCCATCTCTCTCCATCAGCTCGTTAATGCCCTCCAACCATTGTGAGAAAATTGTGAATGTCATCCAGGCTTTCCGATTTGATTTATAGTGCACAGTCAATGATGCTATCTACACATTTTTGAAGCATCGTGGTTTTTCATTTCCGATCACAAGTGGTTTGAGCTTCTCGCCCGTAAAACTGGCACAGAGCATGACGGTAAGTCTTTCTTCTGACATTTTTCCGCCCACGCATTTCTCGCTTCTTTCTGCTAGGGTTTTATTTGGAAGAGCTCTGAAAAACAGGCCGGTTTCGTCGGCATTGAAAATGTCAGCGGCATCAAAATCCTCCGTTATATCCGGAAGCTTTCTTTTCCATTTCTCCACAGTGTCGATATTTATGTCTACAGCTTCGCCATTGATTATTTTGAATTCGATGTTATGCCGACTTTTGAAGCGAGTCAGCCATCCTTCTGATGCCTTGAATTCCATGATTTTTTCAATTTCTGCAAAATCCAGAGCAATCTGCTTTAGCAGGGGTCCAGTGACATGAAGATTCTTCGTTCTCATTTAGCAAAAAAACTTCCAGATTTGATTGTTTATATTGTCGTTTCCAGTTTTCTTTTTGAAAATTCTACACTTTGAGGAAGATTTATTTGCTTCAAAAGCGGCTATAATTTCTTTCTCTTTCTTGTGATGGCGTTGACTTGACCTACTGAATTTCCACATTCAGATGCAATTTTCCTTTGACTTACCTTCGATTTTAATGTTTGTACAACTTCGTATATTTCCTGAAGCTTCAGTTCTTTCCCTTTTTTTTTGTTTTCCTACTTATTTCTGACATATCTGCGTAAGTGTTGTGCTTCTTTCCCTGCAACGATAGTGAAATGGCGAAAAAATTTTACCTTTGTGAGCAAAAAGGAAGAAAGAAACAGAAGCAATAATGCTGCCAACTAGGTGTGCAGAAAAGAAACCATAATCCTTTTTTGACCACTCCTTCTAACACCTGTTGTCTCTTACCTGTCATTGGGGAGGGTGCGCATTTCTGTTGCGCAATCTTTCTATTTTTATCTCAGCGCGGAAGAGGGGGAATCGCGTGACAGGTTTTTTACATTATTTTTTCTTGTATCTCTTTGCATAAAAATTGATTGTTTTGATCATTTCATTTCATTTGATTAGCATGATTTACTTTTGCTGAAATGGCAACAATTTCATATTTGCACTGTTTTGTTTATTAAAAATATAAGAATGTTCTAGTTAGTTGAGAACACGTACAGTAAAAACAAAAATATTTTTTTCGATTTCTTTTTTTTTTTTTTTTTTTTTTTTTTTTTTTTTTTTTTTTTTTTAAACAAATGTTTTGTTTGTTTTGTTAACTGAAGATTTTATCTGAATTATTCAAACAAATTTCAGCATCGGGTAATTCTTAAAATCTAGAAAAGATTTTGTCTGTTTATTTTTAAATCGAATTCATTGAACTCTTTTATTCTTCTCCAACAATTTTTCCGAATTTCCATGATGCAGAAATTCCCCACATTCCGAATACAAACACACGTTCAGTTTACAGAGAGGCGGGTTAGAATGGGGATCAAAAGTCGCGTTCATAATAGTGGGGTGTTCAGATTAGAGGGTGTTCAGAATACAGAGAGTTCATCTTTTGTTAAATCTATGGAGTTTCGCCGGGACCGTCAGAAAGTGTTCATAATACCGGGGTGTTCAGATTAGAGGGTGTTCAGAATACAGAGAGTTCATCTTTTTTCAAGTCTATGGAGTTTCGCCGGGACCGTCATAAAGTGTTCATAATACCGGGGTGTTCCGATTAGAGAGTGTTCAGATAGAGAGAGTCCACTGTATTAAACTATTTTGCATCTTAAAGAAACTCTGTTTTTCAAATATAACACGTTTTGCATGAGACGAACTATAACATTTCATTGTCGTGTATTAGAGTTGAAATAAAATTGAACTCTAAAGCTCTTTAAATGCTTCTTATTTTTATTTTCAAAACTATACATTTAATTAATTTTTGACTGTCTGATGAGAATTTTTATGTTATTTTCATATTTTTTTATGCTCCTGATTCAAAAACGGTGTAATGAAATCAGGCAATGATTACTCTTATGATACATATATAATTCTATTTCATAAACATTTATGCGCATGTAGAGCCATAGTTTTTAATCGCTGCACCGCGGCACACTAGTGCGCTGAAAAAGGATCTTAGATGTGGCATAAAATATTTAAAATACCAAATATTAATTTTTTCTTTTGTTTATTTTTAAGGATAACTGTTCAAAAGATGAAAAATAAGACATAGTAAAAAAAAATTTCCCATTCTTTGTATCATATTTGTGTTTTATGAGATTGAATCTAGACAAATCCTGTCCTTGAAGGACGTTTAATGAGTAATTCTATTCCAAAATATGAGTATTTCAGCCCCGTATAAAAGGTATTCTAAAAAATAAATGAACTTCGGATGTTTCATTCAGTGCTAAAATGTAATAAACACAAAATATGTAAGTTTTATTTCTGTTTAATTCAAGGTTCATACGCTGTTTACCGCAATTTTTTAACATACTTTTTCTACTAATATTATAATAAAATCAATTAATAAACTAATTACGAGCATGGATAATAAAAAGAAGAAAATTTTTAATGAACGAACCTCAAAAGTATCAACTTTACAATATTTTCCTGGATTCTTTGAAAGATTAAAATATAAGTTTAGAAAATTTAATATTTCCCTTAATGCAAAACCTCCCACAAAACTAAAAAACATAGTATGTAAAAAAACAGATCCAATAGAACCTGATCAACTTTCCGGTGTTTATGAAATCCCATTCACCAAGGCAGATGGAACAGTACAATAGTATATAGCAATGACAAACCAAACATTTAAAACAAGAATAAAAGAACATATGACAGATATCAATTATGACAGAAGAACTACTGCCTTAGCTAGACAATATAAAATAGAGCCGTTGCAGATTGATTTCAAGAATAGTAAAATAATTTTTCAATCAAGTGCTTATTTCCCATCCACTATCTGTGAATCAATAGAAATATATTTGCGAAAAGATAACATTTGCAACCAAGCCGCTTCTTTTATATTACCTAAAATTTGGCACACGATGATTTACAGATTGAAAAAGCAATAAAAATTAAAATAAATAATAATTTTCACGTTTTCCAGTTTGACCAATTTAAGCACCTGCTTGCCTTGGACATGCGATCTCGTAGTTTATGTTTACTATTTTCAAAAAACTATGCGAGAATATTTTATTCATCATTTAGATCTGAAGATGTCGCCGGTACAGCGAATGAAACATATATAATCTGTATTAAAAGGTATTTTTAAACATTTCGTGTTATGTTTTTATCACTTTAAGCATTAATTAGACTTTAATTTAGAATTTTTCTATTTAATATTTAAATAGCAGAAATTGTAGACTCCTCATTAAATTGCAGGATTTGTAATACTTTTATGCATTTAATTAAGGTGAACAATTCTATTAAAATACGTGGGAAAAGCGTACGAACCCTAGCATTTTTCGGATATGCTTGCTTACGTAAGTTCTTATCGTATTCTCTTTATAAGCAGCTAAAAGTTGAATGAACTAACAATAATTATGATATTCAAATAATTGTAATCTATTATTTTCACTAATTATCATACGATCATTGAAATTGTATGTTCTATCCAAATGTTATAAAGATGAATTTAATTAAAAACACATATCTGCAGGTTTTATTGATCACTTTCGGACTATATAATAATCTGTATAGATCTGTAATCAGATTTGATGAATGCGTTTGATAAGGTAGACAAATGTAATCATTCTAACTTAGTTTTAATTGCATTAATAATTTTCTTTTGTTTATTTTTAAGGATAACTGTCCAAAAAATGAAAACAAAAATGAGATAGTATTTTTTTTTCATTGATTGTGTCATTTTGTGTTTAATGAGATTTTCTAATTGGGAGAATGTTGAAAATAAAAATCGATGAATCCCCTCCGTGAAAAAAATTGAGTAATCCTATCGCAAAAGTATGAATACACTATATTGCCAAAGGTGACCGGTCACTTGCGATTTTAGACGTTTTGTTAACTATCTAGAAATATACATGAGGAATTAACCTGAAACTGCAGGTGTGTGTTAACAGTATACTATAGGTTATATATTTCCGCGAAGATTTTTCATGAAACACCATAGGAGACTGTCAACAAATTAAAAAAGAACGAATAGTTTTTGGATAACCCTGTAAAAACTTATGTAGCAAAGGCGTTCAAACTCGAGATTAATAATAAGTGGGATGCGGATAGCATGTATACTCGTAGAGAAATTAATGTTTTTATAAAAACAGTCCCAAATTTCGCCTAGTTTTTTGCTTATAATTTCTTGCTTATATAAAAAAGTTCTTTTCAGAAAATATGACAAACCACATTGTACATAATACTCTGCAATCATAATTAAAAAATAATAAAAGTTGGATGAAAAATGAACAGGTTTACTAAAAAATGTTTCACTGCGCATGCGCGAATGCAATCAAAATATAATATGCATAATGTAATAGCTAAGTGTATAGAGCAACTGTTGTGAAAGTCTCAAAATCATAGCTTGAAAATTCTGAAAATTATCGTCGATAGAATAAGCTCGAAATCCGTTGTTCCCAAAAAAAGATGCAAAAGATGAGGGGTTGTATAAAATATCTGTTGATTAGTAATAAGATAGCGTACACAATATTGCACGTACTATATTTGGATACAAACCCTCATATTTTTACTTCCTTTTGGGAACAACGGATTTCGAGCTTATTCTATCGACGATAGTTTTCAGAATTTTCAAACTATGATTTTGAGACTTTCATAAAAGTTGCTCTATATACTTAGCTAATGCATTTTGCATATTATATTTTGATAGCATTCGCGCATGCGCAGTGAAATATTTTTTAGTAAACCTCTTCATTTTTCATCCAATTTTTATTATTTTTTAATTATGATTGCAGAGTATTATGTACAATGTTGTTTGTTATATTTTCTGAAAAGAACTTTTTTATATGAAGAACTGCAAATTATAAGCAAAAAACTAGGCGAAATTTGGGACTGTTTTTATAAAAACTTTAATTTCTATACGGGTATAGATGCTAGTCTCATAAAAATGAACACAGTATATTACAATAAGCCACTTATTATTAATCTCGAGTTTGAACGCCTTTGCTACATTAGATTTTACAGGGTTATCCAAAAGATATCCGTTCTTTTTCAATTTGTTGACAGTCCCCTATGGGGTTTCTTGAAAAAAATTTCACGGAAATATATAACCTATACTATACTGTTTACACACCTGCAGTTTCAGGTTAATTCCTTGTGTATTTTTCTAGATAGTTAACAAAACGTCTAAAATCGCAAGTGACCAGTCACCTTTGACAATATAGTGTATTTTAGTCCAGTAGAAAATGTATTCTAAAAACATAAATAAACTTCAAATATTTCATTCAGTGTTAAAATATATAAATTTTTATAAGCAATTTAATTATTAGGATTTTTTTTTAATGTACTAAACGTTTGTTTTAATTTTGGTTGTTGTGGTAGGTTGTATTTGTTTAAGCTATATGTAAATTTAAAGTGTTAGATTCTTTCATTTCCTCCATTTTAACAATATTATTAAAGCGTGCTTCGAAAATTTAATTATAAGTTCTAATATGTCATAAATATAAAAGTTTGAGAAACTCGGATGTAGAATATTGTCCAAGTATAAAATTAAACAAATGTTTCTATCCTATGTATATAAATTCCTGGTGAAACGAATTCATGAAACAATTAATTAGGATATATGAAACGATTATAGGAAATAATAATTGTCAAACTGAATGCAAACAGGTTTACATTTTCTCCTTGTTTTCTTTTGATTTTTAATGACAAAATGAGGTCAATATGCCTATAACAATTTATCTATTTTTCTCTCACTTTCACAGCAATGAAAAAAAAATATTGCTGCTAATATAAAAATGCCACATAAGTTTAAGCAAATTAATATTTCAATATACTTTTTTAATATTTTAAATTTTAAATTTTAAGAGTTATTATGAGATCTTTCGACTCATACGAATTCGTCATAGTAGACGTTACAGTAAACATATACATAGAGATCACGTCAGCTGAAACTATAGTTTACTATATAAAGACTTTAAAAACTTACTTTGCTAAAATTTGTTTTTATTTATGTTACGCGATAACGCGCATTTAAATCCAAAACGGGAGAAGGAATCGTTTATATTATTCCTGCTGTCAACATCCCTTTCAATAAGAAAATACAAAACGTAAAACGATGAATGAGATGCCATATGAAAGGATCTTGAACAGGTTGCTGACTTCGTACACTTACATTTTTTTAAACATGTTTTTCGATTAAAAATTGCTGTTAATTATGAATTAAATTTACATTGTTTTCATAAATGAAATATAAGATTTTCTCAAATCAGTGGGGCCACAAAAATAAAATACTGCATTTACGGATGACGTCATCCTGTAATGCAATTAAAATACGATTGTTAATTTATTTCTTGCGCGTACTTTTAAAAATATATCGAGCTTTTAATCGGGTTTTTATTTAATTTTTACGCGTGCGTCACATATTGTTCATCCCCTATTGTTAAGGATTATCTTCCAATTAGATATACATTTCATTAGGATTTACAAAAATTGTAAGTATTTATTTTTTTAATATTTCATTAAACTGTTAATACCACAGCGAAGTCTGACATCATTTAAATGGCTGCCGGACCATAAAACTTGAACATCCCATGTTTAAGTTCCCATAGGCTTGCAAAAAAGTGGTGTACCAAATATTGATTTATGCATTTAAGACGTTTCTGGAACAGTTTTGCAATAACTGAGGAAATGCTTTCATATAAATTCATTAAACGTCTGATTCAGTGTTTCATTTTTTTTTATAATTAGGTTTATTTTTTCAGTATAGGGGTCTTGGCAACCTAAAAAATAACCTTGGCGAGAAAAAAAAATTTGGCAACAAATTTTCTGGCAATCTATTCCCATTTTCTTATACACAAGCAATCATCATATATATGATTTCTGTTGTCAACTTCCTATTTTCTGTTCACATACAAAACATACAATGATGAATGAGGTATCATTCGAAAAGATTTTGAACAAGTTTCTGACATACTACAGTCACATTCCTTTAAAACGCGTTGTTTGCTTTTTAAAAAAAAAATCAGTTAATTAAAAATTAGTGCTAAAACGTACCAGAAAATAATCTGAAATATTGTAATGCGAAAGTTTCGCACGGGTCCTTCTGATAATTTTATATTTCTCCTCACACGCTCTTATTATTGAGTACTTACATATTAAGTACCGGGTGGTTATAAAATAAGTATCCCTATTTGGAGCTGTCTGTAGCTTGAAGGAATAACCCGAATGAAACCAAAATTTGTACACATACTATTTGAGAAGGGGGGAGAAGAATGGAACAATAAAAAAATAATTGCAATAATCGCCGACAGATGGCGCTTTTGTGTGTAAAATGTAATGTGCAATAATAGTAACCGAACACGTTACAGGGCCTGTTGGCCGTAACTCATAAAAAGAATAAGGACCAAGAATGAAACTTGCAGTAAAGCCACACCACGCAGTGATTTTTGGAGAGTGGAGGGGTATTTCGTGAATAACAGTTCGTGGCTCCAAAGCCCATATTCTGCAGTTCTGCGTATTGACTGCCCCATTCATATGAAAATAGGCTACTTCTCCCCATAAAATCTTCCATGGGAAGGCATCATCCACCTCCATTCGTGCTAAAAACGTTAAAACAAAATCCAGTCTCTGCTGCGCGTCACCTGGTAACAATTGTTGATGGTAACTAATTTTAAATGGATAAAATTGGATTACCTTTCTTAGGACTTTTCGAACAGTAGCATATGGAATATCCAAATTTCGGGCAACTCCACGTGCATTAGGACCGGCTTCCGGAATCCCTGATGACTCCACAATCGCAGTGGCAGTTTCTTCTTGCATGCGGAGAGGTACTGGTTTCCTCTGTCTTCCACATTTTAAAGTAAACGATCCAGTCTCCTCGAATGTTTTTACCATTCTTCTTACTGCACAAGGTGTCAAAGGACATTTCCCTTTCCGCATTCCATTCACACGCCTAAATTCAAGTAAAGCAGCTGCACTGTCTGAGCTGTTAACGTAGAGTAGTTTTTAAATTAAAGCGCGATCTGGTAAACTGAGAGCCATGTCGTACAACGTTAATGGCAGAAATGACTGCGTTTTGAGTTTACTAATGATTACAACGGCGTTTGCACCGACAGGACCCGTAGCGCCATCTGTTGCCGATTATTGTAACTATTTTTTATTGGTCCATTCTTCTTCTCCCTTCTCGAATAGTATGTGTACAAATTTTGGTTTCATTCGCGTTATTCCTTCAAGCTACAGACAGCTCCAAATAGGGATACTTATTTTATAACCACCCTGTATATGAGAAAAACATAAATTAAAACTTTAATTTATTGCAAGTGTGATGTCACGGTATTATTTTTTTTTCATTTCCCGTAGCTATATTCAATTTATTGAAATGTATATTAAAAGTTTCAACCATTTGTTTCACGTGATTGCAAGAGGTTTGACGAGAAGGAAATTTATGTTCCTTAAATGTGCATAATGCTAATAAAATTTAAAATATTAAATATGTTGTTCTTTCTTAAACAAATGATTCAAATTACTACAAAAATCAAATAAATAAATGCAGTAAAATTTGCTAAAACAGAATCGTTAGAAATGGGATTTTTATTTTTGTTGTCGCTGATTTGTTTTACATAGGTTTCCGTTTCAGCAGTCAGAATTGCATACTATTATTTTGTATGATGGCCATGAAATAATTCCGTGTAAGGCAAGATTTCACTAAACACAGGCTCTAATTTCTCAAATTTTACTTAAATATTATATATATATATATATATTCATATTTGTGATCCATTTTATAGGTTTAATTAGATCTGTTGTTGAACAAATGATCCTAATACTATTAAATCAATTCATAAACCATGAATTCCTCTATCTTAGAACCTTTAACATGTTGTCAAATTTTCATAGATTTCTAAAATTTTGTGATCTAACTTGGAGTCTAAGTCTTGGACCACCCGATTTAGAGAACATTTGTCATATAATGTCTAGATAAAAGCATATATAAAACCGTAGGAGGAATATAGTTTTCTGTTACTACGCCATACCAACTACCGCCCTCCACAAACACGAAAAATCTTACAACAGATTTTCTTTTTCTTTTTTCAAAATAAACTAAGTATTTTGAAACTTTTCGAATGAAATGCGTGAAACATGATGGATAGGATGAGAAATCTGTGAAATGATTGACATATATAAGTATTCTTCTGAGATTTAAAAAAGTGAATGAAATATGGAATTTGTTACTAATATTCTACATTCACATGACATATAACGTTAAATTTTAATTAATATTCTTATTTTGGTTAAAATAATGTTACTATGTGAATAATAGTGAAATATCTTATTACATACCCTCTCTTCATTGCTTTAAATATTTTATTGCAAACTTTCAATATGCGTTTTATATAATTAGTATTATGAATGGAGTAAAATAAAGCAATAAGTCCACTGTTACATAATATTATATCTTACACGTATCCCCCGGGAGCACAAAAACTTTACGGCGTGTGACGAACGTTAACGCCTGCTGTCAGTACATGCGATTTTTAGAATACTATCATTTTAAAAGCTATCACAGTGTGTCAAAGCAGGCGCGGTTGGATCGAAGTGTTCTGATTTGTTGTTTAACGAATCAGATAATCCAAATCCAAAAGTTCGTGTGCAGGTAAGTGCGGAGCCTTGACGAGGAGCTCCCGGCTGTTCCTGGGCAAGTTTTACTCACGTAAAACAGATTTGCGCTAGGACGAAGTCCGAACTTGCACGGGTTTTCCGTACCGTATCAGGTAGGTAATTTCAGTAGGTAGTAAAACATTAAGAGTTGAAGAATGAGTGGTGACGGAAAGCAGAGTCAGCGAAGAAAGCTGGAAGAGCAGAACAAGAGAGTCCAAGAGGCCAACTTGGATCTCTCCATGGCCGACCTCGAAGTCCCCGAGGTTGGTGAAGTAATGAAGGACCACAGAGTTGTGGCGAGAGACCTAATCGCAAAGATTAGGGCGATGTTGATAGTAAAAGGTAAACCAACCAGCAACGAAAAGTTAGTAGCTGACGAGCACTTGAGAGAACTCTATGAATTGTTCATAGAGCAGGCCCTGGAACTAACACGGGTCAAGGGCCAGAATGAGCACCTCCTTGTAAAAGGGTTCAATGATGAACAGGAGCTCATTCGAATAAGGGAAAAACAACTTTCCTATGCAGGAGTTGCACAGACTCCTGCAGCCTCATGTGCTCAGAGAAAAGATGAGGATGGGCAGGAGGGACGACGGACAGAACCTCAAGGGCGGATCCGCACAGAAACCCCCGCCACAGAGCATGTTCTAATCGTCTATCCCAAGGATAGAAAGGAAAAGAGCAAGTCTGTGGAGAATCGGCTAACCAAGGCCATTAGCCCGAGAACTTTAAATATTAAGGTTCGTGGGCGAAAACCTGTGTTGGCCGGAGGTGTCCTTGTGCGCCTTGAGAAGAAGTCTGATGTCCAGATCCTGGAGGACGCTATTAAGAACAACGAAGCTTTGAAGGACACTGTGGTCGTCACGGTACCGAAGCTTCGAAGGCCTCGGATAATTGCTTTTGACGTCCCCACGGATGTCGACGGGGCCGGCGTCCTCCGAGCTACCTGTGAGCAAGCGAACCTGAAGCCGGAAGATGTCTCAGTCCGATTCCCCATAAAGCGGGATGGGACCTGTCATTGGGTTCTTGAGACGACTCCAGGAGGCTTTAAGGCTTTGCTTGGATTAAGAAGGCTGGTGGTTGGCTGGTCGAGGGTTAAACTGGCAGAACATTTAAGGACGACTCAATGTTTCAAATGTGGTCGATTTGGACATATCAGCGGATCCTGCACGTCATCTGCAGAGAAATGCTTGAACTGCGGTAAGAACAAGCATAAGGGAGCGGATTCATGCAAGAGGAAGTGCATGAACTGTGTGAGCCAAAATGTGTTCTATCCTAAGGAGTCTCAGTGCTCCACGGCTCACAGCTCCCTTGATCCCCAGTGCCCAACCCGAGCTCCAGAAATGGTGCGCATCCGCAAAAAGATTGACTATGGTTAATCTGCGGATAGGGCAACAGAATGCCGGAAAATCTCTTGCGGCGTCAAATGTGTTGAAGAATGACATGCGGGATTATGACGTCTTGTGCATACAGGAACCTCATGTTCTATCAAACGGCAAAGTAGGCCACATACCAGCGGCGGCAGTGGCCTATCACGCGCCACAGCAGGCTCGTTCTGCGGTGGTCGTGATCAATCAGTCACTTGACATAGTGGAACTGATGGCGACAAACGACATTGTCGCAATCCAACTTAACTTTGCCGGGAGAAAGATGATTGTGGTCTCCGTGTACTTGCCGCCAGAAAGCCCGCAAGATCTGATCGACACACACATTGAAGCGCTGCAGCAGATTTTACAAAGAAATGCAGAACAAGACATACTAATAATGGGCGATTTTAACGCTAAGAGCTCGGTATGAGGAAATCCGCTTGAGAAATGTGATAGTAAAGGTGACCTCGTTTTGGAGCTGTGTGCCCAGAACGACCTCTCTATCTTCAACGATTCAGCCAGTGAACCTACATTCCAGTCAACCAGGGGCGACAGCTGGATTGATCTTTCACTAGGTAGGCTCACGAGACCGACAGTTCTTGTTGGTTGGAAAGTAGAGTCCAGAGCGACAGCCACGGAGCACATGCGTATCGCTACGGAGATCGCAACAGAGATCCCACCCCAAAGGCCCAAATACCGGGTTCGGTTTAAGGACTTGATTGTGCCCGACCTCCGGGAGGCCCTGTCCGAAAGGATAGGGGACATGTCAGTGGACTGGTTGGAAGGGAAGTCAGTCGATGAGTGTGTTTCTAGTCTCACAGAGATCGTTCAAGGTCTCTGTGAGAAGTACGTGCGTACCCGGAAAGTGCGTAAAAAGGCAGAGCCGTGATGGATCCCAAGTCTCCTCGGAGAAAGGAAAAAGGTGGGTGCCGCAAGGAGGCGGTACCGGAAATGTGAGGATCCCAACCAGCGGAAAGAGTATGAGGGACTCTTCCGCAAGGCAAGAGCACAGTTCAGGCGAGCGGTCCGAAGGGCCAAGTGGGCGTACTACAGGCGCATTCTCGAAGAGATTGAGCCGGGGAAAACCTTTGGCCCGCACTTTGACTGGATGAGAGGTAAATCCTCCCATAGTCTGAAACTGAAAATGGTCGGGACAGGGGACGAGGAGGAAACCACGAGCTTCGAAGCTACCATCGGGAAACTGATGGAATACCACTTCCCGGTAGACGGAGATGACGAGCTGTCGCACGAAGAAATTCGGGCAGAGACACACCCATTGGCTGGTGATGATCCGGAATTCACCCAAAAGGAGGTTGAAGCCGTTTTCAGGACCGCGAACCGAGGGAAAGTGCCAGGACACGATGGATTACCCATGGAGGTAATCGAACTAGTCTACAGGGCAAACAAACCGCTATTCATAACACTCTTGAACAAGTGCTTGAGGGAAGGAGAGTTTCCCTCAAGCTGGAAAATAGCAGACCTAGTACTGTTCAATAAGGTTGATAAGGATCGCTCGGACCCAAGCGCCTACCGTCCTATCTGTCTTTTGACAGCTTGGAGTAAGGTGTTGGATAAACTTGTGACAAACAGGCTGGTTTTCCACGCCCAGTCACGAGGGTTCCTTCACCAAAACCAATTCGGTTTTACTCCAGGAAAGGGCACAGAGCATGCCCTGCATGAAGTGCGAAAGACAGTCGAAGACTGCCACGCACGGGACAAAGACTCTTATCTCATCATGCTTGACGTTAAAGGTGCCTTTAACAATTTATGGTGGCCGGCGATCTATGCTCAACTGCAAAGGATGGGTTGCCCTGAAAATCTCTACAGGCTAGTTCGGAGTTTCCTAAGGGAGATGAAAGTACAGTATCGAACGCATAACGTGTCCCTGGAACGCATGTACGACAAAGGTTGCCCTCAGGGCTCGAATTCAGGTCCCTTTCTCTGGAACTTGGTGGCGAACTCCTTGTTGGAGTGGGATCTGGGAGAGTACGTAAAAATCATCGCTTATGCCGACGACTTTGCTGTCTTAGTCGAAGCGCCAAACGCCCACGTTTGTGCGAAGCGGGCAAATCCTGCCTTAGCGAAGATAGCTCGCTGGGCGGCGATGCATAAACTCGAGTTCTCCGCGGAAAAGACCGTACTGGTCTACTTCCGAAAAGTGCGCCGGTTGGGGAGTTACAAAAGGAACCCTAAAACGGCTTAGACTCTCCTTCCTTGGAAGACCCATTAAAGTCGCACAAAACACTAGATACCTAGGAGTGATGGTGGATGACAAGCTGAACGGAATGGCACACTGCGCATACGTCAAACAAAGTCTGGCAAACTACATGAGAGCGACCCGCTCACTCAGTCAGAGGACCTGGGGTCTCAAAGGGACCGTACTGAAGCGTCTTTACAAGAACGGCATAGAGAGGCTCGCGACATATGGTTGCAGTTTCTGGTGGTCGGGGCACGGCCGCATGAGAGAAAGCCTAATCACAGCTCAACGATTGGCGCTCATCGCGATAACCAGGTGTTATCGTACTACTAGTACGGTAGCGCTTCAGGTACTCGCCGGAACCCTGCCGCTAGATCTAATGGTGGAAAGGGAGTTCAACCAGAGTCGCGTCCTCCGCTTAGGGGGAAATGCCAATGTTGGTGGAACAACAATAAGAACAGACGAAGTTCAAAAACGGATGGGAAGATGGTCAGTACACCCTGCGACGGCACCTGCCATTGACTGGGAAGAAGCACCCCAGAACATCGGGGAGCCCCATAGCCAGCAGGGGATGTCAGTTTATACTGACGGGTCAAAAATTGGAGGAGGTGTAGGATCGGGCGTTGCAATCTTTGACGGTGGGGAATTGATTGAAGAACAAGCCTACCACCTCCCGCCCCATGCGACAGTGTATCAGGCCGAGCTAGTCGCCATTATCAAAGCGCTGGAGTTGTGCAGAGCCCGAGGCGAACTATCATTGTTCAGCGACTCGAGATCGTCGCTGACGGCACTAGCAAACCCGTACTCGCAAGATTCACTATGTGCACGTGTTCACGCGGCGAGAGAAGGCCTCGAGGTGAGATGGTTCTGAGTAAAGGCCCATGTAGGGATTCATGGCAATGAAACAGCAGACCGCTTTGCGAAAGCAGGTGCAGGTTTAGATGTCATTGACGTCCCTCTAAGTCTGCCGCCTCGGTCCGTAAAGACCAGGATCCGCCAGGAGGTGAAAGCCCTCTGGCAAAGTCGATGGGAGGAGGTGGAAACAGGGAGAAATGTGTTCAACATCATTCCGAAAGTGTCGGAAGAACGCACCTGGTCTGCGCCTCTCATTAACTGGGCGGTTACAGGGCATGGACCATTCCCGGAATACTTCCACCGATTCAAGGTAAGAACTCTCACGAGAGGATGCCCATTTTGCACAGACCCAGATCCCGCCACGAGTGACCATCTACTCGTGGCATGCATTGGAACGCAACCTCTCAGGGACAGGTTCTGCCCGAAGCTCACAGCTTCAACTGTCCGGAACTATTTCGTGGTCCCGAAAGGGAGAAAAGCACTCACGGCTTTTCTCCAGGAAATGGAGCCGCATTTGAGATAGGCTCCATTAATGGGCAGTCCCTCCCAGTGCACCTGAGGCGAAACCTTAAATTTGGCCCAGGTAAGTAAAAATCAGGTATGGTGAGGGGTGAAGTTCGAAGAGAGAAGAAAGAGTGAAGAGAAAGGACATGAATTCAAGGGACAGAAGAAGTAAAAGAGTGAAGAGTGAAGAAAAAGGTGAAGATTTTAAATGGCAAAATTGTATCTATGTAAATAATTAAATGTTTTTCTATCCTATGTAACCAAGATTAATAAGTCTAACATGTGAATAAACGCCGCTCTCGTGCGGCGGCCTAACCGTCCCAATGGATCTGTGTGCAAAAAGTAGCAAATATTTTCGATGTAGCTACTCTATTAATTAATTATTGCAGAACAATTGTAAATATGAAGGACCAATTAAAGAGCAGTGGCTCAAATCCAGGACGGGGCGAGAGCTGGCACGTCTTCCTGGTGGAGGAGGAGGACTCGAATAAACGAACGACACGAGTGAGAGGGAAGACAAACTAGGTCGTCGGTGAGAACTGGGTTTTCACGTTCAGCAGGAAAGCCGTACAGCCATGTTTAGACGAGCGCAAGGTACATGCGGGTGGGCAGTCAATCTGTGCCAAGTGTCGTTGAAACTATCAAATCGACTTGTTTAGCAGGTCAATCCATGCGATAGTCTGTAGAGACTGAAAGCAATACTACTTAGTTTTTACACTTATCCCCGGGTTACGGATAGGGGCACCTTTGTAGGTGTCCTGTTAGCGCCCGGGGAAAAGCAATATTCGTGGGAGTCTATTCTGGCTAGTTGTGGGTCTCAGGGTGATCCTATGAGCTCCAGAGTAAGCCCATAGCGAGGATGCCACGATCGATTTTCACGTTCCGAACCTGCCTATCTTCTCAGTGCGCCTCCATTAGTCATAGCGTGGCCAGGATTGGTGTCGCACCGGCCGGTTCATCCAGTTGGGAAACCCCTTGCGATGATCTGTAGAGATCGAAAGCAGTACTATAGTTAGTTTTACACTAAGATGTTATGTTTAATAACATCCCATACGAACCGACATAGCAGGGTTCGTATGGTTTTTACATTTCAGCACTAGTCATTTCATCTGAGAAAAAAAATGAGGGTTTTATCATTCAAAATTTAAAATAATAATAGGTTTTTTTTTTTTTTTTCTCAAAATACGCATATCTGCTGTTGTCTTTTAATCGTTTTACTGTACTCAACTAAAATGAATGATGGTGAATTTATTCTTAAAACATTCTGTAATTTTTCGGTGGATCATGAATTATTTTGGATATTTTCATTTACAGTCACAAACCCATTTCTTTCTTTTTTTCTATTAATTTATAAAAAATTGCTCTTCTTTTAATACACTCACTTAAACAAAGCGACGTTTCATCCAATGTTACGATAAATTTTTATTTATCACCACCTAAGTGTTTGTAAAAGTGAGCATTTGAAAGCGCTATCCACAACACAATGCAAGACTTTGGAAAGTTTTCCAAGAGGTGTGGGAGAAAATTGATATTGTTGTACTTAGAGAAATATCGACTATGAGGGAAATTTCGATCCGGAATTATAATCAATAGTCAGGGCTATACAATAGAGTAAAATTGTCGCAAAGAATATGGCATATATGTTCAGAAATGAGTTGTGAAATTCCTTCCCATAAAGTGTGAACTACCTCCTGTATAATACAAAATTCAATAAATTTGTCATATTTTACTTTCGGATACCAAACGAGAATTCTTTCGGTCAAGTATCTTATATATTATGCAGGTTTAAAGTTAAGAACTCCTTGTGTTCAATTCATTTTTAATTGTTGCAAAGCAGATTGCAATCTGGGTAGTTTTTTAAGGATAACTAAAAAACTACTTGGCGGAATCGGTTGTAATTTTGTATTCGCATATTTGAAGCTTTTAAAATCGATTTTTATTTAAAAATTTATAGGTTACAATTCTTATTTGTTTTCGAAAATATTTATATTTTATGAGTTAGTATTTAAAATTGTTTGTTTCCAGTGGCGGTTAGTGGCTGTCTTTTATAGGACACTAAATGCACGTCTGAAACACATATTATTTTCATACCATTATATTTTACAAGAATTTTTTTTTCTTATTCAATGACAGAGCTTTCTGACAGTAAATAAAATAAAGTATTCCTTTTTAATAATAGTGGTAAGAAAAGAATAAATTTAGCAGCCATGCATTTAGTGCCCTAAATAAAGCCAGTTACGAGCCTCCGCTGTTTGTTTCCAATTATGTTGAAGTCCCCTAAGCAAAATTTAAGTATAGCAATAGTTACTAGGAGTTATTACTAATCGACTGGTACCACTCACATTTTTATACAATGATTTGTGGCAGAGTTAGTATGGATGGTCCGTTTTTTCCCAGAACCCTGAAAATTGGAATCCATATCAACTGAAGGAAATTCATTTAACGCAATATACCAGTATGCTTGATATCCTCTTATAACGGATCCAAAACGATCCACTTTTCATGAAATTTATATCTGGTGATTAAATATGTATTATATAACCCAATTTTTAACGTAAAAAAACATGATCTAAGACAGTTGAGCCACCTGAAACATCAAAAACCGATATTCATCTGAAGAAAGTTATGCATGTATATTGTGAGTATGGTAGCGTTACGTGACGTGACAAAACCTTGAAACTTTATTCCATTTCAACTGAAGGAAATTCATTTAACGCAATATACCATAATGTGTTATATCATCTTATAAAGCAACCAAAACGTCTCACTTTTGATGAAATTGATATCTGGTGATTAAATATGGATTATATACTTCAATTTTCCACGTAAAAAAAAACATGATATAAGACCGTTGAGTCACCTTAAGCATGAAAAACTGATATTGATCTCAAGAAAGTTATATATTTATATTATGAGTATGGTAGCGTTGCTTGAAAATGGTGCATTTCAGTATGCAAAAGTATTATACAGTTTGCCAATATAGTGTGTATTACAGTAATTATTAAACAGTATGCATTTCAGTTATCAAAATTATTATTCAGCATGCAAAATTATTATACAGCATGAATTAAAAGGATTCTTAGAGATGGATGCACTTATACAGAGAAAAGTTCTTCATCCCACACGAATTTTTACATACATATTTTAAAGTTACACGTTTGAAAAATTACTCGGTTACCAAATGTCAAATTTTGTGGGGCGGAATTTATTTCACTTCATTTTTATCATCATGAATAATTCATTTTTCCATTTCATGGCTTAGACAGAGCATAGATCTTTTATGCGTTATATAACTCTAACATGCAGTATATTCTGTTTAAACTGTTGCTGAATATGTAGTTTATATTCGACGGTGATAGCCTTCATGAAATAATTTTTTAAAATGCATTCTTGAACATTCTTGAAGTACTTTGTTTGAAAGAGAGGGATAAAAATATGTTTTACAATAAAATATGAAACCATGTAGTTTATGATATAAAACTTTCAAATAAATTTATTGGTTTATTTTTATTTTTGAGACTAGAATAAGATTTATGCAAAGAAATAAACCCGTTTTTTCAAAGCAAAAACAATACATAAGGAATTTTTTAGAAAAACTTTTTATGATAAAAATATTTATGAGTTACATTACATTAAACTAGTCTTTAAAATCAAGAGTATAAAAATATTAAAATTAAGAATGTCTAATTGGTCTCAAAGGGGGGAGCGGGGTTGCAAAAAGAGCAGTTCCTCTTGCAACCCTCCCCGTAATTGCTAGTGACTTATATGGATGGCTACATTAGATTAAAAAAAAGACATTGTACCATTACTAAGGTTTCTAAAATATTTAAACTGCGCAGGGCTCGCAAATCATTGTTAATACTTCATATATTTAGCTGTCAAGGTAGCTTGGGAATCTTTCCATTATTTCTATCAAATTGTTGGAGGCACTCCTAATACCGTCTAAAATGCTTATGCATTAGTACGACCCTAAGTGTGATCTTTGTATTACACTAGTGTGCAAAACTTAAGCAACAAACACAAAATGCTAATTTCTGAACATGTAAGTACTCAAAAGGAAATTCTATAAACAGCAAGTGTAGAAAATAGGTACTGCCCTAACAGCACAGACAGTCGATGTGTAGTCTTCTTGACATCACATATGGTTACAATTGTCACAGTCACTACAATGAACAGAAATATAATATCTTTCATTTGTCTCATTTTTACTCTCATTTGGTCACTCCACTGAACAATCACCATGACTGCTGCTTTTTGACGAGTCCCCAGGTGACTATACAATGAAGTCATCTTGTGACTCTCATGTGACTGTCATTTTGACACTCCATTGTAAAGTCATCATGATAGCTGTTCTGTGACGAGTTCCCAAGTGACAGAAAATGAAATCATCTGGTGACTTTTCACAAAGGAGTGCAATGATGACTTCACAATAGAGTGTCGATCACCGGAAAGTCACCATGCGACTTCATTGTGACATTATTTGGCGACTCATCACAATGCAATGCTCACAATGACTTCAAAGTTCAGTCTTCAACTAACAGTGACTTGAGAATTACTAGGTGACTTCATTGTAATGTCACCTGGTGAACCATCACAAAGCGACAGACACAGTGACTTTTCAGTGTTAACAATCATTTGAGAGTAATAATGAGACAGTAAAATATCCCATATTTTGATTCACCGTAGAGATTGTGACACTTCTAATCATGTGTGACGTCAAGGGGACTTCACATCGACTGGCCGTGCTGTTAGGGTAGTACCTCTTTTCTACACTTGCTCTTTATAGAATTACCTTTTGAGTACTCACGTGTTCAGAAATTAGTATTTTGTGTTTGTTACTTAAGTTTTGCACACCAGTGTAGTAACACATTTTCTGTCATTTTTCATTTTTTGTTTTCGTGTCAAAATAGCTCAAGCTTCCCATTCTTTCTATCCAGTTGTTGGAGGCACTCCTGCTACCGTCTAAAATGCTTATGCAGTAGTAAGGCCCTAAATGTGATCTTTGTATTAGTAACACATTTTCTGTCATCTTTCACTGTTTGATTTCTTGTCAAGATAGCTCGAGAATCTTCCCATTCTTTCTATCCAATTGTTGTAGGCACGCCTGCTACCATCTAAAATGCTTATACATTAGTACGGCACTAAATGTGATCTTTGTATTAGTATCACATTTTCTGTCATCTTTCACTTTTTGTTTAATTTTTACACGTAGGTATCTAAACATATTCATAAAATATATAGATATATTTAAGTACAGTTAATAAATAAATAAAAGAATTACGGACCCACATCTATTATATCGCCAAATAGACGCAGAGGAACACGATAAGCCACTCGATAAGAAGTTATGTCTGCTTGAAGTACATGGTAAAAATTAAGATTAAGGTGGGGGGCGCATATTTCTAACATAGCATTATAGTCTGAAATTTGAAATACAAATACCTAGTTTTGACACTATATTTTGATTCTTTAATAATTTTTACCTTTAGATGCCCAGAGGAAAGTCATTGGTTGAAGCTTTTTAGGAGTTATACACATCTAAAGTTCTAAACAAAGTTTCATAATTTATATAATATGGAATAAATATTCGCAAATAAATTATATTGTAAATTATGAAGTTTTTAATAGACGACGTTATTCAGAGGCTTACAATATGCAATCCAAAATATCTCTCCATTGGGCCAAGTAGTTTTTCAGTTCTGCATAAAAAACTACCCACATATTTTAGAATTTCATCTCATTGATGAGGATCACTTTATTATATCACTAGGATCGTGATTCAAAAGTTTCCAGAATGAATTTACTATAAAACATGAATCAAATAAACATGTTTGCAGTCAGAAATTGTACTTATAATAAGTAAAGTAAAATAAATGTACCGCCATTGCTTTTTAATAAGTATAATTTATGGTTCTAAAAAGTTTGTTTGGTCCTCTGATTATGCTAATCCATTCTAAGAACTTTCAGATCACACTGCTTAAAATTTGTGTTATACAGGGATGAGATTTCTCCGCTTTTTGTGCATACTAGTATAATCTTAGAGAAAACGTTGTTCTGTTAAATCGCAGAATGTTCCGATTAAATAAAAAAACAAAAAACAGAGAAATTTCATCCCAGGTTATAGGAAATGTTGAAAGAACAAAAAAATGGTGAAGAAAATTTACCGAAAATTAAAAAATGTTATACGAAAATCCAATTTTTTTTTGTTTGTTTTTACCTTGGTTAAATTTTGAGATGTTATTGATAAAATTTCAAGTACCGTATTTGCTGGCGAATAACGCGCACTTTTAGTTCAAGAACATACATCGAAATTTGCGCGAGCACTTTATACGACGACGGTTATAAAATGAAAATTTTAAATTTAAGAAAAACAGATGATTATACACAGGGGTGTCAAACTGTGGCCCGTCGGATACCACTAAATTTTTATAGTAAACTTTTGCTTATAAAATCATCGAACTTCTACGATTCAAGAAGTCGACTATTTCTTTTAAAATTTAGTGGTAACAAGCGGGCCACAGTTTGACACCCTTGGTTATACCGATTGAATGTACAAAGCATGCGATTTACAAAAAAATGCATACGTTATGAGCTTAATAATGCTTGCTATCGAATTACACGAGAAATATTATATTTTTTATTGTCCTTTATTATTGTTTTTTGCTACAGATCCCATGTAGAATACTAACTTTTATGCTCTTTAATATCCGTTATAATTATATTTTGCTACAGAACCTACGAAGATTTTTTTCGCAAAGAACGGGATACACGTGCATTCTACAGTGAAAATATCAAAAAATCGGAACAAGCACTTTGAAATTCTAGGTACACATTGTACGCCGGGATATAAGTATACATTTGCCCTGACCTGATTTCACATTTTAATTTATATCAGGAACTTAATAAATTTATATTTACTGAAATGGCAATCTCACAACTGAACGTTAGTCAAATGGACCAGTTAAACTTGTTGTGGACTATCGACTTCTCATAAAGGCAGCCGTTTGTTTTGATTGAGATCGTATTGCGAAAATAACATCTGTGTTCGTGCAGCGACATCTGTAGACTATTTTACTTTAACTTTCGACGGATGCATGTGTCCTTCAAAATTTGTGAGTTTTTGGTGTTTCGTTGCGGTTTTATGCATATTTTGGCATTCCTGGTCAATCAGCAATGGTATTTAAGCGCTCAAGCATGGATGTGTAACGTCGGATTTGTGATTGGATCTCTTCCTCGTGGGCTTTGCTTTGTGAAACCAGTACCTGCCAGCGACCACTGGCGCAGCCAGGAGGGGGGTTCAGAGGTTCAATTTACCATTATTTTAGTATTGTAAGTTTCGCCTTATTCAATTCCAGATTTTTTTCTATTAAAACAAGTTGGAAATTGTACGTCAAACGTGACAAATGAGGTGCGTTCGTACTATAGCTAGTTACATAAATATTCAGATCTTTTCTGATTTTTAATTCTGTGAAATGAATTATATCGTCTGCAGATTAATTTCTGTCATAAAATAAGTATATCGGTCGCTTGACGATTAAACTTCGGATGCTCCTATAAAAAAAAAGCACCGATTTAAAAAAAAATTAAAATTTCTTAATAAATAATTTATATTAATATCTCCTAAAGTTTTGATTTGATTTTAATAAAATTTGAAATGTCACGACAAAATTCTGGAAAGATAATATATTTTAAATTGCAAACCATTCGGTTGGGTAGTTTTTGCGTTGTTATATGCGGACGGACAGACTGGCGGACGGACCAAGCGACGACAATAGGTGCTACGTATTTATATAATTACGAACGCACCTAAAAACTGAAAAGAATTTGTTAAAAAAGTGGTATCCAGTGCCTCAAAACCCCTACTCTGGCTGTGTCACTGCCAGCGCAGCGTCTATAGTTTGGTGTTTCGGAAGGCGAATTTTGATCTGATTAAAAGCCAGTGATAAGAGTTAACTTTATTTTGTTGTGGCAAATAAATGTGTTCGGTGGCCACGGGCTACCATTACTATATAGATAGATAATATTTTAGCCGTAAGAAAGTTTTGTGAGTGTCTCCGCTTTACAGCTAAGGATTTCACGTGTATTAAACTGAAGTTTGAAGTGTGACTTTTTCGTTCTTCTTTAAGTGTTAAACTTAATTATCCAGTTTATGCAAATGCTTCATTAGTGTATAGTGAGTTATATTTTCTTCATGGGCTTATTTCCGAAAATATTCTGCAGCAGAGACTAAATTCTGAGGTGAGACTTGAACCATCGTCCTTTCCCTTAAAGTTTGAAATAAAAGTTTGTTTTATCTTATTTTCTGTCTTTTCACTGAGCTAACCAGGGTTAGCCATGAGCCCGTACGCCAGAAACTCTACTAAATACAGATTAGAAATCAAAATTAGCCTTACCTAAGGATGTTTAATATTACAAACGTTATTTGGTTTCTTTAAATCGGCAATAAAAAAAGAAGATTATTAGACTGTTAAACAAATAGAGTGATACATCATGCGATATGCTGTAACAATAATCTTAGTAAGACACTTTTCACTCTCTATGTCATTTTCAAAGCCATAACCATTATTAACCTAACCTTTTTAATAAATCTCAATGAGTCTTCTTCTTACTGCGAGTTTCATATTTTAAGCAACAAAAGGAATAATTTACCTTGAAGTGGAGGATAAATTTGCATGTTATCTATACTCTTTTTTCATCATCACAACTCTTTTCTATACAAAAAGCTTACAATGAAAATAAATAACACCCTATTATTTGTATAATATAAAATACCTGAAGAACTGTTGAAACACAGATTTTTTATTAGTTTTTTAATATTAACAATATTTATGCCAGCATTTTGAAATGATTATTTTTCGTGTTGGATGCTTCATCGTCGTAGCTTCTTCTCAATGCATTTTGCTGTACCAATCATATTATATGGACTATTTTCCTAGTTTTTTTAGCAATAGCGTAGATCCTGATTTGCAACTTATTAGATTAGTAGGTGAATTAGTATGTTATTTTGCTTGTCTAAAAGAAACTTTTCCAGCCTATGTTTTTTTGCATAGCTTAGTTTAACATACCAATGCATTTTGCTGCATAGAAATAATGATATTAAGTAAAGGATTTTCCTAGGTGTTTCAGCAGTAGCTTAGGCATTACTTTCCACCTTGTCATAATGAATTACATAGGTGAATTAACATGTGATCCTTGTCTAAATAAAAGTTATCCAGCCTATAGTTTTTGGATCTCTTGGTTTGACACAAATCTAAAATAAGTATTGCGTATTTCGAAATATATAAATAACAATCCTCATAACATAAGAATCATATAACAATAAAAATGACGAATGACGTCTTAACATAATGCAAAGTTAACACTTTTTATTCTTTATTTTAACTTTATATCTTTAGTTTTTGATGTTAATCAAAAAGAGAGACGCTTTGGTTGGATTCTGGATAATACCAACCACTGCAGGCAGTGACGTAGTGGTGTCCATGTGGGTATCCAGATGCTTTGGATACTACTAATTTTGTAATTTGTTTTGCCCTATCTAATCGGAGACCTTTCTACGATAATCAAGGCGAAGAAAACTTTACAATATTACTGGTATCCAGAGCATTTGGACCCCTTCCCTGAATACACCATTGACTGCAGGCGTTGGACATGGAAACAGGCTACAATCTACAAATAATAATATTTTTTACAATCAATCATTTATGCATTTTTAAGCACTAACAGCACTTCAGAGTAGAGAAAATTTTGTCTTTGCTGTCTTATTTTTTTGTGTTGGGCATAGAGTCAGTGACATGAGTATTTATTTATAAGGGAAGATGTTCTAAAAATTCGATATCCCGCTTGGATATGTAAAGGGGTTTTACTCAGAGTAAAACTCGAACTGAGAATGCCGGAGGTTCTACGTATAAGACGGCGGAAGAGGCTAGTGAATAAGAAGTATGCAAATTTTCTGGGTAATTGGCTTGACTAGGAAAATGTATGTATAGGATGTCATCACAAATTTGAATGAGATAGAACTAGTATTCAGTCTGTGCGAAGACCTGATAAACTGCAGGAGCACATTTTTGTAAACCTATGAATCAGTAGGAATTTAAACATGTCTCAACAGACAGTAATGGATTGGGTTGAAGCTAGCTTAGGTGTTATGCGAAGTTACTGCGGCAGTGTATAATCTCACTTACGTATTTGTTTTGCTCCAGACACTTTCAGTGAATCGATTTTTATTAAATAATTACATCATCCAAGGGCAATTCAGTGTCCCCTCTACAAAAACAAGGTGTACAAGATTTATAATAGCTATGAATCGGCCTTTTATGATATATTCGGCAATTAGTAATGATAATGCATAATTTATTTTCCAAAAGCAAAATATTAAATATTTAATGTACTTTAAACATGAAGATGAAAAGATGAAAAATTCTTATTTTGTGTTTATTTGGTTCTAAAAGAAGGATTATGGTATGTTGTTTTTTTTAATATCCATTTTGTAGAATACTTTTTGCTTATTCCAATAGTATTTTAAAGTAATAATGATGTCAAATGAAAAAAGAAAAACTTATTTCTATAAGTGGTATATTTTGATTTACTTCTTCTTTTATAGAAGAAAAATCCCTTTTTGCAACATTGTTTGACAGATTTCAAATGTGATGTTGTTAGTATTGTTAAAATAAAATATTAGTACTGTTTATGCCATTATTTATAATTACAATCGTGAATTTCAAGATTTTGATGATGCGTATTTCATAGAGCTGTGTTTTGTCAAATTTTCATACTTTCAATTCTCTATTAGAGGAAAATACTACAATCCTGATGAACCACTGTAGATTCGTTCTATCTCAGCATCTAAATAATTGTGGACATAAAAAATGTGCACTTAGAGTAGCTTTTTTATAAGATAAATTATATTTTTTTAGCTATCAATTGGGATAAAAGATATCGCACGCTTTTTTGTTATTTTCTAATCGGATTGTCTACTAGAAAAACATAACACCGTAAGTTACCAAAACGCCTCCTACATTACACCATCAGTATTACACCATTGTTTATTTCAAACATATCTGCTCCAGTGAAATATATGTGTATGCCTATAACACTGTGGACAAGCATTCTGCATTGTAGACAATATCTTTTCAGTATTTGTCAGAATAAATACTTTTTCTGTTCCATCCATCAACATAAACTTTAAATTGTCATAATCGTAGGTTACATTTGTGGCTGAGAATGTCAGTGAAAAGAATAAAACAGCCGTCATCAGTACAGACGTTATAATTCATGAATAACCATGGATGAGTCTTTTTGAATAATAAATGAGAAAAGATTGCTTGGCATATTACAGAAAATATAACTGCAGCTGCATATATCAATAAACAGCTGGTTGACAAAACATTATCAATATATTTAAATAAATTTATTAAATTCTGGCATAGAAACATATGAGAAAAATGGCAGATTTAGATATCAATTTCGTTATACATTCTTACTTGAAGTCATTACTAAAGGATTTTAGCATACCTCTAGCAAACGCTGGAATGTTGCTGCAAATGATTAATACAAGAAAAATACTTCCGGTGTTAATAACTGCAGAAAATACACAACTGATACCTACGAATAAGGTAAATAACTAGAATTGAGCTTTCATTTGAAAATGAGGTTTATTTTTTTTTCTTCTAAATTTTTTTTGATAAATTGAATTTAATATATATTATTGATGAAATATATTATTGATGTTTTAGATATAACTTTCAGACGTTTTAGGCAAACACTAGATTTTTTTATTTCTTTATGTAGTTGTTATGTAATAATTCTACTACAAATAATACTAGATTAATTAACTTGATTTAATGTACTGCTATCAAAATAGTCGTATGCTTAAATTTGTTCTATACAGACAAATAACCAAAACATCATAGGAAAATATTAATGAGAAATATAAGTTTAATGGCATAATATTGTTACGATATTAATTATTGTACTGATGAAATTTTATTTAATTTAATTTATTGAATTTTGAAAAACATAAGTTATTGTTTGCTAATTAAGTTTTTTACAGTTCAAATTATTCCAGATCATAGTAAAACATTTATGAATCATAATAATGCAGGGTGAAATAAAAGCCTTTCTCTGATTATAAATATTTATTGTGCTCAAACTATTATAATTAGTCATCTGTTTGTTTGAATACATTGTAAGTACTGTTATATTTTTTTTTATAAGACCACGTACCTCAGTAAATTTCAATGTGTGCAACCTTGATAGCTCGAAGAATGTCTAAGCAATATTCTAGTTCCCGCAAAGTGTTCTTTAACATGTCTTCAGCTACAGTACACACAGCAGCTTGTATCCTAGTCTTCAGTTCTTCGACGTCAGCAATTGGTGCACTCACACTAGGCCTGCCACTTCTGGGCAGATCAGTAACGCTGCCTGTTTCTTTAAACCTGTCATATCATTGCTTTATTGATTTTGCATCAGGAGGGCTGCATCCACAACAACGTCGAAATATTCGCTGAACATTAACCCTTTTCGACACAGACAATTTCTGTTCGTAAAATGAAAAATTACTGACTGACACCGGAATTTACAAACGACTTTTTTAGACAATAAGAACTTCATACTTTAAGTTTTTATTTACCACTCGCACTCTATGCGGACGACACTGTTCTCTATGGCACTGCACATCACCCATACAATCTTTACAAAAATCTACAACACCACATCATGGAATGGCGTGATCAATGGCGCATTAAGATAAACGAATCTAAAACTACTGCTGTTTACTTCTCTAGAACCTTCTCCACTCCTAATAGATTAACCATCAATAACACTACCATTCCCTGGTCTGACTATGCCAAGTACCTGGGAGTTACCATTGACAAACGCATTACCTTTAAAAAGCATATTCTTAATATCCGCGGTAAAGTCGCCGGAATTTCCAAAACCTTCGCCCCCCTTCTTCGCAGTCACTCACTCTCCATACACAACAATCTCTTAATATATAATGCTTGCATTCTCTCTGTTATCACATATGCATGTCCAATCTGGGGCTTCACTTGCAAAACCAGTATGAACAGCCTCTCTAGTACCCATTACAAACAGCTCCGTTACATTAGGAACGGGTCTAGATACCTCAAAAACTCCACAATCCTCAAGGATCTGAAAACGACTTCACTCAAACATCGCATTAAACACCTTGCGAAAAAATTCTACAATGACATTAATCACATTCCAAATGAACTCATTTATGAGCAACCTGACTACGATGCTTGCAGTCCATCCAACCGGAAAAAACCAAGGTACTCCACTATTCTTGATGAATAGTCCTTCCGAGCTATAATTCTTACCTCAAAATTTTTCTCTTTAATTAAAAAAAAATATATATATATATATATATTGATATATAATTTTCTACTGATATTTTTATATTGACTTTTCTCCTAAACTTCTCCTAACATCTTTACTTTACCTCGTCTGGCATATTTTTGTTTTGTTTTTAACTATGAACTATTTTTACTTTTACACTTTAACTAGTAAATTTTCATTATTTTATAGATATACTTAACACTATCCTATTTTATGTAGTCAATTGGTCTACGGCTAGACATTTCATATGGCTCTCTCAGGATTTGATATACACCTACTCAAAGCCAGGGTGTGCAGTTGCTTCGCAACTTGGAAGCCCATTGAACCTATCATAAGTTCAAGTTCAAGTTCAAGTTTTTATTTTAGAAACAATTTTTTTTTAAATATTCTTGGTTCCGAATGCAAGTTTGGAATTAAAATTAGGTGTACCCGGAGTGGGACCAATGTCCCGAAAAGGGTTAATGGACCCAAAGCACACATTAGGCTTTCTTTTGAATCAACGCCATTTTGACCGAAAATGATGTCTTACTTACAAATGTTTCCCTGAGTCAGTCTTGAAGGAGCAATCGCGCCATCTACTGCACGGAAAAACTACTAAAACTGACCTATCCAATGATACAATAAATTAATTTATTATACAAACGGTTATTTTGTAATGAATTATTACAATCGGGCAAGACTTTTGGTTCACCCTGTATAACGACATAACATATTTACGATATGAATTAAAATATTGAATAATAGTATAATTTTCTTTGATTATTATTAATAAAATAATATTCAGTGTATTCAAATTTTCAATAAAAACAGATGTTCTTTGTCAGTTGATATTTTCTAATAAATGTTTCTGTATACACGACATTTAAATGCTTTCTAGTAATTCAGAAAGGCATTTTAATTCTCTGACTGTCCAGCAAAATGGCAAAATTGTAATGCTGTTTTCTCTGTATTTTATTTTAAATGCTAAAAAAATATGATTATTCTAACATTATATAAAACACATAATTATGTATGTGAATGTAATCCTTGAGATTATTAATCATACTCAATGTTTTAAAACTGTATTATATTTGCAAAGTTATATTAATTTAAATAATGCTTGTATTACAGTGAAACCTGGAGTTTAGAGAACATATCAACATGGGCGTGTCAGAGAGAAGGTTAATGCTTTGAAAAAACTTGAATAACACATTGACAAAACATTTTTTGTGTATTACTATTCCAAAAATATGAAATGCAATCAGAATTTTTTTAAAGAAATATGCTGAAACAGCTTGTATATTTATTGTAATTCATAAATAATTATACATCTCTTATGTTTAAAATTATTGCGTTTTTTACTTTGGTTTAGAAACATCCCACTATTTATATTGAAGTGTTTTTGAGATATATGATGATTTATTATATTATATTCAAGACAAAGTCATAGTAAATACTTCAACACAGATATTTTTCAATATAGCAGTCGTTTCATCTTTAGAAGAAATTATAAGCAATATAATCAATTTAACATCATTAGAGTCATCCCGACATGTAACATGATGCATTGTTGTCGACAAAAGTGATATATATTGTTGCAGAAATATAGATAACAGTCTCCTGTTTTTCATCCGTTAAATACAATATTACAGTATTTTTTTCTGGAACAATTATTCAAGTGGGAAATCATCTGTGAAAAAAGTCACTAGCACTGCGGAAGTGAACTAGTAAAATTGAAAATGCAGTCAATATGATTAAATGATTAACGTCTTACACACTCTCTTAATGTTCACAGACGATCTTCGAAGGTAGAAAGGGATTCATCTTTTCTGTCAAAAATGTTGTTTTCGTTCAAATATCGAGTTTTATTACTATAATTTATGACGCGTATACCGAATCATGCGCAAGGAAATTTATTCATTATCGGCATAAGACATGGATTACTGAAAAGGACACATACTTTAGCTTATGTTGCTGTAGAAAGTAATTAACACTTTGAAATGAAAAATATGTTTACATCTTAATTAAATTTTCAACAGAGCTGAAACTACGCCGGAAATTGATGACGATTACTAAGGATGTGAATTTTCACTTTGTTACACAGCGTACAACTAACAGAGTTAAAAATGTCCAGACCGGGGATCGAACCTGGATAACTTGGTATAGCGCACCAAGTACTTTACCGCTTAAGCCACTAGCACGACATCCAGTCTAGCATTTTCACTCTTATACGTTGCTATCTGGTACTCTGATATGGTCGATCCCCGGTCTGGACATTTTAATTCTGTTTAGCAACGCTGACAACTCTGTATGCTGCAACTCTGCTAGCAACTCTGTACGCTGTTTAGCAAAGTGAAAATTCACACCCTTTGTAATCGTCATTAATTTCCGGCGTAGTTTAAGTTCTGCTGAAAATTTAATTAATATTTAAATATATATTCTCCGATTTTGGGAACTTGTTCGCTTCATGTGTGCCACTAAATTGTGTGCTCATGTATGATTTCCCATCTTGCAGGCCCGGACTGGCCAGGTCGGCTGGTCGGCGATTGCCGAGGGTCCCCGGCCAAAGGGGGCCCCGGAGATCCCCAAAAATGGATATACTACTTTGACTATTTCCCAGTAATCTTATGCGTTTACAATCAATTTTAAGTAGTTGGCAGTTGGTTTTATTATAGTAGCTTACGTAGTGGTGCCGGTGGCGGCGTCGTATCGCGTCGCTGGCCAGGTGGAAGAGGGCTGCTGGCTGACTCATCGCACTGTGTGCAATGCTCAGGCTCAGATTCAGAGAGTATTGCGACGCTCACTCGCCCAGTGTCGTAGTATGGTTGTAGTTAGTGCAGTGGCATAGTTGTGCCACTTCTATCGGCTGTGCTGATTCATCAAGAACTAAGGCGTGCTTCACACCAAGGAGACAAGAGACGCGGCACACGTTGCATGTCTCATGAAACCGCGAATCACGGCAGAGGCAAGTTGCATTTTCAACTTTTTCATCTTCATACAAGAGCGGCACGAGCAGAAGAGATACATTCGCCGCTATCTATAACATTCGCCGCATTTTGCCGCTATCTATTGACAATTAATATAAAGAAACCGTATCTTGAGTAGTATTTTAGGTGCATTTAAAAAAAGGCAATACAACTTTAAAAATTTATTTAATGTAAATAAAATGAAAATTATTAAATGTCATAAAAATTTAATTTAGTGTTATTACTTTTAAAAAACTTAGCTTATATCCACTTAAATTTTGCTTGCATTGTAAATAAAATGAATATTTCTTTTCAAATGTAATTAAAATATGAGGAATATATAATACCATTTGCTCAAATGGATAACACTAAATTAAATTTTATAAAAAAGAATAATAATTTCCATTTTATGTACATTGAATAAAATTTTAAAGCCATATGGGTTTATTTTATAAATTCACCTAAAATAGAGAGATTTCTTTATATTAATTGCCGATAGATGACGCCAAAACGTACTTTCTTGCGACACAAATAAATGAAAATTGCAGCTTGTAGATTAGCTAAGAGGAGAAACGAAAGTGCGACGGAAGCAAAAAGAGTGCAACATAAGTGCTTCGTCGCATGCGTTTTCGGTGTGTGGGCTCAGTGAAAAAACAATAGGCTACAACCTTATATTTGTCTCACGAGTCTCAGAAATGTCTCTTGTCTCCTTGTTATGTTGCACGCCTTATACCAGCTCTGACACAGAAAATGATGTTGAAGTAAACCACCAGAAGACGCCTGAAGCTGCTCAGAATGCTGCTACGCAACAGCTTGGATGTTTCATCTGCCCTAACGAAAATGACCCAACTGAAAATAAAAAATCTTTAATGAAGAAGCACCCTACTCAAGTTATTAAAGGAAAATGAGCTAAATTACAATTTGGCTCTTCAAAACTTTATTACTGACATTTGCCGAATGGTGATAAAATTCACAGAAAATGCTAAGCATATTCGATTCGGCTCAACAGAGTGTACTGCTCCAGCTGTATGGCTTTTTGGGGGTAAAGATCAAAGATACTCCACATTTAATACCCGGGCATGACTACTAGCATATTTATAATAGGTCACGTGTGTTATGAGTTTAGAGTTCTTGCATTTTGAGTTTTGTGTTTTTGGATACGTGTCTAGGGTATTTGGGGCCTTTCTGTTGTGGTGGTCACTTTGGTGAGGTCACATGTACAGTGAGTTGTTGTGTTGGAAGTGAATTTGATTTGCAGGGTGTCGCCGGGTTATTGGATCAGTCCCGTCGGTTAATCGGTTCTTTAGTGGTTTTGTCGGATTTGTGGTTGAGGTAGCTTTGGGGGTTTTTAGTGTCGGTGAAACTTATATAGATGGAGGAATTTGCTAATATAGTGGAGGAGGCTGATCGTTTGGATTTTCCTAATGCGTTAATGATGATTAATACGTTTATATATGAGTGGATTGAATCCCAGAGATCTGGTAATGGAAGAATTACAGCGGTGGCCATGACTATTCTGAAGAAGAGTATGGACTATTCGGCTCAGCGAGCAGTACAGGCATTTAAGACTAACCTGGTAAACGAGACTAAGCTGCAGAATATGGAGGAAAATAGGAAGATACTTGAAGATTTGGCGGGTAAAATTGCTAGGATGTCGACAGGAGATGCGGATGAGGTGAAGCAGACAAAGATTCAGAGGCAGCAGCGGACAGTACATAGGAAGGAAGATCATGCAGTAATAGTAACAACAGCTAATGAACATGATGTGGAGGAAATCAGGAAGGAGATAAGGACTACTTGTAAGGAATCGACGAAAGATGTTAACGTGGACGATATTATAGTTACTAAGAATGGAAGGGTTATTTTGAAAGTAAAGAATAAGGCAGAGACAGAAAGGTTAAAGAATGTCCTTATGACGAGTGATGTAATTAAAGATAAATCTACTGTTAGTGTTCCAAGGAGACGACGAGAAAGAGTTTTCATATTGAGCGTGGATAAAGAGGTTGGTGAGGAAGAGATTAGGGATTCAGTGGAAAGAATTTTATCAGAGAATGATATGGATTCAGATATGTTAAGAGGCCTGCGAGAGCGCATGCGCAGCTCAGATTTGGATGCCGGTACGAAGAATTCCGTAGAGGAAATTTTGGGGAAGAGTGCTCATGATTTCTCAATAATAAGGAAAACTGTTACAAAGGCGGGAAGACATAACTGGCTCCTTGATATGGACAAGGAAAGTAAAGAATTTTTGATGTCATTTAAAAGAATTTGTATTGATTATGATCGCTACAGGGTAGTTGAGTTTGTGTCTATAACCAGATGTTTTAAGTGTCAATCTTATGGCCATATGACAGGTTCTTGTAAGGGCAATTTGAGATGTGTGAAGTGTTCAGACGAACATAACGTAAAAGATTGTAAATCAAACAAAGAGGTTTGTAGTAACTGCTATTTTGAGGGTTCGGGAGTGGACGCAACACATCGTGCTGATAGCCCGACTTGTCCAGCTTTCCAGGCTTACAGGGATAAGATTCTCCCTAAGCGCTTATAAGGGCACCCTTGGTGCCCAGGGTGCTTCCGGCTGTATTACTTTTGTTCAAATTAATCTTCACCATTGTAAAGATGCAACAGATACCTTGGTTAATTATGTATTGGATAATAATGTTGATTTTGTTCTTTGCCAGGATATTTACACTAACAATGGAATTGCCGTAGGCATTCCAGATAACTGGTTAATTCTTTTCTCTGCTAATCTTACTGCTGCTTTAATTAAAACTAATGATGATTTTCCTACTGTTAGATCACTGGTCACAAATAACACAGTTTTTGTAAATTTAATGCTGGAAGGTTCAGTACTAAATATAGCTTCGCAATACTCAGCTCCTTCGGGAGACTTAAATGAAGATTTTGTACAGTGGTCGAGTCATTTTCCAGACTGTTCAAGGGTTTTACTTGGTGGAGATTTTAACGTACAGCTTAAAATAATGGGTTATGCAAGAGATGACGAAAGAGCAGACGTATTAATGGAGCATATATCAACTAATGACTTGACAATTGTGAATGATATAACTGCAGCGCATACATATATTCAAGATAATAGAAGGGGACGTCCTGACTTAACGCTTTGTGGTTCTTTTGTCGTTGACTACCTGGATTCTTGGGTAGTTGATACAGACACCTATTCACACAGTGATCATAGATATATTAAATTCAAAATTAATCTGAACCCAATAACGAGAAACTTAAAAAGGTTTAAAACAAAGAACAAAAGCTTTGTAAAGTTTAACAAGTTAATGAAACAAAGAGAAGTGAATATGATGGCATCTTTGATGGAAGTTCACTCACAGGAAAATCTTGATAATTGGATGGAAAGCTTTTATGCAGATTTGACTAATTTAATGGAGAAATGTTTCACTTATGGAAATTGGAGACAAAAACCAAAGATACATTGGTATAATAACGATCTGAGAATTCTGCGCAACAGAGTTAATGCAGCATATAAGAGGCACACGAAAAATATGGGATGTCAACTGTATAGGGAATCATACGTTTTAATCAGAAATCAGTATAAAAAACAAGTAAAGGAAGCAAAGCAAGCAACTTGGTTGAATTACTGCAAAAATACTAAAAACCATTTTGGAAGCTTATTCAAATATGTTTGCACCTTAAAAACAGTGACTTAATCTTCTCTACCTTGGAAAATGCCACAGTCTTCGACACATATGATGATACAGCAGAAGCTCTGATGGATGAGCATTTTGGGATAAATAGTGTTCCGAATGATGTCCATAGCTTTGTAGAAACAGCAAATATGGAAGATTATAATACTTTTGATAAGGTCTCTAAAAAAGAACTGTTTTACGTTCTCTCCTGTCAAGGAAATAACAAGGCCCCTGGACCGGATAATTTGGATGCTCTCGTCATTAAAAACCTATGTTTTAAATTCACCAATCTTATGCTAAATATTTATAACAAATGCCTAGCTCTTTGTCATTTTCCAAGACCATGGAAAAAAAGGCACAGTTGTCTTTTTTAGAAAAAGAAATAGAGATCCAGCCTTACCACGCTCTTACAGACCAATAACGCTCCTGCCAATCATGGGAAAAGCATTCGAAAGAATTATAAAAATTAGAGTAGTAAATATTTTGGAAAAAAGCAATTTTTTGGATCAGGGACAGCATGGTTTCAGAGAAGGTCGCTCTACAGTTACTGCCTTGAAAGAATTAAAAAACCAGATAAACACAACATTAGCAAGCAATAAATACTCTGCCATGGTGTCCTTGGACATACAAGGAGCGTTTGATGTCTTGAACTGGAAAACGATTTCAGATATTATTGATAATCTCCCATTGGAAGATTACCTGAAGCTTACTCTAAGAAACTATATTTCAGACAGAATGATTGGCTTTAGGTTCTCATCGGGTGTCAGATGGTTTACCTGTTATAGAGGTTGTTCGCAAGGATCTTGTCTGGGTCCTTTATACTGGGTACTGGCTGCAGACAAACTTCTGAAGAGCTATAGGGCAAGAGAAGGGCAGATATTGTCATATGCTGACGACACAGTAATTGTGGACGGAGCAGATACCAGGCATGAATTGGAGGTAAGAATGAACAGAAATATTCAATGCTTTTATGAAGTCTGTCAAGAATTACACTTGGAGTTAAGTGCTGATAAATCGGTAGCTATGCTCTTCGGTAGATTTACTATGGAAAACAGACACCCAATTTTTAAGCTTCGAGGAGTGACTGTCCCGGAGCGAAATAATATTGAATATCTTGGATTTACACTGGATGCAAGGTTTAATTGGATGGACCATTTAGATAAAATAAGGAACAGTTTGTACAGTTTCACAAATAAAATCCGAAAGACAGGACGTCGTGATAAAGGTATTGGACAACATCACTTAAAGGTTTGGTATAAAGTTGTAATAGAGGCAAGGATATCCTACGGCCATGAAATTTGGTATGGTGACCTTGGAACCCATGGTCTAAAAAGATTGAGTTCATGTCAAAGGGTAGGTTTGCTATCTATAATACGTGCGTATCGGTCTATCTCAACAGATGCCTTATGCGTTTTAGCAGGTATCCCGCCAATCCAGATATCATTAAGAATTTCGGCAAAAAAGTACGCAATTATCAATGGGATGTCAGACATTCTTAAAGAAAATTATAAAATTTCAAGGGAAGAAATGATGACAAAGATCTTATCATTTAAGTGCAAAGCGACAGGAAATTTAAGCAATTTAATGTTTTTGGAATCTGTGAAGAAAGAGGTCCCTAAGGTCAAGCATTTAACAGCATATACAGATGGATCAAAAATGTTGGATGGCACAGCTTGTGCATTTGTAGTGCAATCGGGAAATCAATATATAAAATAACATAGAATCGAATTGCGAACTGAGAATTCCATTTATCAGGCAGAACTTTATGCAATTAGATCAACTATTCAGTGGTTTAAAAATACTAATAACAGTAGAATAGATATTTATACTGATAGTATGTCGTCAGTCATGACTTTAAAGAGATTTTTTCCTAATAACGAAATTGCAGAGGATATATTTGAATTGATAAAGAGTATGACTAATAAAATAGTTGGTTTGGGCTGGATCAAAGCGCATTGCGAAATTACCGGAAATGAGAAAGCTGATACTCTTGCAAAGTCGATCATTGAAGAGAAAAGTTATGATGAAGAGGTGAAATTAAATTATCCTTTATCATTTCTGAATTCTCATCTAAAGAAAGAAAAAATTCAAGATTGGCAGGAGTACTGGCAAAATTCTGAAAACGGTCGTCACACGTATTCAATTATCAATAAGGTTAAGGAAGATTTTTTGTGCCAGTCCCAAGTCATTCAATATTTTATGTCAGGACATGGCTCTTTTCCTACTTTTTTGTACAGGATTAAAAAGCGACCAAATGACCTCTGCGTTTGTGGTGAAAAGGGGGATCCAATGCACTTCATATTCGGTTCTTGTCCTCTGATGCCCAATAGATTTACTTTTGTCAGAGAAAGGACATTAAGGTGGAATATGCGAAACGTTTTGTTGGTGAGAAGTAATTACAGGAGGCTCTGTGAAAATTACAATGCATTGAACGAACATTTTTCTTTTATCAAATATAAATTTTAAATAACTTCTTAACAGTCAACTAAGGCATGATTACATTTTCAGTTATTTATGCTGGGCTTCAACATTTTCATATCTAGTACAGTGTCTTGGACAGTTATTTCTAACTACTGTGAGCAGGGAATATCATAGACTGCAGCGGACAAGATAAACTTAGGACAATTTTATTAATTATTGACTTAAACTGGTTGTTTGTGCTATTTCCGGCCGTGCTGTTCAGCAAAATTTTGTTACTGTAAAATTGTTATCTTATGTTTAATTTTTGTGCCTAGGTGTTTATTGGTATGTATAATATTATACCTCTTTTGTATAGGCCTTGCTTGTTTGTAGTTAACTTTAAGTTTACCCCGAAATGCGGGGTTCATGTCATCTGCGTATGACAGTCTGTACATAAGATCTGTGTATTCTGATTTGAAATATTTGTCTGCTGTTTCAGGCCTGTACCCTGGAGGTGGTGCGTTGGTTGGTGCGTTGGGGTGTTTTCCGCCGGAGGTAAAAAAGCCGTAAACCGATAAGGTTGGCTCTCCGGTTGGGTGATAATAATAATAATAATAATAATAATAATAATAATAGCATATTTATAAATCTGTTGAGATTAATTTAGACTCTCGTTAACATCAGCTTGCAGCTAAGGCCAAAAAGGTCATGATATTTCAACTCTTTTGACTAGTAATCAAACCAAAAAGCGGAAATGAGAAGTTCACGCCAGTAAATTGATTGTTCAACGTTTAATTAATATAGTTTTAAATAATATAATTAAATCACTTGTTAACTTTAAATTAAAGTGTAATTATTACTTCAAGTAATAAGAAACATAACACAAAAGGTTTAAAAATACCTTTTAATATAGATGAGAGATGTTTTTTCGCTTAAACGGCGGCATCTTCAGATCAAAATGATAAATAAAAAAGTCCTTCCGGCCTGTACCGAGAGGAAAAGGTAGCTTTCCTATATCTTCGTTTTAAAATTTTAGCTAATGTTACACGAAAAAAGCAAGTTAAAATGCAAAGAAAACGTTTACAAAGGATTCGTTAATACTGAATCTGAATAAGAAATTCGCCAAATTATTGAGCAATAGCCAAATTGGCTTCATTTATGAAGACTTATTTTGGTCGCCAAATTTGGCGATATTTCGCCAAATGTCGCCAAGTTTGGCGAGAATTTGGCGCTAACGGATATGAATATATAGTTTTATGCGTATGATTGAGAAAATTATTACAACAATGAAAATTTTTGTAATGTGCTGTCTTGTTTCAAAATGTCAGCCCCCCTAGAATTTCAAACTGCTCTATCTCAGCCATTTTTTAAGATAGAGGTAAACCAAAAAATGCTCTGGAATCCTCGTATCAAGGCCTAACATTTAATTAAAAAATAAATTTGAATTTTTAACTTTTTTGTATATTTATTTTAGTTTTAAATTTTTAAATGGCCGCCATCTTGAAACGAAATGGCGGACCAAGCTGGCCAACGAACTCGGTCGAGACATTGGTGAGCTTAATACACACAATTAGTTTCATCAAAATTGATTTATAAATACGAGCGTTATCGTATGACATAGGTCAGATATATATATATATATATATATAAATCAACATTTGAACGGAGGGTGGTTTTGGGGTCTGGGGGGTCATGATCGGTGAAAATATATCGAAATTTTCCGGAACTGCTTTCCTCCGAACGGCTGCAATAGGTAGCTTTATACTTTTTTTGTATTGAAAGCTACCTAATATTCTCGCAAAGTTTTTGAAAATGATAAACTAAATGACGAGATCACATGTCCAATGTAAGCAGGTGCTTAAATTGGTCAAACTGGAAAGCGTGAAAATTATTACCTTTTTAATTTGTAAAACATCGCGTGCCAAATTTTAGGTAATTCAAAAGAAGCTGATTCGTTGCAAATGTTATCGTTTCGCAAATATATTTATATTAATTCACGGATAATGAATGGGAAATAAACTCTTGGTGGAAAAATTATTTTACTTTTCTTGAAATCAATCTGCAATGGATTCTATGTAGTCTAGCTAAGGCAGTAGTTTTTCTGTCCTATTTGATATCTGCCATATGTTCTTTTATTCTTGTTTTAAATTTTATGTTTGTCTTTTCCTATGTAGTATTGTAATGTTGTTCAATCTGCCCTAGTGAATGGGATTTCAAAAACACCGGAGAGTTGATCAGGTTCTATTGGATTTTTTTTCTACATACTATGCTTTTTAATTTCGTGGAAGGTTTTGCGATAAGGCTGATATTAAATTTCTTAACTTCATATTATAATCTTTCAAAGAACCCAGTAAAATATTGTAAAGTTGATAGCTTTGAGTTTTGTTCAATAAAAAACTTCTCCTTTTTATTATCCATGCTCGTAGTTAATTTATAAATAACGCTGTCTTTGTATCCGTTATTTCTTGCGATCACGCATTTCATTTATTTCATTATTTAATTGATTAGGGGTACAGATAGTAAAGGGTCGTCTTGTTAAAAACCTTTATCAACAAGCTACTTAAATTAATGGTACGTATATTACTTTGAAAGACCTTCATGATGGAATAATATTTAGCGTGATGGTAGATAGTATTCAAGATGTAGCTGTTATGAACCAGTTGGCAATTTGTGTCCGCTATGTCGTTCAAGGAAAAATATATGATAGACTTTTAGAAATAACAGTTGTGGATGATTCATGTGGATTGGCTTTGTACGAGCTCATAAATTCAGAATTAGCCAAGTGTGGGGTTTCAACATCAAATATTATTGCTTTTTTATTACAGAGCTAACAATATGAAAGGCTATTATAACGGTCTACAAGCTACAGCTCAGTTCAGAAAAGAAAATCTTATTTACACTCACTGTATGGAACACGGACTAAACTTGGTAGTATCTGATTCAACAGTGACGTTGCTCCAAGCAGAGAACTTATTTGGATTGGGGGAAGAATCTGCTGTTTTTCTAAGCTCGTCTTATAAAATAATGGCCATATGGGAGAGGAAAGGGAAACAAAAAGGAAACATATTGCACACGAAAGACTGTTCAGATTTCAATTAATAGGAGACACAACGTGGTGCAGCAAACATAAAGCTCTTTCTTCGATTATCGATGATGGATTTTTAAGAACTGAGGAAAGTGTACACAGGGAAACAATTCAATTTTATTACCGTTTTAAAAGAAACATCAAATGGAGGTTTTGACAGCAAATCTAAATTCATGGCAAGTAATTTGATCAGCCAGGTGTCCAAATTTGAAAATCTATTTATGTCGATGGTTTAACTAAATATATTTCTTGATATATTTCATATTTCGAAATATTTACAAAGTAAAACCATTGACAATTCTACAGCCTGTAACTTGGTAAAGAAGCTGCTTCAACAAGTAAGGGATAAAAGGAGTGATAACACTTTCAGTCTCTATATTCAAAAACAAAATATTATGCAAGTACAGTTAATGACAAATTAGAATATAACAGTATTGATGTAGAAGTAGAATTAGATTTCAAGGGAAAGAAAACTTCAAAGAAAAATATAATGCCTGGTGCAAAATAAATGCTGGTCTTTTTCAGTGTTTTAGATTCTACCAGGACAAGTATCTTCGGGGGGGGGCACTCTAGAGTTCCGGGGGGGGAATTGCGGAAATTGCACTTTTGAACCATTAGAAGCATAAAATCTCAAATCTTCCGAGGGGGAATGTCCCCCTGCCGGGACACCTCATGAATTCAACATTGGTTAAACCAAAAGAAATTTAATGAAATCGTAATGCTTGATAATTTTCCTACGGAAGTCCTTTGTAGCATTTCTAAACATTGTAAAATTGAAAGAAGTCAGTTACTGATAGAGCTGAAACAGTTTGCAGATCAGTATGAAAGTTTTACAATAGCTGAACAAATTAACATTGAAAGAAGACAAGACAATATGAATCAAGCTAAAGAAATCTGTGAATATGATGAATCCGAATTTTAATAGAATCCGAATTTGAAGAAAACGAAAATCTTTTGGTTACTGCTCTGGCAAGAAATAATGTTTTCGGTGTTTATCATGCACCTTTTCTGTTGTTTTTGAACTCTCACAATCTGGAATGTTTACCAACCTGTTTGTAGCTTACAAGTTTGTACTAACCATATCTTGTGTACACGTCATTAAATTTACAAGCCTAATTTTCAAAAATTAAATATTCTAATATTCTATTTCTGTCTAAATTCCCCGGTAAGGGGGCCCCTTTTCAGTCTCTAGCCGAGGGCCCCCAAAGGAGCCAGTCCGGGCCTGCCATCTTGTGTTGTAGGTTTTCGGCCTTGCCAACCTATAAGAGTGAAACTGCTAGACTGGATGTCGTCCTGATGGCTTAAATGGTAAGGATCTTGGTGTACTGTACCAAGGTATCTGAGTTCGATCCCCGATCTGGACATTTTTAACTCAGTTGATTGTACGCTGTGTAGCAAACTGAAAATTCACATCTTTGTAATCGTCATGTAAACCATGTTTTAAAAGTAGGTTCATTTATTTGTGATAGAATAATTTATGAACATTTACCTCCACTTCTTTATCGTCATTTTTGTTTTCAGTGACATAATATGTCAAATCTACTTTTAAAGTACTTGATTTTTATTTCTGCTTATTTATGTTTAGAACATTATTTTAATTCAGAAGATGTTTTCGTGAAAAATGTTTTTCTAAGCCTTCATCAATCTGTTGAAAAAGACATGCATACATTGTATTATTGATTTCACATACAAGTGAATATATTTTATGAAATATCTATTAAAGGAAAGTTTTACTTTGTTGAATTAAAAATATTGCTGAAGTATTGCTGAATATTTTATAAGGCTAATTAAGAAAATATAATAAAAATGAATAATAAAACATAGTACACATGTATATGCATGTTAAAACTGGCTACAGTTAAAATTTGAGCTTATTAGCTTTCTTTTTTATATTTTGAAAAATTAAGAGTCGCCCAATTGAAAGTGGCATTGCTGTAATAATTCCGCCATTTGAACAGAAAGCTGACTGCCCATGCTCCTATAGAGGGCGATTGTAATGCAGACGATATCATCAGATCTCACCTGATGCGTGTGTGATAGAGTGAGGGCAGGTTAAAAGACATCGTTCGCATGATGGATGCCTCCAAACGGTGTCAACGCGCGGTCGTGCAATTTTTAACAGCGGAAAATGTGAGTGCTAGTGAAATCTATCGTCTAGTTCAAAATGTGTATGACACAGAGTGTATGTCACGCAGATCGGTATTCCGATGGTGTAGGGATTTTCGTAAGGAGAGCAATTCCACTGGGAGGTTCTCGAACACCCCCCTTACAGCCCAGACCTCTCGCCGTGTAACTACCACATCTTCGATCCACTCAAGAAAGATCTGAATGTACGGCGTTTTGCCGACGATAATGAGGTCCAAGCTATCGTTGAAAATTTGTTTCACAACCAACCCCGGAGCTTCTTCACCCAGGGTATCCATCGTCTCGTTGATCGCTGGGACACTTGTTTCAAACTTCAAGGTAGCTTTGTCTAGCCTACCTGTTACGTCTGTATTACTTCTTTCTTTTGTATACTAATTTATATTAATACCATTAAACCATTTCTCAAACCGTTTGTAGTGCCATTTTCATTTAGGCGACCCATATATTATATAAAAAATGAATTAATCCTTCTTGTGACGCCTCTTGGTATTAATGAATCTTTAACAAACGCCAATCCCACAGAATTCCTACGCGTTTCCCACGTATTAACTCGCGGTGAATACTAAAAAGCTATACCACAAAATCGAGATAACTACTGTCAAATGTCTACCAGCAGGCTACCAATCACGAGTTATTTCGTGTTTGGTCAACATGGTAAAGTGTTTACTAATCGTTATTCATGTTATTAGGAGGTTCTTGTTAACTACTGAATTAAAGTAGAAAAGTTAGAGAAAATGTAGGAATCAAATTTTAGTTTAAGCTATGATTTGTTTTTAAATGAGTCCATTCACTGACAATATCCATACATGCCATCTCCGGCTTTTCTTTTTCTTTTTCTTTTTCTTTTTTTTTAAGAACGAAAAATCATGCGTCAAGCATAGATTATGTAAAACTTTCCAACACTTCAAAAATATTTTTTAGAAGTCTTTACCGTTTAATAAGGTGAAAGATATCTACTTAATCCTTTCCGGCACAGACAAATTATGTTCGTAAAATGAGAAATTACTGTTTGACACCGGAATTTACAAACGACTTTTTTACAAAATAAGAACTGCTTATTTTAAGCTTTCATTGTAGAAACAAACTTTTATTAAAATATTCTTGGTGCCCTATGCAAGTTTGGAATTAAAATTAGGTGTGCCCGGAGTGGGACCACTGTGCTGGGAAGGGTTAAGCAATTTGGAAAACGCATAACATATTTAAAAGCAAATTTCAGGAATAAACAACAATATTTGGAAAAATATACTAATTCTTTTGTGCTGCCCTGTATATGATCGTGGATTTGTATATATACTATATAGAATGCTAAATTTTAGTTCAGTTAGAAAACGCGTAGCACAGATTAAAATTCTCACTCTGGAATTTCCGTCTATAAACGGAAATGTATTCGAGAAATTTTGTGCTACCCTGTATATGATCTATATAACTTATACACACCAAGTAATAATCAAAAGATGAGTTAAAGTTAAAAACGCCTTCAGTAATTGAAAACGCACTTCCAGCAACTATTCTTAACAGGCAGTACCAAATTCTTTTGTGTGATATGAATCATGAATGCTATACATACAATATTCTGTAGTAATCTAATTGTAATGCATCTTAGTTATACATATCAATTTCAATATGCTTGAAATAGTGAAACATTATTAAAATAAACACCGAACGATTTTTCTTCATAGATCGTAATGTAACGGAATTCTTTTTATTGTCCCTGTAAAGGAACTATAAGTGCTATGCACACCATCTTCTATAGTAAGCCTCTTCTAGTGCACCTCAGTGATATATATATCGATTTCAATATGTTTAAAATTGTGTAACATCATTAAAGTAAACCGCAAATGATTTTTCCCTGTAGACCGTAATGTAACTGAATTCCTTTGAGTGCTCCTGTCTCCTGGAAAAAATATATATATAAGTGCTCACACTTCATTTTCAATACCGAACATGCCATAGTAAACATCAATAACATATATCAATTCCATGACAATTCGAGTATATTTACGTTAGAGCACGAACAGACAGACAGGCAAACCGAATTCACTTAAAACACTTAGAGTCCAGTTATTTTAGGAAAAATAGGGGAAAAAATTAGAACAAAGCTAGATTTTTGCACAGGTGCTAGTTAGGGTATGTAGTTTAACATACTAAAAGTCCTCATCCATCCGGCGTGAGCTTTCGCCGCCAGGGGGCGCTAATGATCATGAAAATCGTTTTTTTGTGAATATCTCATGAACGGTGGCATTTAGAAAAAAAGTTCAATTAGAAAGATGTAGACAATTTAATTTCCTACAAAATGTATGTATAAGAGTTTTTTTTCACACCAACCCTTCCCTGTCAAAAATCAAAAACAGTGAACATCCTTGGAATAAAAACGATAAAAATATGGAAAACCTGCTGCTATTTTCAAAGAAATTATATTGAAAGTCCCAAATTCTTACTTTTGAAGGTGAGTGTATAACATCCCTTATTATGCTTATTTCCACACCACCCTTGAGGTAAAGCATTTAGCGCATTTTTTTTATTGTGGTGTCACCCGTAGGCATAGTCCACACCTGTAAAAGCATGAATGAACAATATGTGATGTTTCAGAACTGCATCATTTTGATTGTACGATGAATACAAATGATGATGTTTCTTGAATGACTGGCTTATTGAAATCTTAATCGTTTGACTGCTTGAGTAGTAAATGGCACATCTTTAGCTTCTTTACCCGATTTAGTTTCGTCATGATCTGTAATTTTTTATTCAGTTTTTGTATTGCCTTCAGTATTTTCTGGTTGACCTTCGATATCGGCACTAAATTCATGTGTAGCGATTCCCTCATCTCTTGCAGTCGGCAGGATATTGTCAATATCCTCCTCGTCTTCAAATTCAACTTTATTTGCATTGTGGCATGAAATTCCGCAACAATTTAAGCAAATATCAGAACATTTCAATCTGATTTTTCGGCATCCACACGCTTTACCACATCTTTTGGAACATGTACAAAAAATTGATTCAATAATATTTTTTGGTGCGGGCGGTAAGGTAGCTGGAATTGGAGACAAATTAGGTGCATTTTGCCAGCCCCAACATGTTAACGACATTTTTTCCTTTCCCAAACAATGCAGATGTAGAGTCACAACCTGTAAAAGCATGAATGAACAATATGTGATCTTTCAGAACTGCATCATTATTAAGACTGTGCGATGAACACAAGGTGGTTGCAATTCTTCCTCTTCCAGGCTTAATAAAAAATATCTCTGTCTCTGGAGGTGCTAACGCAGTCAACAATACGAGCAAGTCAATATCATCGCCGACAACAGCTGTATGCACGCCAGACTTTGCTTCTTCAATGGCTGTGTTAATAATAAGTGTGTCAGCATCGCCCTGTGCTTGTTTCGCTTCAAAACCATTCTCCATAAATTTCTCCACGAGCCTAGAGATGAGATGTTGTTTTATTTTGCTGATTAGATACAAAAATTTCTTGACTAATAGTCACATTCATTTCTTCGTTAAAATCGATGTCGGGAGTTACAATTTTCGAATACCGACGATTTCTTTCGGCCGTTTTTGTATTATAAATTTCATCAGAGTAACCATCGAAATCAATTATACATTTACCACAGTAGTTCCTTAGGACATAGGAAATATAATTTTCTACGATACTCTTGTATGTTCCACCGAAGTTCCAAAGAACACGATGCAAATGCCATCCTCCATCGATGATATACGTAGACACACATTCACTTGAATTCTTTTTGTCCGTTTTTTTTTCAAAGATTGAATATAATAATGATTTGGTGGTTTTTCTCATGCCATTTTCATCAAATAATGATAAAGGATATGGAGATAGTTCATATTGAAAGTAAGTTTCCAAATCTTCTTGATGTTTCATACAAATGGAAATACGTTGAAAAAACAACAGTGGATCACAGGTCACAGTATTATCTTTAAATTTAAATGAGTTATTCATCATCGCTAATGATAGAACTCGATCTTTACGTGAAAGTTTCAAGTCACCAAATTTTTTCCCTGAGATCTTTTCAATGACTTTGCGTCCGACGCTGTATGCATCATAGCAGTTTATTATTAGATCTCCGACAATTCCGCTATATATTGAGATGCACTTACTAATAATTGGAAATGGAGAATTTTTTTCAAGCCATGCATCCAGTTTTTTCATATCTACATTATCGCGTAGTGCACTAGAATCTCGATAGTCAACGTGTTGATCGGAAGATTGTGAACGTACACCACACAGCTCTTCTAGAGATTCACTTAACTGCATTTGAAAGGGACCGCCAAGGATCCATTTTTCCAATACGCTGTTTGTTATACCCCTTCCACGTGTAATTCCACCTGATGATTTCATGCTTCTCATCAATGTCTGTTCAATTGTCATATCTGTCCAAACACCAGACCAAAATTTTTCACTTCTTCGAACAGTAAAATATCCCGCTGTTATGAACCGTGAGTATTCTGGCTGATGCAATTTTGTTTCAAGTAGAGTCATATCTTCTAAATATACTTGACAAGCTTTTGCATATGGGAAATGGCCACTAGCATGAAAAAAAGGTAGCATGTTCCGAATGGTTTCAACGTGTAATTGCCAATTTCCACTGCGTTCAGCCATTATAAAATTGTGCATCAATGTAACCATTCGAAAATATTGACACCAAAGTTTCGCTGTTGGTCCATTCTTTTCTAATGCTTCCACTTCACATTTTATTTTTTCAGTAAGAGAGACCAGTGTAGCGTCGTCGAATATATGGTCATACCCAGGAGTGTTTTCTTCAAAATCATTAAAAAATTGTAAAAGGTGCTCTTTTTCAGCTTCCGTAAATGAGATACTTCTCATGATTATTTCCCCCAAAGTTACACGCACTAACGTGTGCCCTCTAACAGCACGCGCAAATGCGTGACCAGTTAACATATTTTCAACGGTATTTGGCACATACACCTGGCTCAGCAATTGTTTCAGACCACTTCCAGCCATTATGTATCCAATGCAACCAAGATAAGACATTAAAAGATGAAATCCTCCAAGCCTAACATTAACATTCTGGAAATCTGGTGTACCGCTTAGCGCTGCACATATATCTCTCGCTTTTATGTAGAGTGGTTGGTCAAAAGTCACAAAAACGAATTTCTGATTGTTTTCTTTACTTTTCTGTACCGCTGTGCAAAGACTCGAATATATTGTGTCATAGTGATTTGGTGGTAGGTTCAGGAAAGGTAGGAACTGGATAGCAGACCATGGATAATCCTTACCTCTTGTCAAAATTTGAATGAAACCATTGCATCCACGTATGTTAGAAATGTTCTCAGACTTGGCATACAACCATAGGGCATCAGGAACGTTTGGAGTAATTGACTGTAAGTCAGTGGGCTTAACCTCCTCAAGTTGTAAGTTTTGCAAGCCCTTGTCTGCAGACAATTTTGGATCGAAAACTTTCACCTTCACTTCACCTTGTTTATTTATAGCTTTTGCCAAAGGTAATTTTGTAACTCTTTCAAGACTGTCAGGTAGAAGAAAACTAGATGAGGGCATACATATGCCTCCCATACTGTGAAAGGTGTTCAGGCCATCAATAGTGTTCACGTTGAAGTCCGCGTTGTCGAAAATGAATTGGATGAATGAATCGGGCAGTACGAGTGGATTTCCCTGTAGTGCGGCACTTGCTTCAAAAATTTTAATTTCGCTGTAAGGAGCCGAAAATCCAAATTTATCCATGATATCCTGTAAAATTTTAGATCCAAATTTTCGATGTACATAACATCCTAACCCTATCTGAAGAGGTGAGAGGAAAGAGCATGGTCTAGTTGCGGCCATAATTGCATGGGAAATCGCATTACATTTAAATTTATACATATCCGATTCTCCTTTCTTATTTTTCATAATTATTCCTTGCACAAGGGTCGTTAAAGTGGAAGGCACAATACTTTCTATTTTCCCAAAGAAATTGTTCATATGCTCGTAGGACGAAAGATTAAAGTATCGAGAACATATATCCTCTTGTATTATTTGGGCTGCTTTCTTGACGATTCTGAGTCGTTCATCTTCTTCATTAATCTCCCAGTTTTCATACCATGTGGAGGTTAAAAGTTTGTCACAAAACCCTTTGAAGCATATGACTGTCCTTTTTTTTTTTGAACTGGCGATAATTACTTTGTCTCCATAGTGTGCTTTAAGTTTAGAAATTATTGTCTTAACTGTTGTTATATAACCGTGCACATGTTCTAAAAGTTCATCGATAGAGAATTGGCATTCGCCACTTTCTTCAATAAATGTATAAATATCTTCCATACTTTCGGCAATCCGTATTTCTTCCTGTCTACCTTTCTTCTTACTGTTTTCCACTTACTTGGTAAAAAACCTTATAAAGCATTTGTGGTGGTACCTTGCTTCAGCTGCAACAAGGTCAATTACATTAGATAAACGCTTACTGATTTCTTTACCCATTTGTTTTCACGCTTATTTGCAGCCACAATTAAGCTATTTTTCACCTCTAAGCTTTTAACTATCACAACTTTTTCACGATACTTTAGAAATTTCTTTTTTTCCTTCTGTATAAAAGCTTTGTCCAATGTATCAGAACATAATAAACATTTTTTCTTAAATTCAAACAAGGGACTGTCTTTTCTCAATTTTTCTTTTAATGGAGCAGTTTGTGTGGACGTTGATGGTTCTCCTGCAACACATTTCTTGTACGATTTAACAGAATCCTTTATTGTATAATTTTTCCTACACGTTGCATGCACTATAATTTCACGATTTTTTTCAGCCATTTCTTCAAATGCTTTCCACTTATTGTCACTTCTTTCCAAACTTGATGTCACAAGTGATTTCAGTCCCTTTTTTCCAACTTTCACAGAATCATTCGCAACGCAGCCCTCACCACATACAAGACAAAGTACTTCGTTAATCTCCATGTTTTTGTTCTCGATCAACAATCAAGAAAGAATCACTTTACACTCTCAAAACTATTTAAAACTTTCTTTAACACACGTGGCTAATAAAAGTACTCACTTTTTAAAAACTCTCAAAGACTACTTCGTTCAATAAGTTAGGGTGATTTAAGCCCAACGAAATGCTGATCAATTTAAAATAAAGCATGGCAAAGATACCAGCACGTGGTATATAGCGACATAAGTATGAGGTGACACAATGCCTATTTCACAAGCGTGCGAAATCGGTCTACAAAGGAACAATCAATGTCAGGAGAAAAGGGGAAGGGTTGGAAAGTAAATAGGTGGTTGTTCTTCTTGGGTTCGTTCAATATGATCGTGTTTCGCTACTTTTTTCCAGTTACGTTCACTGTTTTTGATATTTAACAGGGAAGGAAGGAATGGTGTGACATAAAAAAGTTATAAACACTTTTTGTAGGAAATTAAATTATCTACATCTTTTTAATTGAACTTTATTTTCTAGATGCCACCGTTCAGGAGATATTCACAAAAAAAGATTTTCACGATGATTCGTTTCGCTACTTTTTTCCAGTTACGTTCACTGTTTTTGATATTTGACAGGGAAGGATTGGTGTGACATAAAAAAGTTATGGACTTTTTTTGTAGGAAATTAAATTATCTACATCTTTTTAATTGAACTGTTTTTCCTAGATGCCACCGTTCATGAGATATTTTTAAAAAACGATTTTCCCGATCATTCGCGCCCCCTGGCGGCGGAAGCTCACACCGGATCGATGAGGACTTTTAGTATGTTATACTACATACCCTAACTAGCACCTGTGCAAAAATGCAGCTTTGTTCTAATTTTGTCCCCTATTTGTAAAAAAAATTACTAAAATGACTGTAGTATTAACGAAAACACTTTTCAACTATGTTGGAAAGTGTTAAAAAACATCGAAACAGACATTCATTTAATGTATGAAATTAAGTAGATTTCAAATGATAACCACATTGAAATGACTGCCTTTGAGCGCAAGACACATTTAATGGAACAAATTTTCTGGATTAAATATTTTTAATTATTATTTTAAAAAATCCGATGCAAAAAATACACCTCTATAGTCTAGAGAGGAATGTAATTTCCAGCTGAAAATAATTCCACGCGGGCTAGTATTGATTTTTTAGCTTTCGTTAATGTTTCAGAAAATCGATTTCATGTTATGTTAAAAGGATAAGAAAAAAGTGTTCGAAAAACATGTTTTTAAAGCATCAAATTGTTTTATATTATTTTCGATTAATGTTTTTACACCTGGTATACTTTACAAAGTATATTCAAAGTCACGCAATGTTTTCAATGCTAAATCCGCATAGAATATTTTAAAGATAATTATTACACGCAGACGATAAATTGCTTTCATAGTATGGTGTAATGCCTTAACTACTTGCTGTAAAAAAGCTTTAAAAAACTACTTTAATATTAACATATGAATTAAATTATCATAAAAAGTGCAATTAACATAATGTTTTTTGGTGGTGGTGTTTACACAATGTTTTCGTAAACTGTTTTTACGAAATAAGAGGCGTGATACTTCCGATCAAGACGAACAATTTTTGTAAAAGAAACGTGTATCACAATTCAATTTTTCAATGAAAACCACGAGGCGTCTCACTCTAATTCTAACACTATCTTTTGTTTATAACTTTATTATTGAAATTTCAAGTACAGAAAAAGACATTAAGTAATAATTAGGTAGAATAGTCTACTATTTCCTTAAAGTGATTAAATGATTCGGGAAAACATTCAAAAAGTATTTGTTCTTATTTTTGTCATTTTTAGAACCTTTAAAGGATGTAGAACATGCTTACAAAACCTAGTTGTTTGTTCACTCAATATTTAAGTCGTAAGATCTAGGTTAACGGACCAGTATCACGCTGACAGAAGGGCTGAATAAACATTTTAACTTGTTTCTCTTTAAACATTTTTTTTTGGTGTAGGTTCTCCCGTTTAAACCATTAAAGATGTGGACGTTCTGTTTTTTCATAAATTAAATTATACGTTTTTAATAGTAGAAAACATTTTTTTTTTCGATTTTTATAAACAGTTTTGAAAATGAAAATTAATTGTCAATAATTAAACTCAAATTTCAAACAGTCATATTTTAAACTTGTGACTTTTATATTGAATATTACTTTTGGTCTCCAACTATCTAATATATTTTAAGAATCAATGTGATTTTTTTTCTGATGGTTATTACTGAGCACGGCCACCATTAGCCGGTGTAGACATCTACACCGGCTAATGGTGGCCGTGCTTAGTAAACTTCGGAAGAGTTTAGATCGATTAAAATACCTAAATTTTTATATGACAATATCCACATTCGTATGTGAACGTACAATAAACTCAATGCTACAAAACTGTTTTGTCTATGTGTATTGTTAAAAGAATATTTATCTCGAAAATGTACTAAAAATCAAACTAGATCGGGAGAATCTCCCCATAATTGTACCGCGTTTTTTTTTTTTTTTTTTACTCAAGGCTTTCTTTTCCGTAAGCACGTTGTACACAAATATCAAAATCACACAATCGATACAGGGCTGTATTTAGTCGGCAAAATCAGAGGGGGCTTCAAAAATATTTAGTGGTGCTAATTCTCAACTTTGCTTTTCCCCTCTACTTTAATATAAAATAGAGTTGACAGAAGTAGATGTTAAATTCTCCTTGTCATAAAACTTTTGATTACAAAGTTTTTAAAACTTTTGATTACAAAGTTTTTAAAACGTTAAATGTATTATAGATGACATTAATTTTGAAATATTATAAAGTCTAGAGAAGGAACCATAAGTTGCTAAAGGGGAAAGGAGTCAGTCCATCCTGCACCCGTCTAGTTATCGTCCTCAATTGATTGTTTCGTAGTAGCATTGGCAGTACAGTCAATTGTATTTAACAATCTGTTCCATCGATAGTAAAAAAGACAATCGGCTATCTCTGGATTAAAGAAAAATAAAATTATTGAAATTTTAACTGAAACAAAATGCATTAGGAATAATTAAAGTTCGTATTAATTACTAATTAAAAATAGTCTATCATTTTCTTTTAGAATTCTCCCACCAGATTTCACAGAATCAAAGCAATCGAATGCAACAATAATAAAACCATACAACCAATTGTGTCACAGTAGCATCAATAGTGCGATTAGTTAATGTTCAATAATCAATTCTGCCGATAGTTTAATCGGCAGTCGATTGTCTCTAGTTCAATGTAAAATGAAATTATCGAAATTTTATGCGTAATAAAAAGATCAAATATTATTTAAAATTAAGAAATAACTAAAAATTGACTCGAAACCTTTAAAAAAGTAATTGTCCCATGGATTCACTGATTCAAAACAAAGCATTTCTATTGGTGAGATATACAGGGCCGTTAAAAGAGTCTGTAAACCCTGGTAGAGATTCAAAAGCGGGCCATACGTATGACTTTAGTATTAGTAAATAAACATGCTTAATAGATATTTTTAAAGGTAATATAAATTTATTTAGCATTTTAATATCATTATATTAGCAAATCATTAAATTCACACTACTAAGCCGAGGCTCTTTGGTGTTTCTCCATCATAGCCGCTTGATACACGTAGTTGCAATACTACTGATAATTAATTTATTATTAGTACATGGAAATTCTTTTATAAAAAATGCATTTTTTACTGGCGTATAAAATATTAATATAAACAAATTCTAGAATTCAATTTGTGACTTTTTAATTTTTTTTTCTTGTTATTTATTTTAATTTTAAAAAAATTCATAAAAAAGTTTGCCTGAGTCCACATTTTTATTAATTTATCTGGAAAACAGGACCCGTGAAGGACCCTTTAAAGGAGCCGGATCACTGTAATTTGTAGGGCTCCATATCCTTCTCTGTGGCCTAAGTTATACAAGAATAACAAACTCATATATATTTTTTTTTTAATTATCGATTGTACCGTCGTCGATTCTCCTTAAAAATCGATAGTATCAATATGTTTAAATGAAAACTGGATGCGTTTAGTTCAAAATAGAATAATGTTTTAGATTAGATAATTCAAGAAAAGTGAAAAAAAATTAGCTTAAAATAATCTACTACTTTTTTAAAGAAATTAATCCTCCCACGGATACTTTGAATCAAAATTATAAATTTTTAATGGTCAATTATGCAAGATAAACAAGCTAATACAAACAAGTTTTACATATTACTATATATAGTATACCGTGTATAATGCTGTCGAGTGTGTTTAAACAACCAGTTTCCCCCCACACACACACACACGTGCTATAAAAGAATAATACATATAACCAAATTCTTTTCATAGTAAATCACACCGTGGATTATGCTTAACAATAAATTTCATCAATAATTTTATCGTCAGTGGTCTGACTCTAAATTAAAGTTATATATATATATATCATATATATATATATATATGTGTGTGTATATATATATTTCAAGTATAGTTCTATTTATAATAATTTAATAAATTATCAGAACTACTGAATGAATAAAACTACTTATTCAAAATAACAAAGATTTAATTTTTTTACTTTAATTATTTTACGATTTTGTTTTGCAAAGAAATTTAGAAATGTTGACGTTTCTTTAATAGTAATCTGTAATGATTAGAAAAAATAAATAAACTGTCGGAAGCAAAATAATAAATATTAATTTAATCTTTGTATTATTCATTTACCACGAAATGTTCTAACTGGATACTTTGTAAACGAACTTTCTCTACGCAATCAATATTGAGATTGGATTCTTTAATTAAATTTTCGTTTCATAATCAGTAACGTATAGTTTTTCTTAGTTTGATCAAATAAAAGTAGGTGTTTACACATGAAATCTGTAGATATGCAGGCAGCTGAAACTAAATATTGGACCACAGGAATATGATTTATTGTTTTGTACATGCATATATCATTCGAAAATTTTCAAATTATGAATGATTTACATAATATTGAACTATAAAATAAAAGTTATTATTACGAATGTATTTTAAAAATTATTAGAGCTAATTAGAATGTTTTTAAATAGATTACACTAGTTTACAAAAAAAAATTGTTCATGAAATAAAACATATTATTTATGCAGGCTATGGGCGGTAGTTAAGAAAATATATATGTCGCATTTTTAATAAAAGGACAGCATTCTGATGATTTTAAATATAGCATCTTTTATTGAAAATAAGATTACTACGGCAGTAGCATTTCATATCTGCATCCAGGATGGATTCCACGCAGCAAGTGAAGTAGAAGTATATTAGAAAAATCTCATCTCCGAAGGGTTGTCAGTTCAAAAGGCCATGTGTTTTTATTAATTAGGCCGATAAACTGATAAAATTGGCTACCCTGCTAAACTCGTGATTATGTGTCATCGGGCCCGTATACAAAGTGAGGGGCGATTCATTAAAAAAGTAATTAATAGGTTTGATTTCTATACTTTTCCCACAATTTCCCCCCCTTCCAGACAAGTCTCCGGGGATGGGCCGGCTTCCATACATTAGACTCGCCTGAAAAGGACAAAACACTTTTTACATTAAAGTAACGTTAGAATTTGGAAATGGGTTTCTTTTTAAGTAAGCTGCAGGAGATGAGTTATTTCTTTCATATAGTTAATATATATCATAACAATAATAACTTCAATACTAATAATAAGAATAATATTATAATATACGATGCTATAATCAATTGGACAAGACAAAAACAATTGTATTAATAAAGGCAAGATACAGTGAAAATATCATACGTAAAAATAAAAATAATCAAAATAGGAAGTATATTCCAGAATGTTGCAGTTAGTCCAATGCAATTAGTGTAGCAATGTCCAATATTATATACAAAAATTCAAGATTATATGAAAACATCCTGGCATCATCCAGGAGACTGTACTCTTTCAAAAACACAATTATAATATATTCATAAAAATGTAAAACTCAAAGATCAATTATCATCCAATATGAGTTCCTGTGATATACTATCTTTTCATTTGTTGGTTGTATGTAATTTAAATTGATCATTGGGCAAAAAGTATCTTAGCTTGGAGGCGTGGATCACTTCATTGTCTTGCTTTGTCAACCAGTTAGGTTTATTTATTCGAAAACTTACATTAGACAATTTTTCAATAATTTGATAGGGACCTGAAAAGGGCGGGCTTAATTTTCGGGTGTTCGGATAGTGAAATTCCTCGGCAATTACCAGATCACCAGGTTTGAAAGGAGCTTCCACAAATTTTAAGTCATATCGGATCTTGTTTTTCAGGTGGTGTTCACCTGTTCTTTTGAAAGCCTCTTCCCTGGCTTCCTCAATTGTAGGATAGTAATTTTCATTACCTAATGCTGATGGGTAAGGCAATTGGCCAAACATTAAGTATGCAGGGGGATATTTGGTGACGGAGTGTGGTGTGTTATTGTATTCAATAATCACGTCTTTCAGAAGTTTGGGCCACGGGATATTTGAAGGGGACGAATTAACTTTAAGTCTCAACCGGGTGCAAATTGATTGATTCACACGTTCATTCTTTCCATTACATTGTGGCCTATGAGATGAAGTAAGTAATTTTTTTACATTATGATTCGATACCCATTTCCGAAGTTTGGACGCTGTAAAAGCAGGATTCCTGTCCGTTAACAATTTCTTCGGAATCTGGATATCAAAAATCTGTTTGAGAATGTTAATGTAAACTTCTGTCGTAACATTTTTAGAGGTAAAACCCCAAACATAACGAGTAGCGTGATCAATTACTAAATGCATGTACTTTTTTGAGGAATTGTAATAATTGAAACCACCTACTGTGTCTAAAGATATTATATCGAAGGGTTGTTCTGCGGGTGGTAAGGACTCAAGAAGACCAAATTTAGGTTGATGGGATTTTTTGTTGAGTTGGCAGACCTCACAATGCTTGACAAATTGAGTAATGTCCTGAGTCATGCTGCTCCAATAGTATTGCGGTGAAATTAAATTTAGCATTTTTTGTATTCCTGGGTGGCCAAATTGCTTATGGGTAGTTATTAATAGTTTCTCTCGTAATGAGAAAGGCACGACAATTTTTTGAAAACCCTTTTTGTGAATTACCAGAATGTCATTAACTTTTTGGAATTTAGAGCCTGTTACATTATCTAACTCTTGGTGTTCTTTAACTTCATCTAATGTTAATAAGTGAATGTGGGCATTTACAGGAAATGAAATGGGATTTCTGGAGAGCATATCGGCTTCAAAATTTGTTGATCCTTTATTGTATTTTACAGTATAGTCATACATGCTTAATTTTAGCGACCATCTGAATAATCTACCGGTTAAATGTTTTACATTTTTAAGCCATACTAAAGCAGCATGATCGGTATGGATTGTGAAAGATTTTCCATGAATGTAATAATGAAATTTGTCAAGAGCATCGATTATGGCGAGGCATTCCAATTCTGTAATAGCATAATTTTGCTCATAGGGCCTTAGTTGTCTTGAGTGGAACGCAATGGGATGTAGGACTCCATTTTCATCCATTTGTTTTAGTACAGCACCTACGGCTTCCTTCGAGGCATCAGTATAGAGGTGGCATGGGAGATTAGGATTAAATAATTTCAAAATAGGTCTAGAAATTAACGCGTTTTTAAGCAATTCAAAAGATTGTTGACATTTTTCTGACCATTCCCAAGGTGCATCTTTTTTTAATAATTTATTTAAAGGGGTTCTAATTTTAGCATACTTGTCAATGAATTTGTGATATACATTTATAGATCCAAGGAACCTTTGTAATTCTTTAACATTTTTTGGAGGAATTAATTTTTTAATAGTTTCGGTGTTAGCATTGTCTGGTTTTATTTGGCCATTACTAATTTCATAACCAAGGAAGTCAATTTGCGTTTTGGCAAAGTTACATTTTGAAAATTTTAATTTTAGATTTTCCTGTCGGCAAATGTTAAAAAGAGTTTTTAGGTGAGCCAGATGCTCGGCATAGGAATCAGAATAAACTATAAAATCATCGAAATAGTTGGTAGCGAAGTTGATTTTATGTTTATCTAGGATCCTTCTAAGAGCTCTTGCGAATTGAGCCGGAGCATTTTTGTAGCCAAATGGAAGGACCAACCACTCGTAAAGGCCCTGATTGGTCGCAAAGGCTAATTTTTCTGTGTCTGAAGGGTGGAGGGGTACATGCCAGTAGCCAGAGGCTAAATCTAGAGTAGAAAAATATTTGGCATTAACAAGTCGGTCTAAAAGCCAGTCTATTCGGGGCAAAGGTTCCGAATCTGTCTTGGTAATGGCGTTGATTTTTCTGTAGTCAATACAGAGGCGCGTTTTACCTTCTCCTTTTTTATAGGCTAGTGTAACTGGAGAGGAATAGGAACTACATGATTCTTTAATAAGTTTAGCTTCCAATAACTCTTGTACCTGCTTTTGAATTTCTGCGTTGTCCCCCGGAGATGCACGGTAAGGTCGAAGTGAGATAGGAAGTTCTGAGGTGAGAATTACTCGTTGGGGTTCCCATCTGACTCTACCCACATCATATCGATTACGTGCAAAAATATCTTTGAAGTCGCTTAGAAGCCCTTCCAATTGTAGGTTCTCTTCAGTAGTATAATGATTAAAATTTTTATCATCATAATCCGAGAGAGTTTTAGTATCAAGGTAACACTGCCCCTGTTGAGACAAAATTCCTTGATTTGATTTGGAAGGAGAACGAAGCGGCTTCTTGTAATTCATATCACCCGCTAAAGTTAAAGTGTGGTTAAATGAATTTTTATGTGATATTTGACCGGAAACGTTTTGGTCATACTTAAGAATGACTCCATCTTGAGTCAGAGAATTTGAGAAAAAGTCCATCGCGATATGAAATTTTTGTAATTCCGGGGTTCCCAGTATTGCATACGGCAAATATGACCTAACGAGATATAAGGTGCTATTTTGCCTGATATTCCCTATTTGGAGGTGTACTTGATTTTTTTCAAAAATCTGGACCTGTCCCTGGGTTTGACTAACATTAAATGGCTTGCAACTTTGAATAGACGTCATATCCAAAGCTGCTATTAGATTTTCCGGAATTATGGAAAGGGTACTTCCGCTATCCAATAAAAATGGTACTTGAACCCCATTATAACAAGTTTTTGTGTATTTTCGGTTTTCGTAATTCTCACATTTGAGGTGCCCGGGCACGATAAACCGTCATTTAGCATTCATGGGCATTCCTTGATCAGGGGAATACCCATAGGCATTTAGGGGTTGAGTTTCATTATTATGGATTGCAAAGTTGTGGGCCATTGTTGTCCCTGCATTACCTTGTACATCATACTTATGGAGTAAAGTATGATGCCTTCGATGGCAATTTTTACAACTCATCTTAGATGGACATTTACTTGCAAAATGGCCACTACGCATACAATTTGCACATAACTTGTTTAATTGGATGGTTCTCCACCTGCTGTCTACAGGCATAGTCAATAACTTTTTGCAGGTATGGGTGGGATGCGAATCAAAACAAACACCGCATTTGTTACCTTCTTGAATTTTGTGGAATTTCGATCTATCGTAAGAATCTCTTGAATAAGCTACATTTCTTACATCTGTTTTGTTTGGGTTCTCTAATGCTAGCAAACTTTTGGCTTGTGTCTCTAAAAACTTTAGAAATTCCGTGAGACTAGGCATATCATTGTGGGTAAGGGTAAGTTCCCATCGCTCTTTGAGATTATCATTTAGTTTTTGAACGATGGTAAAAATTATCATATTTTCCACCAAAGCATTTTGCGTTAATTTTAACGAATCTAAAATTCGAAGTGACTCATTGCAAGTATCTATTATGTCAAAAATAGCTTTAGAGGATGAGGAACAATTCTTCATATTTTTTATATTGTATAACTTGCTTATTTGGGCCATGGCCAAATCTCTAGTTTTATCGTAGCGAGCACAAAGCGTCTCCCATGCATTTTTATAACTGGCCTCTGAAAGAGGAAATCCAGAAATCAATTTATGGCTAGGACCCTTTACGCTAGCTAGGAGGTATTGTAATTTAGAAACGGGGCCCAAATCTGAATTTTGATCTATAGTTGTGATAAAAATCTCCTTAAAAGAGAGCCACTGATCAGATTCCCCATAAAAAGGTTTTAAGTCAAATCTGGGAAGGTTAATGGTTTTCTCTAAATTATAATTTTTAGATGGATTATTATTCCCTGACTCTCCTTTGTGAATGTTTAAGCTCTTATTTATTTTATTAAGTAACGTGTTTATCGTTATTGTTAAAGTGTCTAGTTTAAGAGCAATTTCATCGAATTCGTTAATAATATTTTCAGTTTCCGATTCCTTGCTTTCGAGAACCGCGTTTTCACGAATTTTGTTTAACTCACTATCAATATCCTTTGCTTGTTTCTGATACACCTCTAATTCGTCAAGAGTTATCGTATTATCATCTATTTTGGGATTTATGATATTATTTATACGGGTAATTTTTCCCTTAAGAACTGCTTTCTGCTTTTTAATATTTTCCATTTTTTTAATTAATTTTAAAATATAGTTTTCTGAAAAATCTATATATTATCAAAATTTAAATATCTTTCAAAAAAATTTTAAAGTTTTTACATAATATAAACAGGTTTATAAAATTGTAATAATAACATACATAAAAATAATGATTTATATAATAGAATTACTTATTTTCAAATAAATCATGGATATCCATTAACTCTATTAAACCAAAAATTTCGTTATACTTCAAAACCATGGTTTTCATAAATAATTAAAATAAAAGCAGTATAACTGGAGTAATGTACTTATTTAAAAACTTACCTTAAATTATTCATAATAATTTTTATTTCATAATAAAATTAGAATAAAAATATATTAAATACTAATATGATATTAAAAAATAAATAAATACTAGGGTACCCTTTGAGCTCAAACACTTAAAAAAAAAGAAAAATCCTTTAAAAAAAAGTAAAGAAAAATATCTTCAGAATTGACATTGTCTTTTCGCGCAGTAAAATAGTAAAACACATAACGATGACTCCTCTTCCCTTATCGGTATAGATTTCGGAATATCCTTTAGAAAGAAATCACATTTATATTTCATCACTTATTAACAGCAGAACGTTGCACTAAAACAAACTATTAGAGAAGCTCTTTGAAGACGCGCACATTTCACATAAATCACGCCCGAAAGGTAGCAGTTGAAAGCGAAGAAAAATACACATTTTCCGCATGAAGAATAATGACGGTTTCTTTCACTTATTTAGAATACGAACCACCACAACGATAAGAAGAAGCTAAATTCTAGGCAAAACACAAAATGCATCAAATCGTAGAACTCCAGAATTCTTATCGATGCTATCTTGAAGTACGTTGCATAGGAACACATAATGCCGTTTTTAGAGTAAAAACATTTCGAAAGCGGGCACAATTTTCTTTTCGTCGAACACTAGCTGAAGAGAAGACTTTTTAGGATAGTCCCTTTTGGGGCCTCTCCGCACGTTAAATAGATGTTAGATGTCGATAGATGTGGCATCTGGAACCTTAAGACACTCTCCAATCTCGAATAATTTTTTGATGACCATTTCTCTTTCGCTATTCTTTTTCCTATTAAGGAATTCATTAGAATTTCCCGCTGAGATCCTGCCGACTAAGAAATACTGTCGCATTTTTAATAAAAGGACAGCATTCTGATGATTTTAAATATAGCATCTTTTATTGAAAATAAGATTACTACGGCAGTAGCATTTCATATCTGCATCCAGGATGGATTCCACGCAGCAAGTGAAGTAGAAGTATATTAGAAAAATCTCATCTCCGAAGGGTTGTCAGTTCAAAAGGCCATGTGTTTTTATTAATTAGGCCGATAAACTGATAAAATTGGCTACCCTGCTAAACTCGTGATTATGTGTCATCGGGCCCGTATACAAAGTGAGGGGCGATTCATTAAAAAAGTAATTAATAGGTTTGATTTCTATACTTTTCCCACATATATATATATATATATTTTTTTTTTTTGTAGCACGTCACAATTCTGAGATATGAAGGTCTTTGTTTTTTATCTACCCGCAATTGTTTAAATACGTTTATCGTTTTATTTTGTAAACAACTATGTGATTCAAAAATCTTATTTTTATATAAAAATGTCATCTAGAGTGTGTAAACTACATCCAAACCGATTTTGTTATGTTTGTGGTAAAATTGTTCAGTTAAATCGTGGTTTTCCTATAACAAAACCACTGCTAAAAGCCTATTTACATTATTTTGGATTTTGAGTGTCAAATCAAGATAAAAATTGAGTTCCTCATGTGATTTGTACTAATTGTAGATTGATCCTCAGCTTCTGGTATTCAGGTAAAAATAGATCATTGAAATTTGGTAAACCAATGATATGGAGAGAGCCAACTAACCACGTAACCGATTGTTACTTTTGTTTAACAAAAACTTTTGGTTTTAACTAGAAAAATAACGATAGCATAAAATATGCAGACGTTCCACCAGTGACTAAGGCGGTCCTACAATCAGAGGATTTACCAGTTTCCACACCACATGGCAGAAGTGACCAAACTCACACAGATACATCAAGTAGTATTACAATGAACGAGCATAGTGACAGTGAACAATCAAGCTCAGATAAATGTGTCGGTGACGAGGACAGTCGACATTTAATAATTCAGTCTGAACTCAACGATCTTATAAGAGATTTGCAGTTGTATAACAAGGAGAGTGCCAAGCTTGGTAATCACAGATTTTGATTATTAACACTTTCCAACCTAGTTGAAAAGTGTTTATGACTTCGGTTTGTCTGGCCGTCTGCCGTCTGGCCGTCTGGCCGTCTGGCCGTCTGCCGTCTGCCGTCTGTCCGTGCTCTAACTCCCGTAAATATGCTCGGATTGCCCTGCAAATTTTATATGTTATAATCGTTATCTATAGCATGTTCCCTATTTCAACGGAAGTGTGTAGCACTTATAGTTTTTTTACAGGGACACTCAAAAGAATTCCGTTACATTGCGGTCTATGGGGAAAAATCATTTGCGGTTTATTTAAATAATGTTTCAATACTTTAAACGCATTGAAATTTATATATATCACTAAGGTGCATTAGAAGAAGCTTAATATGGAATAGGGTGTGCATAGCACTTATACTTACTTTACAGGGACAGTCAAAAGAATTCCGTTACATTACGTCTATGGAGAAAAATCGTCTGCGGTTTATTTAAATAATGTTTCACTATTTTAAACGCATTGAAATTTATATAAGGTTCATTACAAGAGACTTACTACAGAATATTGTGTGTATAGCAGTCATCGTTCATTTACAGGGACACACAAAAGAATTCTCTACTGTATGTTAACAATAATTCCTGGAAGTGCGTTTTAAGTTATTGAATGCGATTTTAATTTTAAATCGCTTTTTGTATATTACGTGGTGTGTATAAATTCTGTAGATCCTATACAGGGAAGTACAAAAGTTCGGGAACACATTTCCGTATTATTTAACTCCAGACGGAGAATTTTAAACTGTGCTACGTGTTTCCTAACTGAACTAAAATTTAGCATCCTATGTAGTATATATACAAATCTATAGATCCTATACAGGGCTGAATAAAGTATTCGGATTACTTAGATGTTATCTTTTAGCTTATAAAAGAGTATGATTCGTAAAATTATTTTGGAAGCGTTGGAAAGTGTTACATAATCTATGCTTGACGCATGATTTTTCGTTCTTGTTTTTATATATGTTGTAGGGTAGAAGCCCCTTAGTCTCAGGTTCAATGGATTTTATACAACGCTCCTTAGTTCTCGAGAAATGGGGGGTCTAATATTATAATACAATTTAAATACTTACTTTGTAACAAAGTAACAGCGTTGGTCGTAGCTCAGTTGGTATGGCGTCTGCTCGTTATTCCAAGGACCCGGGTTCGATGCCAAAACGCGCTAAGTTTGTTTTTCTCTTTTTTATAAATATGCTTGTAATTATAATTTAATAATCTCAATAAAAAAAATTTGTTAACATAATTAAATTTTAATCAAGCATTTTTATTTTTTTTTAAATCACTTTTAAAATGTATTCCATATATACTTTATCAATGCAACAATATTGAACAATTATGTCAATTCGTGATTGTAAAGAAACATCATTTATAAAGTCAATGCGATGATAATACCACTCTGTTTTTAAAGTATGAAGCATAATTATATTAAAATTTAGCATAAAAATTAAATTACATATTTATGTTTTATTTTATTGTAACTAGAGGGTACTGCCCCGACATACTTTGGTTTTTTTTTTTTTTTTTTTTTTTTTTTTTTTTTTTTTTAGTTTGGTGCAGTTAAGTGGTTTTTGTTTTCAATCCTTATCGCACAAGTACGTATCATTCTATAACAGCTTATAATTGTATAAAAATTGAAGAAGCAAGCCGTAATTCACAAGAAGATCTATCTGAAGTGTCGGAATTCGATGAAAATCAGAAAAGTGATGTCACAAACGAGTTGAAATACTGTAAAATTTTATTGCAAAACAATGAATTTTTAACAAATAATCCAGCATCTGAAATATCTTCGTTTTCTATTGCGATGAGAGAAGAATTCTATAATTCGATAGTAAATACGCTGATTTTGTAACGATTTTTGAATTTTTACTAGTCAATAATAGATCCAAATTTTTTAATACTCTTTAATTGATGAGAAATGTTTTTAATAATGGTTTAAAAATCAAAAATGCTAAATTAAAATTTAATTATGTTAACAAAGTTTTTTAATGAGATTATTAAATTATAATTACAAGTATATTTATAAAAAAAAATGAGGAAAACAAACTTAGCGCGTCCCGGCATCGAACCCGGGTCCTAGGAACAACGAGCAGACGCGATTACGACCAACGCAGTTACTTCGTTACAAAGTAAGTATTTAAATTGTGTTATAATATTAGAAAATTTCTCGAGAACTAAGGAGCGTTGTATAAAATCCACTGAACCCAAGACTAAGGGGCTTCTACCCTACAACATATATCAAAATAATCAAAATCTGTGACTACCAAGCTTGGCACTCTCCTTGTAAGTCAAAAGCGGAATTACTTGGCTTCAGGCTGCAACAGTGGAAATTGCTTTCTCCTAGTACAAAAGTTAGTATTTATAAAGAGTGTTGAAAATTTATTGCAAAATTACGAGCGCATGGGTGTAAAAATGTCAATAAGAATTCATTTTTTGCATTCCCATTTAGATTTTTATACCAGAAAATCTTGGTGGTATGAGTGATGAACATGGTGAGCGATTTCACTAAGATTTAAAATCATTTGAGCAAAATTATCAAGGTTTTTGTGACCAAAATATGCTAGGTTACTATTGTTGGTCTGTTGTGAGAGATACAGATGAAAATATTTATAAAATAAGAGCAAAAATTATCCATTTCTAACTGTCTATTGTTTATTTAGATGTAGTTTTTGGTAAAAATCTTCTTAATAAATATTTCAAAAAACTGACGTGCTGGATTTTTTTTAAATATTTTTTCCTGGATGTAGATACCAAAAGTAACGTAACCATATATATTTCATTTCATGAACAAAAGTCATGTGAACTAGTGTTATTAGTGCAAATAAATCAACAAAATGACTTAATCAAGGGATAAAAAAGGGAAGTTAATATTGCAACATATTGGAATCATTGAGATAGTGTAGTAGCGTAAAGATGAATCAATTACAAAAATATAATAAAATATAGAAAAATTATTAATACAAATTATTAAATGTTTTTAAATTAATAAGTAAAAAATGTAGGTTCGATCGGTTATAATCCGGGTAGAACAGAAGAGTAACTCTCAAATCCATCAGTGATACAAATTTGAGACTTCTCTTTCTGAGAATGAAAACTATCTCTTGTTAGCCTGAAAGTTAAATGAAACCTTAGTCCGATTAATTCTATAACCATATAAGTCCCTCCGTGGTTTCAGGAAATCAGCTAATACTGTCTCTGGTGGGATTTACACTATCATTGCTTAATAATAATATATATATCATTGCTTAATAATATATCAATAATTATCAATAATATATATATCATTGCTTAATAACCTTCGTACCCTGTTGAAATTTCACTCAACGTTGATAAAAACCTTTCACACCAGAAATTGTTTTTGAAAATGATTTAACATATTTATTTAACGCAGTTCTCTGTAGCATTTATTTAACTTACTTTATGAAAAAAATCTGGTTCCAATCGAATTAAATAAATTGTAGAAGTGAGTCGATTCGACCCATTCAGGGTAGGAAGGTCAAACAATTGGATAGTTGTTTAGACAGTTGATGCTATCTCCCCCACTACAGTTCAAGATGAACACTGTTCAAGACAAGTTGGACCAAACTTCCGATTTCTCATAGCGGGTGCTGTTGTGCCCTCTCTTGCCGAAAGATCAGACTCCAAGAGCAAATCATTCTTGTCTGTTTAAAATAACTAACTACTTTTCTTGCATCAGATGATTTTACGATTCTGGAGAGTTGAGCTCAAGGAGCTCAATGTTGTTTGCTTTTGTTCTCTGTGAAGCTCCACTATTATGGTATAGTGTCACTGAAACTTCAAATAAAAGTTGAATCGTTCACTTTTACGTTTTAGGTGCTGACACTGGAATAAGTAAAAAGAAATCAGACCTTTCCGCTTTAGCATTTAGTGAATGGAACTCTGTTCTGCTGAGAAAATTATTTAACCCCTTGAAGGGCACCGGTATATTATATATACCATTTAATTTTAATCCCAAAATGCCACAATGACACCAGAATTTTATAATCAAATTTTGAATTTATAAGGTACATGAGGAAAAGCTTTTACTTACTTGTAAAATAAATTCGTTCGTGAATTCGGGTGTCAATCAATCATTTCAATATTTTAGCTACAAGAGCACTTTGCCCCTGAAGGGGTTAACTAATAGAGTTTTTACAATATACAAAAAACTGTTTAAATGTTTATTTTTGCTAAAATGATTCTGTAATATTCTTTGAATATAAGTAAACTGCAGCAGAAATTATAATAAAAATTAATTAAATGGTTGTATTACTCATTTACCACGAAATATTCTAACTGTATTTTTGTAAACAGACTGTAATACCAAAATCGATATTGAAAATTTATTTAGACAGGGTCTCTTCTCTTTAAATACATTTTCGGTTCAGGATCAGTTGTGTACAGTTTGTTTTGGTTTAAGGAAACTATTCAAGTGTTTACAATGAAATTTGTGAATATGCAGGCAGTTTAAAGGGTAGCACCACATTTTTTTTTAATAATATCTTTCGGAAATACGAATGTCATTTAAGGAAAATCATTTATTCTACTCGTATTCAGGTACATAAAAATGATTACTTAGTTTAATTCATTTATTGGTTTGATTAACGTACAATACAAAAAGAAAAAAATTATTGAAATTGAAAAAAAAAAAGTATAAGGAAATAATTTTGTAAATTATCAGAGATCACAAATCAACAAAATTACTTATTCAAAAAAAAAGTATTAATAACTACACTTTAATTTAATATCTTATTATTTTTATGCGGAATTTTTGTTTACTGTTCACATTTCCTTTGTAACCTGTAATATTCGACGAAAATAAGTAAAGTACCACATATATTATAAATTTAAAAAATAATAATGCCAATAAATAATTTAATGTTTGCATTACTTATTTAACGCAAAATTTGTTTCAATTGGAATATTTGTAAATGGACTCTTATAACAGAATCTACATTGAAAGATTATTTAGGCTAGCCACTCTAATTAAGTTTTCGGTTCAGGAACAGTAACATATAATTTATTTTCGTTTGTTCAAACAAAACCAAGTGTTTGCATATGAAATTCATGGATATGTGGGCATCTGAAATAGATTAATATTGAAGAAAGGGAGGATGGAACTGTTGCTTCATAAATGTGAAAAAAGAAAGAAAGAGAGAAATACAAATAAAAAAGAAAGAAAGAAAGGAAAAGGATATTTTAAAAAATATCTTTTGAGAATATAAAAGTCATTTAATGAAAAGCATATATTATAATCGTATTCAGGTATAGAAAATATGATTACTAAGTTGATAGTTGAATTCATCTATTGTTTTTTTAAGTGTATAATACAAAAAAAAATATTATTTAAATTTCAAGTATAGTAAAAAGGCATAAGGAATTATTTTGGTTAATTATCAGAGCTAATAAATCAATAAAATTACTTATTCAAAGTAAACAAAGTATTAATATTTTAACTTTAATCCAATACCTTACTATTTTTATGCGAAAAATTCTTAAACGTTCACTTTTCCTCTAAATAACCCGTAATATTCAGTGAAGATGAGTAAATTGCCTCAGAAATTATAATAAAAAATAATTTAATGTTTGTAATATTCATTTACCGCGAAATATTTCATCTGGTATTCTTTGTAAACGAACGGTTCGAAGGAAATCGATATTGAAAGATTAGTCAGATTGGAATCTTTAATTGAATTTTGGATTCAGGACAAGTAATGTGTAGTTTGTTTTGGCCTGATCAAATAAAACAAATATTTTAATATGCAGTGTGGATATACGGACAGCTGAAATAGAATAATATTATACCAAGGGAAGTTTAATTTATTCTGTTATTCACATGCCTCATTCAAAGTTTTCATGAAAATCGTCAAGTTTAAGAAGGTGATTTTGCAATGAAACAAAAAAGAAGAGCTATATTTAGGAATGAAGTTTAATAATATGAATATCATTTATTGAAATACATTTATTTCACGGTAGGAAAAAAAATTAAAATATATAAACGGTGTCTATAACTTCAATTCTAATTGATGAGTGAAAAATATCGTTTTAATTATCGGAAAATTCTTCATAAGAATATGTGGTTCACTTTGTCGCAAGGATAATTTACATATCAAAGTTTAATTTAACTTTTAAAAGTTCTGTAATAATACCGTAATATTACTCACAAATATATATGATCATTATGTTAAAAAGTAACTCGAAAATACAAACATTTATAAATTTTGAAATAGTACTTTGAGAGATATAAACTATTGAAAAATGTTAAAAAGTAACTTCAGTTATTTAGACATACCTCTAACAATAGTTTATATATTTTATTAATTTTGCGTTATTTGATACAGTGTGAAAGCTCAAGCGTAATGCGCATTCAAATATCCCGTTAAGCTGTACTTGAAGTAATAGCATTTAATTAATATTGCGATTATTAACAGTTCGTAAATTGTACCAACTAAGCATACGCACACAAACAATTATGCTTATATTGCAGAAATATTGAGTATACATTTGTTTTAAATTATCGAAATATTTCTTGCCAATATTGGCGCAATATTAACAACAAATATACCCCATATAGTGGGACAATATTTGCTGCCAGAATCTGACAAATATCCCAATTTTTAACCAAGATATAGCCAATAGTGACCCAATATTCTTTTTCTGCTAGAAGTATCATCTTTAAGAAAATATTTAATCTAGTTTAGATTTCTCATCAATTGTTGTACATTATTCGTTTCTGCCCCATTACTCGAAATATACTTGCAATCAAAGCATCTTAGTGCACTTGTTTGTTATTCGTTTCTGTCCCATTATTCAAAGTATATATACAATAAAACCGTCTTAATTGCATTGGTTTACTTATGTAATATTGGCCCCACCAGTGGCTGAGAGGTTCTGCTCTCGAAGCTGGTAGACGGGAGGTGCTGGGTTCAAACCCCTGTCGCGCTCGTCGACCTAACCGTTCGGAGTTTTCCGTGGTTTTCTTCGAACCTTGCGTAAATACGGGTTAGGATCCCTTAAAAAGACCTCCACGGAGGGCATTCCCCCCTAGGGCCTATATCCCTCGTGTTGATAACTGGCCGTCATAAATCAACCCAACCCAACCCAACTTATGTAATATTTATCAATTTTTGAGCTTACTAAAGTGTGATTTATATTACTACTTTAAAATAGGAATAGGATCGAAAGTATTTTTTTGACAGTTAAAAAGTAAAAAAAGTTAAACTAAATAATTAATTAAATTTACTAAGAATCGGGAATTTTGTGCCTCGTATTATTCCTATTAATTGAGTTGAAATATTTATAAATGTCACTTCGGTTAGTTGAACAGAGCAGCCGCTAGGGATTCATATATCGGCAAAGTTTCTTTATTACAACCCTGTGCTTTAGTTCTCATAGGAAATCCACCATGACCGCAGAAACTATCATTATAGAAAGGTTTACCAATGCCATTATAGACCAGCTATCAAAACTCAACGTTGAATTTAGTCATTTTATTTTAAAGTTACACTTTTTTTTGTTTTCAGTAAATTGTTGATATTTAAAGCAAAATAAAGTTCTTCATAGGTTAACATTGCACCGTTTGTCTTCAGAATTAAGATTCTGTTTACTGATACGTTTTTCTTGATTTTTCAGTAAGTTGATTATAGCCGATACCAAGTCACTGTATGTAAGCTGATTAGGAAAATAGGAATCTAAAGTGTTTTAACACATAAAAATTAACAAAGTTAAACTAAAGATTTAATTAAATTCACTAAGAAGGGGAATTTTGTACATCGCAATATTCATATTAATTGATTTGAAACATTTAAAAATGTCATTTCAGTTAGTTGAACATAGCAGCCGCTAGGGATTCATATATCGGCAAAGTTTCTTTATGGTCACCCTGTACTTCAGTTCTCATAGGATGTCCACCATGACACCAGAAACTATCATTTTAGAAAGGTTTACCAATGTCATTATAGACCAGTTATTAATCCTCAATGTATGAATTTAGTCATTTTATTTGTAACGTTACACTTTTTCTTTTGTTTTCATTTAGTTACTAATATTTAAAGCAAAAAAAAAAATACTTTATAGGTTAACATTGTACCGCTTGTCTTCAGAATTAAAATTCTGTTTACTGATACGTTTTTCTCGATTTTTCAATGAGTTGATGATAGCTGATACGAAATAACTGTATGTAATAATATTGCACTTTCTCTCGTGATAACTTTTAATATACTTATGCTCATAGGAAGTCACCGCCCCCTGAATAATAGGCCTGCGCGCTGACAAAAATGGCGGCTGCCGCAGGCGGAGTCGTTTGTACAGTCCCTCGAACTTCAACACCAATAATATATAAAAGTTATCTTTGACTTATTTGATCTCCGAAAAACAAGGCGAAGAAAACTTTTAGAAATTATTGGTGTGGAATTTCTAGGGACCGTTCAAACGTTGAAAAAAAAAATCGGCCTGCGACAGCCGCCATTGTTGTCAGCGCTCAGGCCTAGAATTCAGAGGGCGGTGAGGAAGTCCACCATGACGTCATAAACTATCATTATAGAAAGGTTTACCAATGCATAATTTCCAATGCATAATACCGAACTATCGAACCTCAATGTTGAATTCAGTCATTTTATTAACGTTACACTTTTTCTTTTGTTTTCATTGAGTTGTTGATATTTAAAGCAAAAAAAGTACTTGATAGATTAACATTACACCGCTTGTTTTCAGAATTAAAATTCTGTTTACTGATATGTTTTTCTTGATTTTTCAATGAGTTGATAATAGCTGATACGAAATAACTGTATGTAATAATATTGCACTTTCTTTCGTGATAACTTTTTAGTACACTTCTGCCCTTTGTAATAGATTTACACTCAGTGTTCGTTTGGAATAAGTTAAAATTAGAACGAAAATATTACCATAAACAGTTTAAAGGTGTTTCCTAGAAGATTCGGTGTTAGTATATTGGGGAAAAAATGCAGAAATTTGGAAAGATAAGCTCAATGTGTCAAACAAGCACAGCATTTATAGGCTGATGTATATAAAAGGAGACTGGTGGTAGATATGGCCGTTTCGATATCATTAAATAAATTTATGCGCATTTTATAACTTTAGATATTAAACAATAGTTCTTTTTTCGAAAATAAGCAATATTTTTTGCTTTGTAGGTGTCATATCAGGTAAAAACAGTCAAAGAACGTGGCTGGTAACATTTTTTTCGTATGGAGAAATTTGTATTGTTTATTTGAGCGATAAGTAAGTCAAATTTTTCTATAAGAAAATACTGGCATATTCCCTTTTTTTCGACTGTGTTCTTTTCTCATCTGTCTTCTATGAAACGTATAATATTTCGCATGGTGTTGTAAAAATTGCATTTCAAAATGACATCCATGGAAATTACGGCTGTGTTGCTCACTATCGTGATAATGATGCTAATACAGAGGAAATTCGGGGGGGGGGGGGATATTTTCATCTTATCTGAAACGTTTACAAATATGAATTTAATGTCCAGTGTTTCATTGAAATTTTTGTAGTAGAAATATGGTAATTCTTCGATAATTACAAGACATCAGATTACATCTGCAACAATATGATATTTGAAATACAACGGACATCATCGAGAATTATTGTCAAGTTGATAGTACAAAGAGCAGATTTTGGTAACAATCAGGGATATTTTCTTATTTTTAAATATCAAAATTATTCGGATGGATCAAAGTCTCACCTTTATAGATACATATAGCGTAATTAATATTCCCGTACCTAATCGCATGTAATGCGGAGAAGAAATGCTTATGATATATGTGCAAAGCTCTACAATTGTCACAGTACTGTTCAAAAAGCTATGGGACCATAACAAATTTACTCGTTAGTTACTCGATAGTTTCTTTAGTTCGTTCCCTGTGGAATACATAATTTCACAATTGCACTGAAAGCTTCCTCAATTGGTATTATTTTTGCAAGTATATATGAATATTTTATCACAGAAAATGTTCATTCTCTCTTGAAGCTTTTGTGATGACTATTTTCACCGAAATCATGTATTTCCATGATTAAAAATACATATATTATTCCTAACGAGAAATGGCTAAATATACAATCATATATTGGTTTTAGTCACGTTTTGTTCTATTTCAATCCCTCAGTTGTCTTTAAAGTCACATAAGCGAAATTTCCTTAAGGTCTTTGATTGTAAAGTTCGAAGTTGAAATTTGAAATAATGGAAAATACATTATTTCTAGAATGATATATACGAAACGATTTTAAAGGTTTTGGAATTGTAAAGTATAAGATTCAACTTTGGTTATAAGAAAAAGTATCTGAATTGTTTTCAAAGACATATAAGCAAAATCACTTTAAAGTCTTGAATTTGTAAAGTTCAAGGTCCAATTTTTTAGTATTTCAGTTTTTTAAAAATCAAATAAACGAAATATGTATTCTGTTCCCTTTACGTCCAATATCAAAGATCAGTTAGCATGATTTGTCTTCCATATTTTGTTACATAACCAAATTTTAATAAAATTATTATATATTTTCTCTCAAAAAATCTTTCCTCTTAATATATTTCTATAAAAATATAAAAAAAATCAATCGATATCTATTATAGCATCTCAGTCGTTTCAGAGATCACATAAACTAAATCTCATTAAAGTCTAAAATTTTAAAAGTAGATCATGAAGTTTGTAATAATGGCGCTAAATTTTGTCCATTGTGCGATCAAGTTCAATTAATAGGATTTTTCTTCCAGTCTTTGCTTTATAGAAATAGGTTTTAATAAATGTGTTATAACAATGTACATCATATTATACTAAATTTACATAGGTGTGAATTGATATCCGTTTCAGATACACTGAAGTAATAACATTTAACTAAAAGAAAACGTATTCTACAATCCCCCACCATACCTTCTTTTCATTTAATGTTGTTTACTTGCATGTTTATTTTAAAATTTGCTGAACCAAATTCTATTACGAAATCAATTACTAATCACTAATTCCCAAATTCCTAATTACAATTACTATTACTAACACTAAATTACTAATTACTATTAGTATTACTATTTAATTAACAAATAACTATCAATTACTATTAAAATTAAATTTAAGGTTAACTTGAAATCCTCTTCTCTGCCCTCTACTCTTCTTACAAATAAATATTTAAATACTAGACTGAAAGAAGGATGGTGCACTTTGATACGACCTTAAAACTATTTTTTAATCTTTTCTCTCCTTATCTCCATAACTGCTAATTTTACATAAGTCTGTTGTAAAAACTGTTTTAGATTTTCTTTTCCTTCACCTGCAAGACGGATTGATTTGCATGAAGTTTCTTGGAAAAAAATTATCTAATCACATTTCATGTGCTTAAATTATCCTTAACACATGAACAAATGTTTCCTATATTATTATTTTGTTTTCTATTTGACGAATTACGCACACTTTACTAGAAAACATTAAACTTGAAAAAATAAGTAAGTAAAGTGAAATATTGATTACAATAAAAAAAGAATGGAAATTCAGTACCATGAATATTAATGATTTAATATATTTTTTATTCCATTTTCTAAGATATGTCTTTGTACATTATTCGTTTTAATGTATCAAAACTTTCATATAGCCTTTCGTGACAGTCCATTAAGAATAAAATCAATTATGTGTAATTGAAAGTATTTTGTTTACCAAGTTTCGCCTGCAAAATTTAGGAGCAAATATTTTCTTTTAGAAAACCTGCTGCCTGAAACATCTATTCTTCTTGTAACACAAACTTGTCATGCATTTATTTATTAATTTATTTTATAATGAATTTGTTTGCGAAGAAATATTTTGGATGATAGGCTCTGATAGTATTTTATGTTACATTATGTATTTTCAAGAAATGTGCATTTCTTTGACAACCGATCGATCTTCTATATTTACATTAGTTGCTAGCATCTGTAACTTTTTAAAATGAAAATGATACATTATATCATAAATGAAATTAATTGATGTAAAATAATAAAGTTAAAATACTTCTTACCAGTACGATAATGTAAATATTTATAGAATTTAAATTATACTAATTATTTGGATTGATTGCTATTTCAGATACAAATCAGTTCCTGATTTTTTCTCTAAATAAAAAAACCAATTAAACACCTTTAATAAGAAAATATGGTGAAAAAAGGAAAAACAGTATATTATATGTAGATTATGATGCATTTTTTAACTTTACCTATTTTTTGTATAATTTAAACATTTTACTTAATTATAAACGAAATACTATACATTCAATTAAACTATATTCTTAACTTAAATAATGACATAAACTATCAGTAAAATAAACTTGAGTTATGAAAAACACAACACTCAATTGAATCAAATTCACCCCTGCACTATAATAATTGTTTAAAAACAACACAAAATGTCACAAAAGCATATATGCATCATTTATTAAAAACTTTTACTTTAGGTGTTTTAAAAATATACAAAACTGCATTTCACATTAAAAACCTAGCGCTTTCGAGCCGTCCTGGCTCATCATCAGGGTTAAAACATCACCACGCAGATACACACAAAAAAACACACAACTAGTCTGAAACACTGTAAAAACATCAATGTCTGCTGAAGACAAGGTCAAACCATTATAAACAGGTTGGGAAGCATAGGGAGGGATTGTGATAAAGATATATCACAGTTTTATCTTTTTTAATTATTTTTATTTCAGCTCAACGTATTTCTATTTTTATAGCCTCTCCAGTTTAATTTGCCATTCCTTAAAAGCTATTTATCAGCGATCGCGCTCCTTGTACATTGCTTTTTCAGCAGTGTTTTCACGGCGTTACTCCATCCCTCCTGAGTTCGTTCTATCGGCGCTGAGCTGTGACGTCATCATCATTCAGCGGCTCTCACTCCGCACGCGTGTGTTGTGCGCATGCGTCACCGCCGCTCTTGTTTGCTGTGTTTTCTGGAGCTGTTTTGTGCGAAAGGGGCGTGTCTTTCAAATACAAATTAGAATCGTTCTTTTAATTATTAAATGTTAATTTGTTTCTGATTTGTTATTTTAATTTTCACGTAATTCTTAATCATCAAATTAGTTTAAATTAATCTTGCTGCCACATTTGTGCACCCCTTTTCTGGGTATTTATACTAATGTTGCGCATTTTTCCAACAGAATTTTAATAAAAATGATGCTGTAAATTTATGATAAACGTCGTATGGTCTGGAGGCCCGCTGGCCTGTGCCGGCACTCGCTCGTATCCTAGAATCGCGTAGCGCTGATTCTTTGGAGATCAATTTCGCGTTTTCAGTTTTTAATTATTCTATAAAAATGCTGTTGTAAATTTTAAGTTTAATATTTTAAAAGTTTTAAATCAACTGGTAATTTAATTGACTTCTGAATTAATTCTATAATTCTTCATGGACGCGGCCAGAAGGAATGTTTAAAGATTCTTCGAATTTTATGAAATTTGAGCCAGTACTTTTTAAAGACTTGATGTGCAGCTTTCATCTCATCCTTCCTACTTCTTCAAGAAAATGTAATAAACATTATTGGATCCAACTTATAGTATTTATCATTTATAGTCTGCATCTATTTCTTCACTCAAGTAAGATAATTTATTTCATTTTATTATTTTGATTCTCTTCTCAAAGAATATTCGACCTAAAGAACGTCATGCAATTTTTTGCATTGGGTTATTGCTCACACATTAATATTCCATCAAATGCTCCTCTCTTAAATAATTTCTCCTTCACAGGGATGTGCCAATCTTATTCATTCTTGAACTATCTGTAAAAGCTTACACCATACTTTAGAGATATTGTACGAAACTGAATCATTGCATGTTTTATTTTTCCTGGTTAAAATTTCTATTGATTCACTTATTATTGCTTCATAAAAAGAGGATGTGGGTTTAATAATTTTAGCGTTATCAAAATCTATTATAATCGACTGCTGTTGTTTTAATCTGGAAAGGGCCGTTTTACTTCTATTAGGTAGCTTTCAATACAAAAAAGTATAAAGCTACCTATTGCAGCCGTTCGGAGGAAAGCAGTTCCGGAAAATTTCGATATATTTTCACCGATCATGACCCCCAGACCCCAAAACCACCCTCCGTCCAAATGTTGATTTATATATATAGATATATCCATATATATATATATATATCTCACCTATGTCATACGATAACGCCCGTAATTATGAATCGATTTTGATGAAACTAATTGTGTGTATTAAGGTCACTAATGTCTCGACCGAGTTCGTTGGCCAGCTTGGTCCGCCATCTTGTTTCAAGATGGCGGCCATTTAAAGATGTAAAATAACTTAAAATGTAAAATAAATATACAAAAAATTTTAAAATTCAAATTTATTTTTTAATTACGTGTTAGGCCTTGATACAAGGATTCCAGAGCTTTTTTTGGTTTACCTCTATCTTAAAAAATGGCTGAGATAGAGCAGTTTGAAATTCTAGGGTGACTGACATTTTGAAACAAAACAGCACATTAACGCGATTACTCGCAAATTATTTTCTTTCATTGTTGTAATAATTTTCCCAATCATACGCATAAAACTATATATTCATATCCGTTAACGCCAAAATTGGCGACATTGGCGACAAAATTGGCGACATTTGGCGAAATATCGCCAAATTTGGCGATCAAAATAAGTCTTCATAAATGAAGCCAATTTGGCTATTGCTCAATAATTTGGCGAATTTCTTATTCAAATTCAGTATTAACGAATCTTTTGTAAACGTTTCTTTGCATTTTAGCTTGCTGTTTTCGTGTAACATTAGCTAAAATTTTAAAACGAAGATATAGGAAAGCTACCTTTTCCTCCCGGTACAGGCCGGAAGGACTTTTATACTTGACATCTGCAATATGTTCTTTTAACCGAATTTTAAATTTCCTTAAAGTCATACCAATGTAGTCTTTAACTTTATAAGATTTTATCCTATTTTCAACTATTTCCATAATAACTGGGATTCTATAAATACCTGCTAAATCTTCAATCGGTATGGGATCAATCTTCTTATGTAGTAACGCATTCAATTTAACTGGAGGGGATGCTACCAAATTTATTTCATATTTCTTTAAATTATATTTTAATTTTTCAAAAAGTTTCGGAATATATTGGAACTTGTAAAATTTAGTTGGTTTTTCTGTTAATTATTTTTGTTTTTTACCCTGATATTGATATTGACAAATTAACTTATTAATTAAACTCTCTGAAAAACCATTTTCATTGGATGTAAAACCTATATGCAGCCAGTTTATAACTTAAAGGTGATAAAGCATCTCTGGAAATAGTATTATTTGACCTCATATTTTTCCTATAAACTGTCCGATCTATTGTTAAATTACTGTTTTTTATCAGCTCTACATCAAGAAAAGGTAAACGATTCTGTTTTTCTAACTCCAGGGTAAATTGTATTTTTGTATCAATTTTATTAAGTTTAACCACAAAGTCCTTCAATAAATCTATACCATGCTCCCATATAATAAAAATATCATCTGCATATCTACACCAATATGCAGGTCTTTCACTAAAATCATTCATAACCATATTTTCAATGGGTCTTAATTTAATCTCCGCGCATAAATCAACAACGCAATTATCAGTATTGAATAATTTGGAGACATTTCTTATTTGTGATGGAAGGGTTTTTAATTGTCAGTAGAGGCTTACATTTAGATTTCGGAACTTAATAGATCAAACTACAGATTCAGGAAGAGAAACCTGTGTTTTAAACTATTTCTATCTAATAAAAGAATTCAGGGTAACACAAGTTAAAGTAAAAATAAATAAGAAAACTGAAATAATGATTACAATAAAAAAGAATGGAAGTTCATTACCATGAATATTAATGATTTAATAGCTTTTTCGTATTGATTATTGTTGACTTTCTAAGATATGTCTTTGTACATTATTCGTTTTATTGCATCAAAACTTTCATATAGCCTTTCGTGACCGTCCACTAAGAAGAAAATCGATTATGTGTAATTGAAAATATTTTGTTTACCAAGTTTTACCTGCAAAATTTAGGAGCAAATATTTTTTTTTATCTATTCTTCTTGCGACAGAAATTTGTCATGCATTTATTTATCAATTCATCTTATAATGAATTTGTTTGCAAAGAAAATATTTTGGATTTTATAGAGTGAATGATAGGCTCTGATAGTCTTTTATATTACATTATGTGTTTTCAAGAAATATGCATTTCTTTGACAACCGATCGATCTTCTATATTTACATTAGTTACTGGCATCTGTAACATTCTTAAATGAAAATGATACGTTATATCGTAAATGAAAGTAACTGATGTAAAACAATACAGTTATAAAATTATTCTTAACAGTAACGATAATGTGAATTTTTACAGAATTTAAATGATATAAATTATTCAGATTGATTGTTATTTCAAAGACAGAGCAGTCCCTGAATTTTTCTCCAAATAAAAGAAAATTAAATACTTTTAATAAGAAAACATAGTGAGGAAAAGAAAAACAGTATACTTATGTAGATTATGATGCATTTTTTAACATTACATATTTTTTGTATAATTTAAACATTTTACTTAATTATAAACGCAATACTATGCATTCAATTAAACTATATATGCATATGTAATTTAAATAAAAACAGACTATTAAAATAAATAGTTTTGAGAAACTTCTTATCTATGATGGAAACTTCTTATCTATGATGGGGGTGGGGGAGTTAATTGTCAATGTAGGCTTGCTTGGTTAGATTTTAGAACTTATTAGATACAAAATACAGTTTCAGAAAAAGAAACTTGTGTCTTAAAGTATTTCTATCTAATAAAAAAATTCAGAGTAACACAAGCTAAATAAAAATTAATAAGAACACATCGTGAAAAAGATAAAGAAAGAAGTAATTTAATAAAACTAGTCTATGTAATAAAAGAATTCAGTGTAACACAAGTTAAAATATAAGTTAGCTTGGGAGAAGTCGCGCATACCCAGATTATGAATGGTTTTTACATTGTCACCAATAAATACAATTAATAATCGTCACCTTATTTAGTCTGAAACAATTATTGCAAATTCTATGTTAATGTAAATTGTAGATTACTTTCCGAAAAATAGTGGTGACAATTGTAGAAACGGGACGCACCCTGGGGTATATCATACCCTGTGCAACTGCTTCCAGGTTAATAAGAACACACCATTAAAAAAATTAAAACACAAGTATGTTAATAAAACTAGTACATCTATATTTCTTACACTGGCTATTTGTTCCTCTCAATAAATGTCCCTGATCCGCCTGCGACGTTCAATATTATACAGTTGTGATTACACAATGTTAAAAAATTGTTAGTTGCAATGGACCTTACCCACGAGTGGCAACAACCCCACCTCTGAGGATAATTTTCTTTAAAAAAAGACTGTTTATTGGACGAAGGGGTAGCTGTGTTAAAATGTTCTTTGCATCTATTGGTGTTTTTCTTCTCTTTACCCACAGATGACGTGATATGGGTAAAGTCCATAGCGAAGAGAAAAGTAGTATTACACAAAAGACAACGTGAGAGGTTCAGGCAATGCTGCGAAATCATTGGCAATTCCTTCTGCTATTAACTCCTGGCATGCAGCTAATATGAAAGTCTCGATATTTGAAAATGTTATTTATATTTTTCACATAAAAACGCTCTCGTTAATGCGTCTCCGCTTAAGATGCATGTCCTGTTAATGAGCATAATTTAGTTTTCCCCACACTCTAAAAAAAAAATTGTCAAAAATTACGGTATATATACCGTAATTTAACTGAACGGTATATGTACCGTAAAATATTTAAAGTATATGTACCGGCTGCACTCCCCCCTCTCCTCAGCCCTGCACGCATTACGTAACAAGAGCAAGAACATCACTTCAGGGGTTGCCGTACACCGAGGCGGGGCTACCAGCTTTTTCCTTACTGAAAAATAATTATTTTACGGTATAAATAGCGATTTTTTACTGAAAAACAATCATTTTACTGTATAAATACCTTTTATAATCGAAATGGCACATATACTTTTTTTTACGCTTAATATACCTTAGACGTACGGTACCCATACCGTAAAGAGTGAAAACGGTGCAAGTACCGTTAATTTACGGTACATCTACTGAAATTTTATGAATTTTTTTTACAGTGCATGATTTTCAATTTGAAATTAATGTTAAGTACATCACGTAAAACGTACTACTAATCGGATGATGCATACAAATTTTTCGCTATTAACCAATCAGAATTTAAAGATATTTATTTTGCACTTTCCTTTTTAAAAGCAATTTTGATGCCACATCACTTATTGAGAGACCAAAAAATTGTTAGTGACAATGGTGAATTGAAATGTAAAATTCCGTTAAAGACAACGTGAGAGGTTCAGGCATCACTGCGAAATCTTTGGCAATTTCTTCGTCTATTAACTCCAGGCATGCAACTAATATGAAAGTCTCGATATTTGAATATGTTATTGATATTTTTCACAAAAAATGCTTTTAGATGTTGTCAGCGGGCAATCTAAAGGAAATATATTAAATTTTGAATTAAGAAAAGGTTTTTATCTATATGTTTAACCTGGGGAATCCGGGTTAGATCCCTTAGCTTAAATAATGTAATTACGGCAATTTATTTGTATATTTTGTTTGTCTTCAGTAATTAGTACTTTTGTATTAACTATATTATTATTAAATTGCATTTTTACTAAAAGTACTAAATTCAAAGAACGCTCTTTTCTTAGTGTAAAGTTCTAACCTAGTTAAATTCTAAAAACCTGAATTCCATTAATCCATGCATTGTAATTTTTTTCTAAATCACGACTACATTCTTTAATGCAGACATTGGTTAGTGCAGACGTAAAATGGCCTCACTTGAAAATACGAATTAACGATACTGTACATATCCAGCTGTCAACAAAAACATTTTCTGTTGATAAATGGATAGCGAAGTGTGTATACGGCCATAACGAGAAGATTATCATTCCTCGCCTTGAATCAGAACAAGATCTTGAATATTGTATTATCTTTCGATAATCGCGGATTAGAGAAGTGATGACTTGTATGTTAAGATACAATTACAATGTAATTTATTTTCCTTTTAAGTTTTTAGATGCATCACTGTTACTGGTGCAACATAAATTACGAGAAAGTAAAGTCGTAAAAAAGGGAGTACACTCTCAAAAGACGAAAATCATCAAAAACCGTAATATAGGCAGCAAAGTGCCAGAATCCGCTTGTAATTGGAAGAGATTTTCCATTTATTTAAAATAATGCCCGTCTTTACACAAGATAGTTTCTATTGATTTTGAACTACGGTTGTCTATTTTCGAGTTTTGCTGACAAAAAGACATACGTAAAAATTTCGTTTCTGAAAGGAAAAAGTAACAGGCAGTATAATTGCCGGAGCACCCCTATGATTTGACGGAAATGAAGCTTCAAGTTCGGAGATGTCAGATAATTTACACTTATTTGAAAATTTTCTGTACTTGCAGAGTAAATGAGTAAATAAAAGTGGACATTTGCATATTTTAGCAGAGTATAATCAACGTTCAATATTCGTTCAATTCATATATTTTTAAGAGTGTGCTGTGCGAGGTATTCGGAGACAATACCACAAAAATTGGTAAGTATACTCAGAAAAGCTAGGTACGCATTATACACTAGAATATACGGTATATATTTAACTAGCCCTTATTTCACAATTTAATTTATTTCAGGAACTTAGTAAATTTATATTTAATGAAATGACAATCTCACAACCGAATGTTAAATAAATGCTTAAGTTAAACTACTAAATGTACTTTAGAAATCTAAATTATTCTTATTTAAACTCTACCAAATATACTTTAGAAATCTAAAGTATTCTGACCTAAAATTATCTACTATTACAACCGTCATTTGATTCCTTTATCCCGGTATCATTAAACTGAACAGTACTCATAAGCATTGTTATCATAATCTTTTAAATAAATATTCTTAATGAGTCTTCTTTTAAATGCAGGTTTCATATTACAAAAATTAAACTCTACTATGTGCATATTTCAAGCAATAAAATAAAATATGAATAATTTAGTTTGAAGTGGAGGAAGTATTTTTAATCAAACGATGTTCTTTTTTCATCTTCATAAATCTTTTCTAAAAAAAAAAAAACTTACAATGATAATAACTAATATTAAGTGAACTCTTAAAACACAGGCATTTTTGTATAACATTAACAATATTTTATGTTTGTGTTTCTAAATAAGTATATTTTGTGTTGTATGCTGCATTGTTATAGCTTCTTCTCAATACATTATGATGTATAGAATCACAATGATATTAATGAATTATTCTCCTACTTTTCTTAGCAATAGTTTAGAATCAACTTTGAAACTTGTCATAATAAATTAGTAGGTGAACTAGTATATGATTTTCTTATCTAAAAGTAAATTTAACAGCCAAAAGTTTTTGGACGTCTTAGTTTGACATACCACTAAAATTAACATTGAATATTTCATAATATAATAACTAACAATCCTCACAAGTGACATACAAAAATAAAAATGTCAAAATAACTGTTGTCTGTAATAAACTGTCAAAATGTTTTGCTGGATTGAATCAACTTTTGGTGCTGCAGTACTGAAACCATAACATGATGAAGTCACGTTCCAACATTTGGAGCTCCAGCTGAATCATAGCTCCAAAAGTTGATACGACATTTCACCATCTTATGGATCTTATGGTTGCATCTACTGTGGTACCAAAAGATGGTTTAACCTAGCACAAAATTTTTAATAGTGTACAATAGAGAGGTAATATTTTATTATATTTTTATTTTACCATTATATGTTCAGTTTTTGATGTTTATGACGATTTGATTCGAGCCGGGATAATGGCAACCATCATCGCCGTCACTGAACTTGGAGATAGGATACAATCTAAAAATAATCAACTGTTTTACAATCAGTCATTTATATATCCCATTAAAGCCGGAATTAGTTTTCTCTTTAAAATGCAAAAATTGCATTTCATACCAATTTTTCAAAGTAGCAACTTCAGTCTCCTTTTATTACGGAGTTTCTGTCATCAGATAAAGAGAATAGTCCTCTTAAAATATACTGGTATTGTAACAACAAAATGGAAGGCAGCTATCCTGGTACCATAGTGTACCAGTAGGCTTTAATGCGATATTTTACTAGCAATAATAGCACTCAGGCTATGTCAAACTTTGGCTGTACTCTTTAATGTATATATTTTTTTGTTTGTCTGGCGATCCAAAGGGCTTTGACATGAGTTTTTAACTATCCTTATATGGGAGGAATTTCCAAAAATGCGAAATCATGTTTGGATATGTAAAGTTTTATCACAAACAGTAAAATTCGTCCGGAACAATGTTGTACGCATTATGTAAGCTGACAGAAGAAGCTCATGAATGAGAAAAGTTCAAATTTTCAGTGTAATTTATCAGACTAGGGAAATATACATAGAGTATCCATCACAAATTTAAGTGAGATGGAACTACTATACAGTCTATATGAAGACCTGAGAAACCTGCAGGAGCACATTTGTGTAAAGATAGCAATTAGTAGGATTTTTAACATTGTCTCAACACAGAGTGTTTTTTAGTGGTAAAGCTAGCTTGGGTGTTTACCCGAAGTTACAGCTGCAATCTAGTAGTTCATTACCTTTGTATTTCTCCCCATACACTTTCAATGCATTATTGTCTCATTGGTATAGAATTATTGTCTCATCAATAGGTAATCCAATTTCTCAACTACAAGAGACAAGATTTATAATATTTATAACTGCTATGGACCTGCCTTTTGTGATAATTATATATTCGGCAATTATTAGTCGTAACGCATAATTTATTTCAAAAAAGATAAATATTGAATTTTAAATATGCTTTAAACGTGATAATTTAGATAAAAAAGTCTTATATAGTGTTGTTTATAAACTAGAATTTCTGGTATATTAGTGAGATTCTACAGATTTTTATTCTTTTTTATCTATTTTGAATAATCAGTTTCTTTTCGATAGTATTAAATTTATAACGATGTCAAATCAAAAGGAAAAAAACTTATCCCTGTAAATGTAATCTTTTAATATACCTTTTTTCTTTTATGAGAAAAAAAATCTATTTTCGTCTTGTTTCTTGATATATTTCAGGTGTAATAATATTTTTAGATGCTGCTAAGGAAATTATATAGAATTATATTCATGAATTACAAACTTCAAATTATGCTAATTCCATAGTGTTCTTTTTTTCATATTATGAAATTTTCGATAATTTGAAAACACTACGATACTGTTAAACGTATTTCAATCTCAACAGCTAAATAATTAGTAATTTGTGTGGCTATAGATTATGTGTGTCTCCAATAGCTTTTTCATAAGGTAAAGTGTTATTTTTTAGTTATGAAATGATTTAAAAGACATTACAGACTTATTGATAATATTGTAATCGAATTATCTCTATTGGAAAATCATAACACCATAAGTTACCAAAGCTCCTGCTGTTGTCAATATTAAACCTTTGTTTATTTCAAACATATCTGCTCCAGTGAAGTGTACATGTATGCCCATAACTCTGTCAGAAAACATTCTATATGTAGACAATATCTTTTGATTATCTGTCAGAGTAAATATTTTTTCTGTTTCATCCATCAACAGAAATTTTAAATTTTCATGCTCATAGGTTACATTTGTCGCTGAGAATGTTAGCGAAAGAAATAAAATAACCGCCATTAATAGAGCAGTTACCATTTGAATAATCATTGATGAATCTTCTCGAATCATACCTGAAAAAAGAATGCTTACCGTATTAAAGAAACATATAACCGCAGCTGCATATATCAATAAACAGCTGCTTGACAAAACATTATCAATATCTCTGAATAAATTTATTAATTTCCGATATGTATACATGTAAGAAATAATGCCAGATTTAGATAAAAGTTTTTTTGTATTTTCCGATCTGAAATAATCACTGAATGCTTTTAACATATATCTAGCGAATACATAAGTATTAGTGCAAATGATTAGTATCAGAAACATTATTCCGGTGCTAGTAGCGGCAGAAAAAACACAACTAATGCGAATAAGATGAAGAACTGCAGATGATTTGTAAGCCACAACTTGAAAGCCAAGCACAGTTACATAACTGTCGTCTGTTATTTTCACAAACATAAAATACACCATTAAAGTAACAGAAATGGAAATAATCCAAATGACAATTAAAGATACATAAATTTTGATTAATTTAAACTGTTTCTGACAGTCCACATTTAATTTGTTCGACCAATAGCAGAATTTGTCTCCAACTTCAAGCATTTGCTTTCGTTTTAATAACATTGCAATTCGAATCAAAAGACCAAGAATGATGTATGCGAAAAATGTTATTATTAATCGTTGTGAGAAATTAAAAAAATGAAGTCCATAAATAGTTATTATGGAAGATGTAACTGCAGAGACAAAAATTAAAATATCCCATAAGTTTGAAAAACAAAATCCCTGTTTATTAGATGCTTTTGAAAAAGTTATCCCAAGCCAAGATGATAAAGCAAAAACTGTCAACAGAGTTTTAGATGCAATATCTTCCTTCATACTTCCTTCATACTTGATTTTATTGTTTTGCATTTTTCTTACATCTTTAGTTTTTTTAACAAAAAGAAAATCTTCGGGCCATTTATCATCTGAGAAATGGGCCTCCATTTTTGTGAAAAAATTCTGCTAATGTCTTTTATAGCTTGCAAATGAGTTTAAATCTTCAAGAAATAAATAAATAAAAATTATTGATAATTTTGTGTGTTGAAAATTCTAGTTATGATGTTTCGTATAGCTGTCCGTTATTTTAAACAGACACTAAATGTTTTTTTCTTCAAGTGGTTGTCTAGTAATTATTCTAATATAAAATAATACATCATTAATTATTCTTATTAAATATTCTGTCAACAAAATAATCGTATGCTTACTTTATTTTTGTAAAAATAAATATATAAAACGTCCTTTTGTTATAGGTTCATATTCAGTAAGTTATATCTGCATTTCCAAACGTTTATTAGTACTAAAGCAGAAATAAATTATCATCTGTTTTTATAAAAATGATAATTTCTAAATCAAACTTAACGTTTCAGAATTTTGTTGCATTCTTTTTATCACGTGAAAATTTAATTATTAAAATTATTTGTCATTCATAAAGCTATTTTAGGTTTATTCACTGTTATATATCAAACATTCCTTTTCAGAATTTATTCAATTTCAATAAAAATCTTTTTTCAAGTTAATTATGCTGAGGTAAGTCGCAGTATAGAAAGATAAAACAATTAAAATTAAATTCCTTAAAATAAAAAGCTCATTGATGAGCTTTACTTTGTTAACATATTATCTTCATAATAAAATCTAGTAGCATAACTTCAACATAGCATGTACTGGAAAAATGTGAATAAACAAAAGGACAACTACTGTTTCTGTAAGAAACATCCTTCTTTTTTAATAAAAGTACAAAACAAGAAATATTAGAAACTGTATCATAATATCTATTAAATATATAGCTATCTGATGAAACTGAAAATTTATCTTGATCTTATTTCATTTTTTTTAGCATTTAAACAATATTTTAGTAAAGAAAAGGAATGCATTTAAATAATCAGCATTGGTTTTATTTAAAAATAATATATTTTAAATGTATGATATTCTTTTAGACAGACAATGTTATGACAGAAATAGGTTTACACGTCATATCCTATCGAAACAAATAATGTACAAATGCATAGCAATTTCAGACATATTAATCAAAAATTGTCTTAAATGAAATTTGTTGTTAATTAGAGTAGAATATAAAAAAAATGTATCTTTAACATTCAAAATATATTACGATAAATTCCTTATCCATAAACTTGCTTTTTATAAGAACTTTCCAAAGGGAAAAGATCATTTTAAAGGATGTGTTCCAAAAACAATATTTTTTTTTCCAGGTAAAATTATTTTTTACTTTTTACTTTATAAGCAGTAATTATGGAATAGTACTTTAAAAAAATATTTTTTATGAAGTTTTAAAAAATACATACTTCAATCATAAATGCTTCTTTTAAAGAAACATGCATAAATAGTTTCTATTCATCGAAATCCATAAGTAATTATACGCCACTTTTGTTCAAAGTTATTGCATTTTCTACTTTGGTCTTGAAATATCCAAACTATTTACAGTGAGTCGTTTTCGAGATACATTGTTATTTATTAAAGTATTTCCAAAACATAGTCAATTAAATGCTTTCAATACAGTTAGCTTTTAATAAATCGATCGTTTCATCTTTAGAAGAAATCATAAGATATGTAACCAGTTTAACATCCTTAAACTCGTCGCCTCAATTAATACGATGCATTGTTGTTGAAAAAAGTTATATATTGCTGCAAAAATATATAACAATCTCCTTTTATCCTTTAAATATAATGATATAGTACTTTCTTCTGGAGCAATTATTCAGGTGTGAAATCATCTAAAAAGAAGTAATTAACACTTTCCAAATAAACTGAAAAGGTTGAAAAACAATCATAATGATTTAATGTTTTTTTTAAATATTTTAACGTTCTTAGATGATCTTCAAAAGCAGAATAAATAATCTTTTCTGTCAAAAATACATTTTCTTTAAAACAACTTGTTTTACTATACTAAATTCTGACGACGCAGGCCGAATGATGCGCAAGGAAATTTAGTCATTAACGACAAAAGGCATGAATCATTGAAAAAAAAACATCATTTGTTTAAGTTGCTATAGAAAAGTAATCAATAGTTTGACATGTAAAATGTATTTCAATTGTTTGAGAGAGATTAATATATTAGTAATTTACCTTCACCTCTTTGTTGTTAAATTTATTTTTTGTGACATATTCAGTCAAATCCACTTTTACCCTGTTAGATATTGATTTATTTTGTATTTTGACTATGACATCACTCAAATATCAAAAGGTGTTTTTGTCAGTTTTGTAAACCTTCATGAATCTTTTGAAAAATACACGAATACATTGTATTACCGATTTCCTATACAGGCGTGAAATGTCTATTAAAGGAAGGCTCAACTTTGTTTGTTTAAAAATGTAAGGAAATTTCCGTAATTCTTTTTAGATAAATCCAATTAATTTAGAATGACAACAACCGGTAAGCATATAAATATATCTTTACAATTTTCGAGTGATTAATGATAATTCAATGAAGCTTTTCTTTAATAAATGTCTTGAGTTATTGTAATTGAATCAAAAATTATTAAAATATTTCATTCTGATCTACTTTATCCGCAAATCCCCATATATTATACAAGATGTTATATTCTTTGTTTCAGGCAATGTAAGAACGCATACAATGAAATTTGCAATGAGACGAAAACACTGCGATGCTATTGAACGTCTGGGGATTAGTTCTATCTGAACATCTAAATAATTATTAATTTGTGCAGATATAAAATATATGTACTTATTGTATTAACTTATTTCAATAGCTTTTTCATATGGTAAAGTGGTGTTTTTTAGTTATCGATTGAGATAAAATATATCGCACGCTCTTTGTAATTTTGTAATCGAATTATCGCTACTGGAAAAGCAAAACACCATAAGTTACCAAAGCTCCTGCTGTTGTCAATATTAAGCCTTTGTTTATTTCAAACATATCTGCTCCAGTGAAATATATGCCTATGGCTTTAACACTGTCAACAAACATTCTGTATGCAGATACTGCTGAACGTCTGGGGATTAGTTCTATCTCAACATCTAAATAATTATTAAATTGTATAGATATAAAATATATGTACTTTCAATAGCTTTTTCATTTGATAAAGTGGTGTTTTTTAGTTATCAATTGAGATGAAATATATTGCACGCTCTTTGTAATTTTTCAATCGATTTAACGCTACTGAAAAAGCAAAACACCATAAGTTACCAAAGCTCCTGCTGTTGTCAATATTAAGCCTTTGTTTATTTCAAACATATCTGCTCCAGTGAAATAAATGCGTATGCCCATAACACTGTCAACAAACATTCTGTATGCAGACAATATCTTTTCATTACCTGACAGAGTAAATATTTTTTCTGTTCCATCCATCAACATAAATTTTAAATTCTCGTACTCATAGGTTACATTTGTGGCAGAATAAGTAATCGAAAAGAATAAAACAGCCGCCATCAATAAAGACGTTAACATTTGAATAATCATCGATGAATCTTCTTGAATAATTCCTGAGAAAAGAATGCTTACTGTATTAAAGAAACATACAACCGCAGCTGCATATATCAATAAACAGCTGCTTGACAAAACATTATCAATATCTTTAAACACATTTATTAAATTCCGATATGTAGACATGTAAGAAAGAATGACAGATTTTGATAAAGGTTTTGTTGTATATTCCGATATGAAGTAATCACTGAATGCTTTTAACATATATCTAGCGAATGCATAAGTGTTAGTACAAATGATTAATATCAGAAACAATATTCCGGTGCTAGTAGCTGCAGAAAATACACAATTAATGCGAATAAGATATAGAACTGCAGCTGATTTGTAAGCAAGAACTTGATAGCCGAGAACAGTTACATAACTGTCGTCTGTTATTTTCACAAGCATAAAATACACCATTAAAGTTACAGATATGGAAATCATCCAAATAACAATTAAACATACATAAATTTTGATTAATTTAAACTGTTTCTGAAAATCCACATTTAATTTGTTGGACCAATAGCAGACGTTGTTTCCTACTTTAAACATTTGCTTTCGTTTTAACAACATTGTTATTCGAATCAAAAGACCAAGAATAATGTATGCATAAAATGTTAAAATTAATCGCTGTGAGAAATTAAAAAAATTAATTCCATAAATACTTACTATGGAAGATGCAATTGCAGAAACAAAAATAAGATTATCCCATAAGTTAGAAAAACAAAATCTCTGTTTATTGCAGGCTTTTGAAAAAGTTATTCCCAGCCAAGATGATAAACTAAAAACTGTCAATAGGGTCTTCGATGCAATATCTTCCTTCATACTACCTTTGATTTTGTTGTTTTGCATTTTTGATATATCTTTAGTGTTCTTAACAAAAAGAAAATCTTCAGGCCATTTATCATCTGAAAAATGGGTCTTCATTTTTGTGAATTAATACTGCTAATGCCTTTTAGTTTGAAAATGAATTTTAATCTTCAATAAATAAAAAATATTGATAACTTTATTTTTCAAAATTATAGCTCTTATGTTTTGTATAACTTTCAGTTATTTGAAACAGGCACTAAACATTTTATTCTCCTGTAATAATTCTAACGCAAAATAAAACATAATTAATAATTATGATTAAATACGATGTTAGCAAAATATTCGTATGATTATTATTTTTTGTAAAAACAAATATATAAAACGTTCTCATGTTATACGTTCGTATACATTAAGTTTAATCTCCAAAAACAAACACTTATTAGTACTAAAACAGAGTTTATTGGTACTAAAACAAATTTATCATTTATTTTTATATTTAAAAAAAATAATTCTAAATCAAATTTAACATTTCAGAAAATTATTGCTTTCTATTTATTACCTGAAATTTTATTTATTAAAATGATTTGTCTTTTATATAGATATTTTAGGTTTATACTTATTTAAAACATTTCTTTTAAGAATTTATTTAATTTAAATAAAATTATTTTTTCAAGTTAATTCTGTTGAAATGAACCCAATACAACTTCCTATGCTTTAAACGTACAGCTACTCCTAGACAGAGCGTAAAGTTGGCGTCAACTAAGAAGCTCAGGAAATACCTAAATTTTCAACGCTTCGAGCAAAATTTATGACAGAAATAAGTTTACACTTCCCACCCTAACGAAACAAATAATGTACAAATGCATAGCAAGTTTAGACAAATCGTTAATCTAAAAACTTAAGGAATAGTAATTTATAAAATATTTTTATGAATTTTTGAAAAGCACATACTGCGATGAGAAATTCTTCTATTAAAGAAATATGCATAAATAGCTTGTGTTTATGGTAATTCATAAGTAATTAGATATAACTTTCGTTCAAAATTTTTGAATTTTTACATTGATCTAGAAATATCCACACTTCTTATGTAGAAGTGTCTTTGAGATACATTGCGATTTATTATATTATTTGCAAAACATAGACATAGCAATTATTTCAGTACAGATTTTTTTCAATCTATCTATCACTTCATATTTAGAAGAAATACTAAGAAATATAACGGATTAAGCATTATTAAATTCACCACCTCAGATAATATGATGTATCGCTGTTGACAAAAGTGATATATACTGGAGCAAAAATATATATAACACTCTCCTTTTTTAGCCATTAATTGTATTAATATAATACTTTCTTCCGGAACAGTTATTCAGTCGAGAAATCTGTAAAACAAGTAACTAACGCATTCGAAGTGAACTGAAAAGATGTAAAAATAATGAATATGATTAAATCATTAATGTTTTACATACTCTATTAACGTTCTTAGACGATCTTCGTAGGCAGAATAATTCCTCCTTTCTGTCATAAATGTAAATTACTTTCAAACAACTTGTTTTACTATTTAAATTTATGGCGACGTATTCCGAATGATGCGCGAGGAAATTTAGTCATTAACGGCAAAACACATAGATTATTGAAAAAGAAATATCCATTAGCTTATGTTGCTAGCTATAGAAAAGTAATCAATACCTTGACATGTCAAATGTATTTCAAAAGATGGTTCATTTGTTTGTGACAGATTATTTTACAAATATTTCCCTCCATTTTTTTTATTGTTAAAATTTGTTTTTTGTGACACAGTGAGCCAAATCTACTTTTAAACTGTTGGATATTGATTAATGTTGTATTTTGTTTAATGCATTACTTAAATATCAAAGGATGTTTTGGTCAATTTTGTGAACCTTTGGGAATATTTTGAAAAATACACGCATACATTGTACTACCAATTATGTATACAGGCGAATTCGCTTTGTGAAATATCTATTAAAGAAAAGTTCTAATTTTTGTTGGCTTAAAAATGTTATGAAGTTTGCATAATTATTTTTAAATAAATCCAATTAAGGTAGAAAGATAAAACCTAGTACATGGGGTGAAACCCCCAGTAACAGACACTTTATGGATTCTTTCTTTTTCAAATCACTATTACAAAATTTTAAATCTATTTTATACTTACCTTTGTTTTTGGGTCCACTACAAGAGAGAACGTGACTACCTCGTAGGTTTCCACACCCCTCGAGTTGTGGTAAAGCAAGTACGGGATGGAACATCCCGACTTAAGGCCTAGAGCATGGTTCCCTTTTGGGTTTCCATCTCCGAAGCTGTTGGGGGACGCCGGCCCGTCTCCAAGTGTCTCGCGGTGACTCCCCGTAGTTTCACCGCGTGTCGCAACGACCTACGTCGTCAACACATGGGTTCAAGGTTAGAGGGTCCGTATTGGATCGGCTCTATGACCGGCCGAAGCGCCGTAGCGAGTCAAAGCTACTGGCGCAATAAAAGTCTTTCAGGACGTGGATTCGGTGGTCGCCTACGAGTGGTGCTCTCCCTCCGGGCACCTGTGGCGCAGCTTACTTTTACCTTTGTTTTTGAAAGGATAGTAGAGATATATTAAAAAATTATTATTCGCAAAATTTTGAAAAATTATACATTTTATTATTAAAAATTAATTTTATTCATATATATGGTCAAAAACTCGAGTAACTGACACCATCCCTATTTTGAAACACCAGTAACTGACACAAAGTGAACCAGTGACTGAAACTTTATTTTAAAAGATTAAAATGCTTTTAAAAAATGTATTCTTTATAAAAAACAAAATACAGTAATATTTATTATAAAAAGTGGGATTTAGTAAACTGTACTGCATTAATAATAATGCAGAGTAACTTCACATAGTATGAGTATATGTCAATAATATTTAGTATTGCATTATTAGTAATGCAGATATCCAATAACTGACATTTATGAACTAGTTACCATCTGGTGTCAAGCACAGGTAAAACAACTTAAATTTTAATGGTGTTTACTACAAGATAAATTTAATATACTATTATTAATTTTTAAAGTTAAAATGATGGATTTCAACTTTCTTTAATGTAACCAATAACTAACACCTCTGTTAGAGACTGGTGAAATGAAATTCTAGGAACCAATGACTGGCACCCACCATTAAGCTAGATTAAATAACTATAAACCATAAATCATGGCCCTAATATATCATATGCATCTTTAAACTAATTTCTACAAGTATAACTTTAAGAAAATATTTTAGGATGGGTGCATTACAAATAGATTAGAAAAACACTTCCTTAATTTTAGAAATAAGACGGTTGCTTTAAAATTGCACTTTTTGTATTCTCAAAAGTTTCTTCTTCATTTAATATGTTCTTGGCCTTCTAGTGATGAATAAATTGACTCCAAAACAAAAATAAGTGTCTCATTTACCACTAGATGACATTATTTTGTAGAATTTTACAACAAAATAATTATTTGAGTTAGATTTTTGCTCAAGCGTCAGTTACTGGTTAGGTATTAATAACTGAGGTTAGCTTCACCCTATATAAATATATATTTTTTGAGTTAGAAAAAATCGACATATTACTCAGATATATATATAAGAAGCTAGGTGATTGGCTGAATAAAAGAACGCAAGTTGATGAGATGGCATCCAGACGTTATCTGAATCAACCGGTTTTATAAACTGTGGATGTTTGTGCATAAAATACACCAGAATGGTAAAAATATTAACAATTTTCGATTGATTTATCATGATTCAATGAAACTTTTTTAAAATAAATGTCTAGAATTGATGCAAGGCACTTCGAAGAGTTTTAAAATATTTCATTCTGAACTAGTTTATCCACAAATATCCATATATTATACAACTTATTATATTCCTTGTTTCAGGCAATTTAAGAAAGCTCAAAAACTTTAAATGTTCAATCTTCTCATTAATATAAGCTCTGTCGTCAGACAGTTACAACGCGTCTTCTATATCTGTAAATATGGTGTTGATATATTTTTTTTTATTTACAGAAGATGCATTTACGCGTGTAATGAATGTTATCATTCCATCGTTATTATATTTTTTTCTACAAACATTTCTTCTTCTTTAACTTCACGCGTGTAATAAATGTTATCATTCCATCTTTATTATACTTTTTTCTACAAACATTTCTTCTTCTTTAACTTCACGCGTGTAATAAATGTTATCATTCAATCTTTATTATACTTTTTTCTACAAACATTTCTTGTTTTTTAACTTCACAATATAGAAACTTCTCTTAAAAGAATATCGCGCTTCAGGATTTAAAAGTTACCGAATGGTATCATGTTTTGACAGTCAATTTATTGTTCATATTTCATATACCTCTTCTTCAACCATTTATCTTTATGTAAAATATTACTACAAAAAAGTAATGTTTGAAAGGTTTGGGAAATTTGGTATGAAAGTTTGAAAGATATTTGAGAGAACAGTACAGATTACGCTTATGATTTAGATAAACTAGCTTATGAATTGAATCGGCAATTTCAAAAACTGCAAAAGTCCAAGATTTTAAGAGTTTTCAGGAATCGATAAAAGCTGTGTTACACAAAAATACTCGATATTTTAAGAACCTTTCTGTGCTCAATGTATTTCTTAAATCTTTAAGTATGTTTCTCCATTATGAGACATTTTATAAGAATTGAAATTTAATACATTTTTTAACAGATTTAATTGGTTTCCAAATTATTACTCCAGATCATGTAATACGGTATTTACCCTCTCAAGTTTTGCATAGTCGGTAAAAGAAAAGAAAAGAAGAATTGTAATTTAATTTAATAAATGGGATTTTATATTATGTAAAGTGTGTCACATAAAATCGTTCACATTTCAAAAAGTCATAAAAAATAACAAATTGTTGTATCGCACATTCGGTAAAAAGAAAAAATAATAAAAAAACGCAAATTAACTTAATAAATGGGATTTCATATTTTGTACAGTATGTCTCATTACTCCATTTGCATTTTTTTTAAATCATAAAAATTAACAAAACGTTGTATCGCACATTCGGTAAATAATAATAATAATAATAAAAATAAATAAAAATAAAAATTTAACTTAATAAATGGGATTTCATATTATGCACAGCGTGTCTGATAAGTCATGTATGTCCCAGTCAACTTTCTTCTCGTAATATTAATCAACTATTGCTGTTCATAAAATCACAAAACAACATGTATCGTAATCCGGTTTGCCCCATAACCCATGTCAAGGTGTCGATAATTTTGAATTAAAAGCAAAAAAAGTTCAAATTTTCTTTACACTACTTTTGCTACAAAAAATCGGAATATTTGACAAGTGTTACGGTGGGAACCGCACTCCGATGCAACGATCTCTCAAATATTTATGATTTTTTAAAATACAAACGAACTTATTGGTTTCTTTGAACTGTTGTTGTTGTTTTTTTTCTTTTTCAACAAAATGACTATTTTACAAGTCTTATAGTGCAAAACGCACATTGGCACGAAAATTCGTTATTTTTTTAAGAAATTTTGTTAAATGTCGAACGGACATATGTTACACCATTTCTTCTACACGTGCTCACAAACAATATGCATGTTTTCTATGCCAGAAAACGCTGAAAATTCTTATAAAATCCAAAGTATAATAACTCAATAAGTATTGGACGTGCTAAAAATGGAATTTTTATTGTTTTAATTGTTAGAATGTGAAGGAAGTTTTCCTTAAGTTATTTATAAGACGAAAGGACCGTACAAAAATTTTAATTTCGTAATTTTAAAAAAATTACTATTTGACCTAAATGGCTTTCATTATAAAGAAGAACAATATATAAAACATTTTTCTAACAGGAACTATATTTCTAAAGCTAACAATTTACGAATTAGCCATTGGTCAAAGAAAACAATGTATTTATTTATACTTATTACGCCTTATATACTTATGCATAAAAATCTACAAAAGGTTAGTGGACACAAGTGAGCACACGCGCACATAGATAGCGACTTCTGTTCTAACACATAAATATTTTTCCTGCATATTTAAAAAAAAAATTTTTGAATATAAGAACTTTTTATTCCTAGCGTTGTTTGGGATATCTATGTATTGAAACAATATATTATTTTAAGAAGTATACTGATTTCTACTTTTAAGAAATCAGCTTCTCAATCGGATTAGTGATAAAACACTGGAAACTACTAGATTTGATAAAAGTATTTATATGACTGTTTTAGATGGTTTTCTTAAAATGGAACACAATTACAGGCCAGACTTCTTTAAGATTTCTTTCTTCGAAGCATACTTTTATATATTTACTTACAAACATTAAATTTTTCTAATTCCGTTACAAACCCTTCTGTATTTTCATAGATAATTTTCAAGGGGAAAAATATTTCATGTAGTTTTACATAGTTTTATAAGTTTTGGATAATTATTTTTAATTGTATGATAAGCACTGTTTTGACAGCAATTAACCTATAATACATAAATAATGATAAAGCATTTAAAATTAAAAAATTCTGTGCTTTATTAGTTTCCATGAATTTTTATTTAAAAGTGAAACTTTCAGCAAGTTACTAAATTTTATGGCTTATAATTTCCAATGAATAGTTTTATAAATTTCAAAATAATTCATAACCATTAACCATCAAGAAGAAACACTACTTTAATCACTTATTCTCAGATTTTAAACAAACCTTACAAAGTTGCTTTATATCATGCTATTAATATCCGTCGCATTTTAAACTCTTATACATTGTAACCGATGACAGGTTTTGCCATAAACTTGTATCACATGTTATGCTTATTTTGTTATTTACATACATTAAAAAGGCTCAAAATCTGTGGTATTTTTCCACTCTTGTGTATTTATTTCCTTGTAATACTTTTCCAAGACATTAGAGGGATATTTGAGGACGTATCTAGAATTTAAAAGTGAATGACTAGCAGATTGGTATTAAACTTCTGAAACATCGCAGGAAAGCATGTATTTAAAACAAACAAAACACTTAAAAAATAATATCAAATAGATAACAACTTTTATAAAATATATCACATTTAGATTCGTATTCTATTTTTCGGTCCAAAACACATAGGAATCCCAACTTTATGTTGGTGACTCATAAATGAAATATCAGGAATTCTGAGTGATATTTATTAATACATGAAAATTCCAAATAATCAATTTTTAAAAGAAATATTTCGAATAATTAATAAACAAGTTCTATTAAATAAAATATTACATGACTTCCTTTTTTTAGACGAAATTTTTAAAGGGGGTGTAAACTATCCTATTATTTAGATAGAAGAAAGCACTATATAATAATAATGAAAATAATAATAACAATGACAACAATAATAATAATTTAAATTAGAGGCAAAATACTAGCAGTATATTTAATAATTTAAATTACCCAACCTTTTCATAATATCGGACGCATTTGAATTTTATAGCGATTTTCATGTATCCTACTTCTCACATGTGCATATTTAAATAAAAGTGCTGGTAGGGTGAACAATACATATATGTGCGTAATCGATAAGATACATAGATTAGGGCTCCCAACTGGTCCGCCAACTGAATACCAATAATTTTTAACAGAAAATTTCATGGTAGGTTTCTACAACATTTTCCCAAAAATGTACCTCCGAAGCTGGTTTCTGCAAAATTTGCAAGAAAAATCTAAAAATAAAAATTTTCCAAGAAAATACCGGTATTCACAAAGCGGACCATTTGGGAGCCCTGATAGATGCTGCATGGCTATAGATGTATATTTACGGAAAAGTCAAATAAAAAAATAAGCAAAGTTTTTTGCATCTACGAAGTACACAAGAATTAAAAAAAAAACCAGCCAACATCTTTTTTTATGCTCGAATGTGTCTTTAATATTTTATTTAGAGCTGGCGTAGAAATCCGATCTATTGCATCTGCATTAAGTGAGATCTTCCATTTTTTGGAGAAGAACACAGAAACGTCCTTTTTTCTATACTCGAGTGAGTATTTAAATATTTTATTTATTTTAAGAAAATTTTTATTATTTTAATCATGTGCAGTATTTATTATATTTTTCCATGAGTGTAAAATATATACGTATAACGAAATTAATGAATGATTCACGGACCCTTTTAGGATACAACAATGGTTTTCTATAAAAAATTTATTGATTATGTCTGGTACTCTTTTACTAACAAGCAAAATCTTCCAAAGAAGACTCTCTAAATTGATTTTTTAAATAACTGACATAAGTTTTAGCAATTAATTAAATTATACTGAAATAGTAACACATTGACTGACAAGCCTATTTTCAAGAAATCTAGTCTGGACGACAACATTTGCTTTATTCTATTTAGTGTATATAGTTAAACTAAAAGATTATTTTGTATAGTTTGGGTTATTTAATTTTTTTACAAAATAAAAACTTTTGAACTTTCTGGTTGAACGTCTCCGAACATAATTTAACGCGTTAGTTGTTGCATGGCCGCTAGTGGTCACAAGTACGCTAAACTTATAAGTCGACACTTATTCCCAAGTAATGGCTTATATGTCGATCTAACTGAGCGCTTTATAAACTACTAGCTGTTACCCGTGACTTCGTTCACGCAACATTAAAAGAAGAATAAATACATTAATTAAGCAAAATATTTCACTCCTGGTAATTAAAAAGTTAATAATTAACTAACTATTTATCACATTTCATAGGAGACAATACGGTATTTTTTGTTATAGGGACCTTGACATAACTCAGTCTTAAAAAAATGAAGTTTTGTGCAAAATAATCGCGAAAATGAAATTGCAACCAATGCAAAAAGAGTGCCAAATAAAATCGTGGAAATAGATGAATTGGGTAAAAACAAATGTCAATTTTAGCTGATAAACCATTTTACTTTTAACGCCTTTGTGAAACGGAACAGCCATTCTTCAAAAAAACATTAATTGGAAATAGTATATGCTTGTTCTTTAAATTCAATTCTGCCTCCTTGGTTTAATGTATAGCTGAAACAAATCTTGATTTCTAAATGACAGTATATTGACAGGCAATTTTTGTTCTCCAGAATAAATTGATTCATAAAGTTTGATTATGTGAAAATATGTTTTTATTTTTCGGATAATTTACTGAAATAAAGATTTTGTTTTCACCATCTATTCAAAGTGAAAAAAAATTCTGTTATTGTCTATCTGTCTATTGTATATCTGTTCATATTATTGATATGGCGTCATATTCGCCTGTTTCCTATGGCATATTGAAACCTTGTATTATTATTAGAAACTAAAAAAAGTACGTTTTATTTCTAATAATATTATTTAATCTTCTTTTTAATTCATTTTCATTTTCCACGTGAAAATTTTTTAATTGAAACTAAATTGTTGAGTAAAAATTATTATTCCTTGTTTTGATTTAGTTTTGGCAACGATAAAGTATTAGCAACGGTAAAGTAAATTTAACCATTTTAAAATATTATACGAAAAAATGCCCATTTATTCTCTATGAAAATAACGAAATTTTGAATTATTAAGAAAAATATTGGAATAAAATAAACAAAAACCAGCCTATGTTCATTTAAGGGTTATAATCAACCTATATGCAAAGATACAGGATCATTAAATGCTCTATTTTGACGCTGGCTTCAGCCTAACATTTGCACACAATCGGATTTATAATATTATTAGGATTAACAATGTAATTGTGCTTATTTCAGCAATGTTATTGACAACTAGCAATCAATTGAATCAGAAGGAAAGATTTCAAACAACTGTCGGTGGTATAAGTACGTTATGACAAAAAATGCATGTGATCACTAGAGATAAAGAGGCAGTCAACGTGTTGAAGGATACTATAATTAAAATTTTCTCTTATGGTCTTATTTAGTTTCCTGTTTTATATTCAAAATACCTTACATAACAAATGAATAAATCTTTTATGTTACGCCTTTGTTACTAATGTATACTCCGTTATTATTAAGGAAACTTTAACAAACGTCCATCTCACAGAATTTCCATGCATTTACAACTTATTAACTTTCGGTGGGCACTGGAAAGATATTCTGGCAAAGCGAGATGACTCGTGGCGAGCGTCTATAAGCAAACTGCCAATCACGAGTTAAGTCGTGGTTAGTTAACGTGTTAACGTGTTAATTCACAGCCATCTTTTATACTACACTCTAAAAACGACATTTTCAAAGCTGAGCAAAAAATACTCAAATCTGAGTATGTCGCATAGTCAAAATGGCTCCTAATCAAAATTGCTCAAGTTTGTTTGAAACATGTATATACTCATTTCTGAAAACATGCACACACTCAAGAATAAAACATCATGTGCTCATATTTGAGTATGTCCATGTTTCAAAGATGAGTATTTCTGGTATTTCAGAATTGAAAGCATTGGATCGTCATATTTGAAACAAAACGTTTTATAATAAAATGAAAACACCGTTTTACTCAGATTTGAAAGTGTCATTTTTTCAGTGTAGTTAGTGGTGACTAGCTACTGAATTACAGTATAAAAGTTAGAAAAAATATATGAATTTTAGTTCGGGTATTCATTTATGCTAAATGAGTCTCCATTCACTGAATATAGAGTAATTAACCGAAAATAATTCCATGCAGGCAATTAATCATTTTTTATTTTTTTCTTAATGTCTCAGAAAATACATTGTTCATGCAATGTTGAAAGTACATAAAAAACGTTTGAAAACAACATGTTTTTAAAGCTCCAAATTGTTTATTCTTTTTTTTTTCGATTAATAGTTTTACACGTTGTATACCTTACAATGTACATCCATAGTCACGCAATGTTTTCAATGATAAATTAGTCTAGAATATTTTACAGATAATTATTCTACTAAGATGATAAATTGCACGCATAGTACAGTGTAATGCATTATATATTTTCTGTAGAAAACTTACAAAACTTATTTTAATATTAACATATGAATTAAATTGTTATTAAATAATGTAACTAACATAATATTTTTTGTCTGTTGTTGTTTATACAAATTGTTCGTAAACTGTTTTTATTAATAAGAGGCCTGATAGTGCCAATCAAGCGAGAAATTTTTTGCATAGGAAACATGTATAGTAATCACTTTTTTCAATGAAAAGTGGAGAACCTCCCACTCTAAACTGAACCGGGATTTTTGTTTATAAATTAATAATAATGAAGTTTTTTTTAGGGGAAATTTTCAACAGACTTACTTTGCTGTTTATGAAATGTGATGACATCATGGGTAATGCTCTATGTGTGGCGTAATAAGATAAGTCATGCATTTGTATTGACAGCTATATTCTAAATCATGGATCGTCTACAGAGCCCGTCAGAAGGAATCATACTGCGACCTACGTTATACACGGCCGGTGCATGACTTTTATAACGTCACATGGAATGGATCATTTTTACATGGCAATTGGTGCAAATCAGTGCACCCACAGTTTTTCATCAATCATTGTGTAAAAATGATCCACTCCATGTGACGTTTTAAACGTCATACACCGGCCATGTATAACGTAGGTCGCAATCATATAGGATTTTGCACCCATGAGAGGAAACTAGAGCGGTGTAAGAGGCGGTGTTCATTTTAAAGGGAAATTCAAAGTATGCATACGTAAGGAAAGTGAAAATTTTAGCAAAAAGCGCTGTTGCATTCCAGTTGTGTTTTCGTGAAAATATTGAGCCAAAAATAGGAGTTTTTTCAATTGAACTACCCTACAGTGTGTACCGTATTTTTTTATTTTGATGTCAAATTAAAGCTGACAGTTCAAGCTGTCAGAAGATGTGATAGTTTGTAGGGATAAAGGTATGGTTAAAGTTTTATTCAATTTTGAAATTTCAATTAATCCGACCGAAATGGAGCGAAAATGCATAACCAAATTTTGACGTGCGAGCAACGAATTTTTATTGTCATGAAATACGATTTTTCTTGTGGATCATCTTATTCATTGTGTACACTTTATGAAAAAAATATTGCAGACACAGTGCACCAACAAGGCAAACGATAAACAATTTAATAGCCAAATTTAAGGAGACAGAGAGTGTTGTCGATCATAAGGCAAATTTAACCCGAAGACCATGATCTGCCAGGACCGCTGATAATATCTAGCAAGTGGATGAACGCCTTAATAGAGATATATATCTGTCAAGTTCGAGACTTGCTCCAGAGACTGGCATTTCTGAGACAAGTGTTCGCCGCATCTTAAGAGGTGAACTATATATTTATATATACAAATTTTAAATTGTGTACAATTTGACTGCAAATGACAAAGAAAAGGGATTTATTATCACTCGAAAGTTTCTTCGGCTAACGTGAGGTAATAAAATCCCGCTTTCAAACCTTTGGTTTAATTATGAGGCTCACTTTCATATGATCGGTCACATTAATAAGCAAAAGTACCGGTACTGATATAGAGAAAACCGCCATGAGTCTCTTGAAAAGCCCTACATCCACAAAAAACGACTGTCTGGATACCCATCTGGTCAAAAGAAGCATTGTAAACATACTTTTTGAGGAACACAGTTAATTCAGTAAGATACTGTTTGGCGCTTAAGGAACATGTCATTGAACATTAATTTATTCCATGAACAGAAAAGGGTGAAGCATGGCTTATGCAAGATGAAGCTGCTCCTCACCGTTCTCACAAAAGCCACGGCATCATTGACGAACACTTTCACGATAGAGTTATCAGTCTGAGTTTCGGAAGCCGATATGGTCGTGATGCTCAGTGGCCACCGTCTTCCCCTGACCTAAATCCATGTGATTATTTCCTCTGGAGATATCTAAAGGATAAACGTTATCGAAATGCACCGTCAAACATCGATAAATCAGAACAAGCAATTCAAAAAGTGTTGGAAAATATTCCGCCAGCCACTTTTCTTGAGGTTATTAGAGGTTTCAAAAGAAAATTTGAAATGGTTGTTGACATGAGAGGTGAACATATCGAACCATTTTTATAATGTTATGCTTATTCTAAGCTTCATTTTGACATTAAAATTTACATTAAAAGTATAAATAAAGTTATTGAACAAGACCCGTGTATGATTCCTCTTGACCGACACTGTACACTGTGAAAAGAGACAGACATTTCTAAATCTGTGAAGGTATAGTATACTCAAGAACGAAAAAATGCAATAAACTCTTCCGAATTATCCATGTTCTGTAAAATATTCTTTACCTTTAAAAGGTCAGAAACCAATATATTTTTTTTATATTTAAACTAGCATTTATAAAAATATATAGATAGATAGATAGATATTGCTTCCAGTGATATTCCGAAACGTTTCCGAGTAGTTTTATTGTGTATTAATAAATTTTCTCAAATCGGAATATCGGTTTTTACGATGCTATAACTTCTCAATTAAGCATATTCAGCTTAATAATTAATTTTAATGTTACCAATTCTCAAGTGAACATTTTCATATCTAACAATCATGTTTTATAGATAAATATGATAATTTAACAGCATTAACATTAACATAAGCATTAATATTATTTGGTAAATATATTAGTAGTATTATTATTATTTTGTAATTTGTTTTTATATAAGCACTAATATTATTATTCTTCTATGTATAAATTCAGTTACGCAGCTGAAAATGTTTAATAGAGAATTGATATCATTCTGAACAGCAATATTCTAGTTTGAGAAAAATTATTAATACAGTATAATACCTACTCCGAGTCGTTTCCGAAATTAAGTGGCAGCAAAACAAACTGTGTTTTTATAAATGTATTTTTATATCTCGAAAGTATATATTGGTTTCTGAGGTTTATAATTGTAAAGAACGCCTCTCGGAATGATGGGGACTCGAAAGATATTATTGTATATTTTCGTTCGTGGTAATATCATATTTTTGTAGATTAAGAATCAGTTGTCTTTTTTACAATGTAGCCTAAGCTTGTTTGGATATGAATGGTGACAGATCCAACACTTCATGTGATGACATCACATTTCTCAAAAAGGAAAGTGAACAACGCAACAATGTTGAAATCAATCGTTACATTCTTAATGATAAAATTATGAAAGAAAATCCGGATTCAACTTGGTGTGAGACACCCTGTATTTTTCAACAAATAAGTAGATTGTGACACTGGCTTTCTATGCAAAACAATCTGTTTTGACGTATTATTTTCTCGAAAATTTTAAAGACACAAATTCTAGTAATTAATTCAATAATGATGCTTTTTATATACAAATATGTAACTAAAATATAGCAGATTTTGTTAAGCATTTTAGGCACAAAATTTTGTAGCTCTGTGAGAAGCGGTTCCTTCAGAATATAGTCTACAGACACACTCACACACACATAAACTTATTTCCTTATTATTATAGATAAGCATGTTTTCTGTATCTGGTAATGAGCAGCTAACACGTTTAATTAAACTTAAGATCATGAAATTTTTATCAAGCTACAAATGGTTGGCTTTTATTTTTTTTCTAATCGATGTTTCGATTTATTTGTGTATCTTGTATATATTTCAGTGTGTGAATATTTTTTTTTTTTTACGACCATTTATTTAGCATTTGTGATAAATTAATTTTCTAAGTGGAGCTATGGCTTTTACCTAATTAGCCTTAAAAAGGTCATGCATGCGGGCTTTAATAACTAGCTAGTCACTTTTAAATAGGAGAGGGGTACTCTGTAAAATTAACACAATGCATGTCTTAATGCAATTATAATTAATTGCACTACTTTTTTTTAATAGGGAGATTAAAAGTATTTTTACTATTTAATTTCTAACCATCCTGCCTAGAGGTTTAAGATTATTATTTCTTTAATTATACGCTCACTGTTCTTTTTCAGTTATGTCACTAATTACACCACCAAAACGCAAAATCCAGGGCGTATATTGGTTTGATATCTTTAAACTGTAACCAAATTTAAATTCGGTAAATTTCATTCATACAAATTTAACAAATTAAAAAGTTTTATGCACCTAGATAGTTAGGCAATAAATTTTTTTAATTGAGTAATATTAATATTCCCAAAATTTTTTCTTAAAGGTACTTTTTTTTGCATATTAATATGCTAGTATACCTTTTAAACTTCCCTGAAACTTTGAATAATACAAAATTGCATAAGTAAAACTTCCCTTAGCTCGGTATTATTCTACATGCGTTTCCCACATCGCATATCCACAAATTTCATATCTAAACTCCTGGTTTTGTTTGATCAGATCAAAACAAATCATACGTTACTGATCCTGAACCGTAAATTTAATTAAAAAGGCCAACCTAAATAAATTTCAATATCGATTTCCTTATAAAACTTCCTTTCATAGTATCCAGTTGGAACACATTTCGCGGTAAATGAGTAAAGCAAACATTAAATTATTTTCTATAATAATTTCTGAGGCATTATATTGATTTACACCAAATATTACAGATTGTTCTAAGAAAAAAATTAACTATCATAAAATTCTCTGCAGAAAGATCGTGAAATATTTAATTACGGTAAATCAATTAGTTCTTCTTCTTTTATTTTAATAAGTAATTTCGTTGATTTATTATCTATTATATTTTTTCAAATTAATAGCTATAGTACTATGGATAATAGATCGTAGTTTATTATTCTTGTTTACCCCGTCAATTGAAATTGATTATTTTCATTCAAAAAAATCCGACGAACAAGTAGTTTCTTAAAAAAGGTATTGGACTTTTCTTAATTAATATTTAATACTTTTCTACAAAGCTTCAAATTCGGTTAATTTTATTTTACTTTGAGCTAGAGACAATCGATGGAATCGATTGATACACAGAACAGACGATACTATCGATAATACCTTGGGAAAAAACGATTGCTCAAATTTGTTATTCTTGTATAACACACCAATAGAAATTGATTGTTTAAAATCAAAAGAAGTCGGCTGGCAATTAGTTTCTTATAAGAAATAATACAGATCAGAGACAAAATAATACGAAACGCCTGTAAAAAATTATGCCACATTTCACACTTGCAGTACAGGAGTGCCACCTGGAATAGAGGACAGTCATCTTGTGGTCGCGAAAGGGAAGATATCCATCTCTCAACAGCTGTCACCGGTGCTGCATGAATACATAGTTTTCTCGTTTAAGAGCTGCAATGACAGACCTGAAAGAAATCAAAAGAAGCATGATGTTGGTGCTCATTTAGCTGGAATCTTTGTGATGGAAACAGCACAGCGTTTGGACGATGCGGGGAACATAATATCAGATATTATAACAACCGTACGCAAAAGGCGGTGTGATGGTGTCCTCAAAGCATAAAAGTGGACGAAAGACAATGATGAGGAATAAGATTAGATGGATGTTAAAATGCATGGTCGTCCCAAAACACAAACAATTAACAGTTCTGGTTGCCACTAGGGCCTGCAGATGACTTTTGATTTCGAATGTCATTTGGGGAAAGCAATTGCTTGTGCTTTCAGGCCACTATGCGCTTCAGCCCCTGTCTATCCTTCTCTGTAATTTTTGTCTTTTATTCACTGCTCTGCTTTGAGGACACCAGTATACTGCCTTTTGCGTACGGCTGGTATAATGTATAGTACTATGTTCCTCGCATCGTCCAGGCGTTTTGAAGTTTCCATCACCGAGGTTTCAGCTAAATGCGCTCTAACATCATTTTTTTAAGACTCTGAGGTCTAACACTGGAGCGTATGTAAGAGAAATCTATGTATACATGCAGCACCTAAGGACAGCTGTTGAGAGACTGATAACTTCTATTTCACGACCACAAGATAGCAGATTTTTATTCCAGGTGGTGCTCCTGTACCATAAATGTAAAATGTGGCATAATTTATTAATGGTGTTCGTATTATTTTGTCCCACATCTGTATAATTTTCAACAATATTTAATTTTTATTCATTCTTAAAACTTTTTGCTGTGCTTCAAATTTCTATTATTTTACTTTGAACTAGAAGCAGCCGGAAGTTTTTTATATTATTGATTAAGCTGATATTAAGCGGAATCGATGGTACCGTTGATAATACTTATGAGAAAATCGATTTTACATCTTTGTTTTTCGTGTAAGGCGCAGAAGGAAACTGATTGTTTTGGATTCAAATAATCCGACGCACAATTGATTTCTTACAGGAATAGTAAAATACTTAACACCTAATTAGTTCTTAAAACTTTTATTCTACTTAAAACTTCGACAATTTTAATTTACTTTGAATTAGCTACAGCCGATTTATCGACTGTACTATGGAGGGAATCGATTGTTAACGTACTACACAGTATTATTGGTCGTACTAAGAAAGCATCGATTGTAGAAGTTATTTATTTTTTTATAACGCCCCCACAACTTTGATTTTGTTTAATTCAAAGAATACGACAATTAATTTTTTAAAGAAATAGTTGATTATTTTTAATTACTATTTAATTTTAATGCGTTTTTAATAATTTTTACTATGTTTGAATCTATTATTTTATTTTACTCTGAACTAGATACAACTGTTTGTCAATTATATTATCGATAAAATCGATTGTTAAATGGAATCAACGGTCTAGTATGAAATATGATAGTATGAAATATGGATTGTATATTTTTTTAATCAAAGAATCGGATGGACGATTAATTTCTTAAACGAGATGATCGATTATGTATCATTAACACTAAAATGTAACGCATTTTTAATAGTTTTTACTACGCTTGAAATTTAGATAATTTTATGTTACTTTGATAGCGGAGTGTTGATTGTTCACTGTAACAAAAGACAAATGCTTCCGAAAATATTTCGAAATATTGAAAGGTTTTACGAAAATATAATAAAATTTCGTCCAAGTTACTCACGATTCCGTAAAGCGTCGCTTTATTTTCCGAAAAATTGGAAATCAATCGATTTCTGAGATTTAAAAAAAAGATTTCTGAAACAAAAGTTTCTATTACTGACTGTAATTTTCGGAAACGTGTCCGAATAGTTTTTACAGTATATTAATTAGTTTTCTTAACAAAAAATATCGATTTTTCGGATACTAGGGATTATTTTCATGTAAACATGTCCAACAAGCAAACATGCTAAATTCACATTAACAATAACATTGATATTTTTGTGTTACTTCTGCATGTAAAAATTCTTTTACGCAGCTGAAAATGTTGTTTTGAGAACTGGTAGCATTCCAAAAACTGATATTTCGTATTTGAGAGAAATGATTAATACATTGTAAAAACTACTCGGGAACGTTTCCGAAAATAACGGGCACCAAAATTAAATTTTTGTTTCAGAAATGCGTCTTTAAATCTCGGAATTATATTGTTTTTTGGGATATCGGAAAATTAACGAATGCTTTTCGGATTTCTGAGGTTATATTATATATTATAAAGGGTGTCCCAAAAACAGTGACCGTTTTATTACTTAAATATTGATCATAGACATATATTATAAATTACAAAGTTACGTGAAAAAAGGTACAGAATTTTATGAAGTCGATTAAAATTTCCAAGGGATTAAATTTGAAGATAAGCAAAAATTAAATTTTGATAAAAAATTTCCAATTAGTAAAATGTTCCCTATGCATTAATAAGGTCATGTGTAAAATTTCAGCATTTTATCATAAAAAGTCTCAGAAATGAAAATTCATAAAAGCTGACATAAACCACTTTTCAATGCCTGGATATGAGTTCACAAAGGGGAAAAATCATGTGGGGTGATAGCCTTTCAGGGGTCGTATACAAATTACGAAGGAAAACAATGATTGCATAAATATATAACCTGTTTAATGTTCATTGACTGTGAAAGTTCCAAGTTATATTCTGTATTTCATCATATAAAATGTTAAGGTATTTTTCAAAAAGCATAGTTTTGTAAATTTGTAAATAAAACTAAAGATAAGAGCCATATTTATTTGCTTATGACGTATTTCTTCGTCGCGTCATCTGCACTCTAGCTGCAATCATTTACATTTTAATTTATGATTTACCCCTCACCAACTTTGTTTAAATATATATCTACGACTTTTTATGATAAAATACTGAAATTTTGTACATGAACTTATTAGTGTATGGGGCACATTTTACTCATTGTGAAATTTTTGTACGGAGGCAGTATAAAAATTTAAATTTTGTATTTTTTCCAATTTAATCCCCTGAAAATTTTAAACGATTTCATAAAATTCTGTACATGTTTTTAGGTAACTTTGCAATTTATAATATATGTCTATGATAAATATTTAATGAATAAAAGAAGAGGTCAATGTTTTTTGGAACACCCTGTATAACAAGAGGTTATATTATATTTTCGTAAACCGTATAAAATTTAGCATATTGTTCGAAACGTTTGTCCTTTCTTACAGTGTAGTACCGACCATTATCAAAACACAATATATATTATATATGGTACTATGAAACACTGGATTTTATGTGTTTGTTACAAGCAGTGTATTCACGCACGTGTTCGGTGTCTAGAGAATGGATTGCGAAAAATATGCGAGTTTTTCTGTTAGTTACTAATTTTAATCAGAGTAAAGCAAAAAGAGGATTGACTATCTATAAGCTAAATATAAAATTTTAATGATTAAACAATTAAAGTAATTTAAGATGTAGAGTAACTCCGGAAGAGTCGCCGCATCCGGGATAGATGCCGCACCCCTTGTATTTCTTGTAATTATCTATAGATGACAATCAGATTACTTTAACCAGTGTATAGCGTGAATCCCATTTTGATGTTTACTTGTAGCTGTATAATCCTTATTTTGAGGTAAGAGCATGATTTCACTATCCAAACTTTTAAACACGTTATGCTTAAATACTTTTTATACGCTAATTACTAAATGCATGCAGGATTTTGAAGTTAAAACTAAGTGTAGTGTCTGTATATAGTACTGTATGTATGGTTACGCCATTTTCTTTTATGAGGGTGAACTGTGTTGTGCTACGTCTGTACCGTACAAAATGTGATACAGGCTGCACTGCGATCCTGTATACATGCCGCAGTTTCTTTTGTACGGGGTGCTGCAATTAATAAAATTCAGTTCATCATACATTGATGAATGTTCAAACAGTATGAAGTTTACTAAACCTAAGGGAAAAATAAAAAGTAAGAAGGCGAAGAAAGATGCGAATCAAGATGATAATAATGAAAAGTTGGAACACACATGTGGCGCAGACGTTCTTTGCAAGTAATGTGTACAAACTATTCCAAAACTAAGAGGGGGTGTGATTGGCTTCGGTGCATCATGTGTCAAGTGTTATTACATAAAGACTGTACTATTTTCGACACTTTTTGTGTAGATTCCGGTTAAAAAACTGGTTTATTAACAAATAAAACAATGTAAATACTATTTTACTTTTTCTGTTTTCTCTCTAATACACTGATCTTACGTTGTTGCTGAAATAACAATTAAAATCCAATCTTTAAAAAATAAGCAGATAATTTTAGTAGTGAACAAAATAGGCAGGCAGATATTGATTTGAACATACTAGTATGTTTCACTGCACTCATTTAGATTATTTTTGTTCTTATATAGTTAATTATAGTCCAGATATGAATATTTGTTTGAATATTTTTTATTTATAATTTCATTCTGTTCATATGACAAGCGCGGCGTCTCACCCTGAATGTACCGGTGACGCGTATGAATTTAGAAAAAAAAAATTAAATATTAATTTTTATTTTACTTTGTTTTATTTTTAGAAGAAGAAGAATACTTTGTAATATGCAGTAGCATTCTAAAAAATTATAAAGAATAATAATAAACGAATACATGAATTAATTTATAAAGCTTGCATAGAAAAATTTAGTGCAATTAAATCTTTTAAGTTCTTTTAGCTTGCAAAAACTTTAGCACTTATTATTGAGATGTTTTTCCCAGATTCGGGACCACAACATGCTTCTACACATTTAATTCCTATGCTTAACATATATACTGTTTGATGTAATACAGAATAAGTATCTCATTTACTCCAAATTCTATTCTACCTGCTGTATTGCAATTTGTTGTCAAAATAGTCTATAATATAAAATAATATCGAATTCTATCACATCGAAGTCTATAATATTGAAGTCTATAAAATCCATCCGAATTATATTCTAGCTGCGATATCGCAATTTTTTAAAGTAAAGTAATCTATATTAAATATAAAATCTTAGGTAATTTTGTAATTTTTTTTTAAACATTACAAATTAAAATAATCAACCTGATTGTATCGCAGGGACTGGTGCAATCACATTATCCGTTATATTTAGTATCATCTGCAAAGAGTCGTGCTGCACCTGGAGAGGAACAATTGGAGGGAAAATTTGTTCCTCTGAACGAAATATATTGAAAAAGCAAACAAGGTTGGTGTGCGTACGTGCAGTAACATAAATGTAAAATAAATTTATTAATTTAAACATGCGAAAATTACACGAGTATTCATTTTTTTCTGAAATTGTCTTTTAAAAGTAGGGGTGCGATAATTGATCGAGTTAACACGATATTGCCCGAAATTGAGTATAAAATATAGAATTTAATTGAAATGTTTTTTACAAAGATAACACATGTGCATGACAAACATTCACATTGCATGGCAAGATTATATGATGTTGTTCTGCAAGACGAATGAATGGTCCCGCGAACTGTGCATAGTTTTTTTTTATACCTGTGTCACACATAAACCTAACAAAATCAATGATGTTTATGAAATACAGCAATAGATAGCTGATATTATTTTTTCGAATAGTCTGTTGGAAAATCCGCTTTTAAATTTATTTTTCTGTTTTGCACGAGAGAAGATTTTATCAAAGAATTTCTGCACCTAGATCTAAACAAAACAAAAAAAAACAGACTTTTTTTTTCTTTTAACTTATCTATTTAATATTTTAAATAATATTTTTTTAATGCTTGTAAACTTTATAACGGGTTCGTTTTGTAATTTTGTAGCAAATATAAGATTGTTAAAAATTCAACATTATTTGTTCTCAAGTATTCATTTTCAATCTACTTTAAGTGCAAGATATGTTTTTCATATACTTGAAAATAATTCATGCTGGAGAGTGTTAGATTAAGCACGGTATTTATTCTTTTAGCAGATATTATACCAGGTGGACTCACCTATATATGAAATCGATAATGTATTTGTTTTTAAAAAGACGCACGAAGGTGAAAACATATGTTAATGTTTTAGCAACTGTCATTAAAAAATGTAACATAAATCAATATCTGATAGCTTACAAGTAGATTTGAGTCATTAAGTCGCTGAAAACTGAATTACCAAAAAAGAGGCGACGGTTAATGGTTACAAATTATTCTATTACAAACAAGTACAAAAATACCCTTTATATGTCAAGTGATTGATTACTGTCCTATAACAACACAAGTTATTAGATGTTTCTTTTTAAATAATCCATGTATCCTGCCACTAATGACTAAATTTCCTTTCTCGTGATTCGGTATACGCATCATATATTAAAGTAAGAAAACAAGATATTTCAATAAAAACAACATTTTTGAAACAAAAGAGGAATTATTCTGCTTTTGAAGATCGTCTAAGGACATTAAAGGCTTGTGTAAGACGTTAAAAATTATGATTGCTTTCCCCATCTTTTCAGTTTACTTCAAAAGTGCTAGTATCATTTTTGCAGATGATTTTTCACTTGAATAATTGTTCCAGAAGAAAGTGCTATATTATTATGTTTAACGGACGAAATAAAAAAGAGTGTTATCTATATTTTTAGAGCAACATATATCATTGTTGTCAATAACGATGCATCCTGTTAATTGTGGCGATGTCTTTCATGATGTTGAATCAGCTACATTTTTAAAAAATTCTTTCTTAATGTGAAACGATAGATATATTGAAAGGAATCAGTGCTGAAATAATTTTCTGATTATGTTTACGAAATAATCTAACAAATCACAATATATCTCGAAATTCTCATTGTATAAATAGTGTGAGCATTTGTGAATCAAAGTATAAAACTCAATTAATTTTGAACAGCAACAACAATAACAAAAATAAAAAAATGTATACCGTTGTATAAATAGTTTGAGCATTTTTGGACCAAAATATAAAATGCAATAATATTGGAAAAAAGTTGTAACACAGCTTATGAATTTCTGTAAATGCCAGCTATTTCAGGATATTTAAGTATTTTTATTAAGGTATAAATGTATTTTAATTATTTATACTTCAACAAATAATTTTTTTAACGTATTACTGCACTATTACCATTTATATAGGAATGTAAAACAATTTTATCCAGAAAAAAACCATGCTAATAGAGAACTTTTCATTGTATAATTCGTGTGAGCATTTGTGAATCAAAGTATAAAACTCAATTAATTTTGAACAACAACAACAATATATATTTTTTAAAAATACCGTTGTATACATAGTTTGAGCATTTTTGGGCCAAAATATAAAATGCAATAATATTGAATTAAAAAAGGGTGTAAAACTGCTTATTAATTGCTGTAATTGCCAAACATTTTAGGATATTTAAGTATTTTCCATTACGGCATAAATATATTTTAATATATTTATACTTCAGTAACTAATTTTAAAACCTATTTCTGCACTTATAGCATTTATATAGCTGTGTAAAACAATTTTATCCAGAAAAAAAACATGTTAATAGCGAACGTTTCTTTAACACGATGCCTATATTTGAAATTTCTTAATATATATATATAGCAATTTTACCACAATATGTTTAATACGACGCGTAATGTTTACCTTCTGCCTACATTAAATAATACTACTCTCCCTAAAGCAGTTTTAGATTAATGATATGTCTAAAACTACTGTGCATGTCTACATTATTTGTTTCAAAAAGGTTAAAAACGCAAATCTATCTCTGCCATAAATTATCAGCGAGTTTTTTTTTTTTTTTTTTTTTTTTTTTATATCTTTGTTCGTCTCCAAACTTTACAGAAAAATTCATAAAAACACTTTTCCAATAACAGAAGAGCTTTTAAATATTGTATATGTGATAAAGAACAATTTCATTAGATTAAAAAAGAATCTATTGTCAAACAATAATATATATTATTCAAATATTCAACATTTTGAATATTAACTTTAAAAAATAGTTCATAAGAAAAGGAAATGAATTTAATTATCACAATTATAATTCATGTCTATACCGTTTCACTGTTATGCTTCTCATGAACGTTTTTGTATCAACCGGAATAATTTGATAAATTAAAAAATATAATTGTGACAGTAAACTATTACTATTCCAAGATTTAATAAATTAAATCAATGAAAATTAAGTAAATAAAAATACTGTTACAATGTTACGCTATCGTACTACCATTTCTTGACATTATTTTTGCATGATCAATAATATTAATAATAATAATAAAAGTAATAATAATAATAACATTCTTTTCGCACTCTACTCTGTAAATGCACTCTACATTTTTAACTGAACGAATGTTAAAGTAATAAAATATATTACGGAAAAATTCCCATTATAAAACTGCTAAAACCAGCCAATATATTTATATATATAATTATGTTGTCATGAGATAAGAATATAAGGTATTCGAATCTACTTTTGACTAAACAAAATTGTTGAAGAATATTTAACTTCACATTCCTTTTCGTTACCAAAAATATAGTTTTAAAAGTAAAAGTAAAAACTTAAAGAAAGCTAATCAATTGATAAAAAAAAAATGTTCAATTTCACAAATTATTTTATTTCATGTGAATTACGATAAATTAATCCAAGCTTTCTATAATCTTTAGTTAAAAAACATAGTCGTAAAAATTATGGTAGAAAGAGTAGTTGAAGTGATAAGTATTTTTTTAGTAGTTGAAGAAGTAAGTATTTAGTAGAATTTTCTTGAAAACAAAAGTGTCAACTAAATTGAAGATAATACTAAAATTGTTTTATGTTGCAATTATTAAGATATTTTTACAAAATTTACAATATGCGTATAAATTTTCGAGTGATAAATGTAATAAAATGCATTGATTTAAAAATTGAATTTATAGAAAAAAAATTATAGTATTTTGAGTAACAGTCAGTGTCTGGATATGTAAATATAATTTGCTATGTGTACTTTTAGATCACTGGCATTTTTTATTCGTAGAACAAATTTAACCATACTACTATATTCTTAACAGGATATTTAACGAAGATACGTAAATAGCCTGGTGTTATTTTCTCTTTTACAATCACTTGAAATTTCTTCGCGAATTTTGAAGAAATAACTATTTAACATTTTTAAAGTAATATGTGATTGGATTTGTGAATATAATTTGCTATATAAGCTTAAAAAATCATCTAGAACCGTAAAACGTACAGGCAACAAGATGACGTAACATTCCTGTGATTGGACGGAATTTTTCTGCTATTTGAAGAACTATCCATTTACTAAATAGAGAATTTCAAGAACCTTTAAAATTATGTTCGCGAATTTTTCCAAGTTTTGTAGGAAAACTGGCATGCATAAAAATTACGTATATAATAGGAAAAAGTACTGAGGCAGCGGAGTTTAAACGTACATTCCTGTGATTTCACGAAAATATAACTTTAGCTTGGATGATTTCATGTAACTTTTATGATCGATTGGTGAATTTAATGTGTTTCCAGGAAAAATAAGCAAGTCAAGCGTGATATTTTGTGTTTTAAAGAAATGTAATCAACAGAAAAATAATTGTCAATGCACGGATTTTTTTTTAAGCGTTGGTGTAATTTAACACACAGGATTTTCTGTATGTCACGCATTCAACAAATTTAATCGCACAGCATATTGCAAAAACATAAATGAAATTGATTTCTTATTTGACATTAACGAAAATAATTAACTACGTATTCTTACTGTTTCACAATCACTTGAAAAAAATCACCGTTTATTGCTCTTAAACTCATCTTGAAATTAAAGCAACTATATGGTGTAGCATTTTCAACAAAATAGATTAATAATAACATTCAATATCGCAAATTTCTGAATTGAATCCTACAATTGTTATACTCAATTATTAAAACGATATTGGGAAAAGCAGTTTATCAAAAAAGATAACGTAAAAAAAAAAAAAGAGGCTAACTTTTTATATGATAAACCCCGAATGGTTCTAACACATTTATATATTTATACATACTATTAGCAAAATCCATTCGTGAAAAAATAATAACTTAAATGGGGGAAAAAATGAAGCTTCATTTTTCAGATGATATGAACCCTAAAGATTTTCTTTTTTTGAAAAATGCTAATGATTTATCAATAGTGCAAAGTAAAAAGTTTAAAGGTAATAGAAAGGAAGATATTGCGTCTAAAGCCCAGTTGACCATTTTTACCTTATCATCTTGGCTGGGATTGACATTTACAAAAGCGAATAAAAAACAACGATTTCATTTTCCAAGTTTATGGGACAGTTTAATTTTTGTTTCTGCAGTTGTATCTTCTACCATAACCTTTTATGGAATTCAGTTTTTTAGTTTTTCCGACAGATTAATTTTAACTTTTTATGCCTACCTCACACTTGGTCTTTTGATTCGCTTAACAATGATGGTAAAAAGGAAGGAATTGTACGACATTAGTAACAATATCCGCTATTGGTCCAACAAATTAAATGTCGATTTTCTGAAACAGTTGAAGTTAGTCAAAATTTATGTATGTTTAATTGTGATTTGGATGATTTCCATTTTTGTCACTTTAATGATATATTTCATGCATATGAAAATAACAGACGACAGCTATGTAACTGTGCTCGGATTTCAGATTGTAGCTTACAAATCTACTGCAGTTCTTTATCTTATTCGCATTAGTTGTGTGTTCTCTGCAGCTTCTAGCACGGGAATAGTTTTCCTAGTATTAATAATTTGTGTTAACACTTACGCTTTTGCGAGAGGTATGTTAAAATCGTTTAGTAGTCATTTCAAATCTGAATGTACAACGAAATTGGTGACTAAATCAGTCATTATTTCTTATATGTCTACATATCGGCGCTTGATAACTTTATTTAAAGATATAGATAATGTTTTATCAAGCAGCTGTTTACTGCTTTATGCAGCTTCAGTTATATGTTTTTTTAACACTGTGAGCATGGTTTTCTCAGGCATTATTCAAAACGATTTATCGATGGTTATTCAAATGTTAACTGTCTTACTGATTGCAGTTGTTTTATTCTTTTCACTAACATTCTCAGCCACAAATGTGACTTCTGAATATGAGAATTTAAAATTTCTATTGATGGATGGATCGGAAAACATATTTACTCTGACAGATAATCCACATATATTGTCTTCATATCGAATGTTTGTTGACAGTGTTATGGGCATACGCATATATTTTACCGGAGGAGATATGTTTGAAATAGATAAAAGCTTAATATTGACAACGGCAGGCGCATTAATAACTTACGGTGCTCTAATTTTCCAACCATGAATAATGCGATCTCAAAATTACAAAAAGCATGCGATATCCCTGAGGCCAATTGATAACATAAAATATATCATTTTACGTTATACTTTTTTTTAAGTATACTGTTTTTTTGTAAACGTAAATAGATAATTGATTATGACAGCGAGATTGAATTAAACATTTGGAGGTTCAACCATTTCGTAATATTTTGATTTCATGGCAGAATTCAAAGCATGAAAAACATTGAAGAACGTTTTTGCTATTTAAGATTAAAAGATGCGTTTGGATTGTGATTTTTTTTATAAATGATGTAAGAGTTATTAAGATAACAAGATAAATTTTACTAGCTACTAATGTTGCTGTTGTAACTGTTACACAACTGAAAACTTTAATATTCAAGTTTTAAAAAGTTAAAAAAGAACGGCGTCATTCACTAACACCACGGTTATATCATAAGTTTACAGTTTACTGAAAGTTTTATTCTAATTCCTGCTATGGAATGATTATTTGCTTAAGATGTTCTATTATCGAATACGTTATATATTGACAGCTAGGTGGTATAATTATGAATGTTTCAGGCAGTTTGGAGCATTTAGAAAAAAAAACAAGCATCCACATTGAAAATAATAAGTATTTTTTAAAAATTTAGTCATTTGTTTCTTAATTTTTGCTTGGTGCGTGTTTTACAGGAAATTTTCCCTTTTGCTTTTGCGAACTTCTAATTGATTGCAGATACAAAAGTTAATGATACAAAAACTGACCTAAGAGTTATTAACTTAATACGATGAATTTTACTTGTTACTAACGTTCCCTTGTAACTCTTATACAACTGAAAACTTTAAAATTCAAGTAAAAAAAAAACAAAAAAAAAACAGTGTAAATGTATCTACACAAATCGTCACTTGTTAAAACCACGGTTATATCAAGATGTCACAATATGCTGAAAGTCTTGTTCTAATTCCTAGTATACGATGATTATTTGGATGAGATATTCTCTCATCGAGATGTTATATACTGACAGCTATGTATGATAATAATGAATTTTCCACGCAGTTTGGAACGATAAAAACGAACAAGCAGCCAGATAAATGAAAATACTACGCAAAAATTTTCCTTTTTACCTATTTAATCTACGTTTTTTCGATTGGTGATTGTTTCTAAAGAAAGTTTTAAATTTTGTTTTTATAAACTGCTATTTAAAGTATAATTACTACAGATACTAATGATTTTCTCTGAAAATGCATCTTGAATGCATCTAAAATGCTGAAATCTAAATGAGTAACAACCAACAATAAAATAAATCTCTATCACACTTGGGAAAGTTCTGCAAATATTTTTTCAAGAAGAGTTTATGCCGTTATTTAAGTTAAACATATAGTTTTTAAAATATCATTAAATTAAATGCATGGATTACAAAACCAATGTACATATGTTTTTTCCTGTCAATATAGTTTTGTTAATAGTGTTTAAAAAGTTTCACCTGAGAAATAAAATTAGGAACGGTATTGTCTTTGACTCAATTTTCGCTAAATAATTAAATTTGCTTTTACAATAATTTTTATTATCTATATTGTTGACTATTATTTTACAAATTTTCTTTATATCAAGTATCTTCTTTTAGAAAATAATTTACCTTTTTTATTTTAAACTAGCACATATATTTAAAAACTAATGAAAGCATAGTCTAAGAAAAATCGATTGGTTGTCGAAGAAATGCATGTTTATAGAGAATACATAATATTCTATAAAAGACCATCAAAGCCAATCATTAACTCTATAGGATACCAAATAATTTATCCTTGAACAAATTCATTATAACATGAATATATTAACAAATTTGTATTAATTTTGTGGTACAAAAAAAAAACAGGCGTTTGTGTCAACAAGTTATCAACAAGAAACAATTTCTTTTTTAAATCGATAGTGTTTTTGTTTTTAAAAGAACTCACGAAAGTGAAAACATATTTCGATGTTTTAGTAACTGTTATAAGTAAAATTCAGAATAAATCAATAACTAAAAATTAAAGTGTAAATTTCATTCATTAAGTCACTGGAAACTGAATTACAGAAAAGGAATTGAGGGTCAATGTTTATTAATTATTCTATCACAAACAAATGAATCACCCTTTAAAAAACACTTTACATGCCAAGGTATTGATTACATGCCTATAGCAACACAACTAATGGATGTTTCTTTCTTATTAATACATGTCTTCTGCCGCTAAAGACTTCATTACATTGTTCTTGATTCGATATACACGCCTTAAATTGAACTAATGAAACTATATGTTTCAATAAAAACAATATTTTTGAAAGAAAAGAGGAATTATTCTACTTTTGAATATTGCCTAAGAATGTTAAAATCTTGTATAAGACTTTAATAATATTGATCGTTTTTCTCATCGTTTCAGTTTACTTTGAAAGGGCTAGTGTCATTTTTGTTGACGATTTCACAATCGCATAATTGCTCTAGAAGAAAGTGCTATATTTCACATTTAATGGATTTAAAAAAAGAGTGTTATCTAGGTTTTTACAGCAATATATATCATTTTTGTCAATAACTATGCTTCAGGTTAACTGGGGTGATGACTTTCATGATGTTGAATCGGCTAAGTTGATTTTTTTTTTACTCCTTTCTTAATATGAAACAATATAATCATTGAAAGGGATTTGTGCTGAAAAAATTGTTATGACTATGTTTACGATGTTATGTAATCTAATAAATCACAATATCTCGAAAATATCATTGTATAAATAGTGTGAGTATTTGTAAATCAAAATATAAAATTCAATTAATTTTGAGCAAAAATAAAAAAAATTAAAAAAAAGAAACGAAATGAAACTATATGTAACATTGTTTATGAAATTTTATAAATTCCAGCCTTTTTCAGCATGTTTAAATATTTTTTTATTACAGAATATTATTAAACTTCATAAAACAATTCCTTAAACGTATTACTTCACTATTAGCATTTATATCGCAGTATAAAACATTTGCTCCGGAAGAAAATACCATGTTATTAGAGCACGTTTCTTTAAAACGATGTTGACGTTTTGAAATTTCTTATAAAAATTATTTTGTAGATAATAATTTTACAGTAGTACATTTAAAACTACGTATATCCGTTTCTTCTTGCATTAAATAATACTGCACTTTCTAAATAATACTGCTCTTTCTAAATAATACTGCTCTTTCTAAAATAATTTTAGATTAATGATATCTCTAAAACTAACGTTCTCTATAAAAAAAATTTCAACACTGTTGAAATTTCAAATCTTTTATAATTTTATATTTTTTCTTATCTTCAAAGCTTTTTAAAAAAATCATAAATGGATTTTCCGAATAACAGAAAAGTTTTTAAACATTGTGTATGAGCAAAAACAAAATCATGAGAATGAAAAAGAATCTATTGTCAAACAAATAATAGGTATTATTTTGAAATTCAACGTATTTAATATTTTAAAAAGAAATGCTTCGCTGATAATAAAAGGAAATTAATTTAATTATCACAATAATAATTCATGTGTGTGCCATTACACTGTTATGTTTCTAATAAACGTTTCTGTCTGATCTAGCATTATTAGATCAATAAAAAAATCACAGAAAACTAATGTTATTTCAAAATTTAATAAATTAAATCAAAGACAATTATTTTATTTAGTAAATAAAAGTACCGTTACAATTTTATGCCATAGTACTCTTATTTCTCGTCATTATTTCTACATTACCTATAACAATAACAATAAAATAAACAATAATAATAATAATAATAATAATAATAATAATAATAATAATAACATTGTTTTCAAAGATGTAAATGCAAATACTCTACATTTTTAATTGGACTTTTAATACATTTAAGTGGTAAAACATATAATAGAAAAAATCACTTTATAAAACTCCTAAAACCAGCCAATATATTTTTATGTAGAATCATGTTGGCGTGAGATAAGAATATACTACCATGTAATCTGTATTTGATTAAAAATATTGTTGAGAAATATATAAATTAATATTCTTTTTCGTTGCTAAAATCATAGTATAATAAATAAAAATAAAAAATGAAAGAAAGCTAACAAGCTGGAGAAAATTGTTTATTTTACAAATACTTTATTTAGTGTGAATTGCGATAAAACATTCTAAAATTTCTATAACATTTTGCTCTAAAAGCAAAGTGATAAAGATTGTAGCAGAAACAGTAAATATTATTTTAAATGTTTTATCTTAAATTTCGAATTCATTTTACGATATTTGTATTTATAAAAGGACGCTATCTTAAAAATAAAGTATATTTATCAATGAACTTTTTATTTTAAAGAAACTTTGAGAAGCATAAGGATGCATTAGGATGTATAATGTACTTAATAAAGATTTATTAGAATTTGCCTGAAAAAAAGTGTCAACTAAATCGAAGAAAATAGTAAAATTGAAGGTTTTATGTAACAGTAATTCACGATATAGTTATACAATTTTTAATATGTACATTTTCCGGTGATAAATGTAAAGAAACAAAATTCCGCAATTTTATTTTTATTTCAAAGTTGAATTTAATTAAACAAATAGAGACTTTGAAGTAAATGTTTAGATACGTAGATATACTTTGTTATAAGTCTACTTCTAGAACACTGGTTTTCGTGTATTTGTATGCGAAGAACAAATTTAATCATACTACTATATTCCTAACAAGATATTTAACGAAGATAAATAGTCTGGCCCTATTTTCTATTTTACATTCAATTGAAGAAAAAAATCAGTTAACATTTTTTTAAAGCAATAAGTGTCTGGATTTTTTAATATACTTTCCTACACACTTGAAAAGAAATTCGTCGTAAACCTTAAAAATTAAATGCAGCAAGTTGCCGCAAGATCCGTGTGATTGAAATCCTGCTCTTTGATAAAATTACCGTCTGTTCACTGGAGAATTTCAGGAATGTTTTATATTATGTTTGCAAATTTTTAGTGATTTGATGTTAAAAGAACCTATTTTAAAATTCTGTTTCTAATAGGATAAAGTATAAGACAGCAAAATTTCCCGGACAACAAAAATGTCACTCTAGGTTTCAGGATTTCAGGAAATATTTACGTTATATTGATAAATTTTCTGTTCAACGAAATAAAATCAAACGAAATAATCAACGTGTCAATGCACGGACTTTTTGAAAGTGTTGATGTATTTTTAGAACCTTCGAAGCTTGTATTTTATGTGTAGAACAAATTTAATCGTAAAGTTCTATTGCTGATAATATATTCAACGAATACAGTTTAGTTTGGTATTGTTTCCTTTTTCACAATCACTTGAAGAAATCACCATTTAATGTTTTTAAACTAAAATGAACTTAAACCAATATAGAGTGTCGATTGTTGAAAAAAATAAATTATTAATAACATCGAAATTATAAATGAACTCAATTGTTAAAACGACATTGGGAAAATCGCTTCATAAAAAAAGATAACGTAAAAGAAAAATAATAAAGACTAATTTTTTAGATGATAAAACTCCAATGTTTTTAATTCATTTATAAGCTTCTAAAATAGTTAATAGCAAGATCAATTCATGAAAGGATAATAAATTAAATGAAAAAAAAATTAAGCATCATTTTCAGGTGATACAAATCCTAAAGATTTTCTTTAAACAAAAATACTAAAGATTTATCAAGAATGCAAAATAAAAAGTTTAAGGTTTATATGAAAGAAGATATTGCTTTAAAAACCCAAGTTACCATTTTTACTTTATCGTCTTGGCTTGGAATAACATTTTCGAAAGCTAATGAGAAACAGAGGACTTGTTTTCCAAGTTTATGGGATAGTTTAATTTTTGTTTTTACAATTGTATCGTCCACCATAACCTTTTATGGAATTCAGTTTTTTAATTTTTCACAGCAAATAAATTTAACTACTTATGCCTACCTCATTCTTGGTCTTTTAATTCGCTTAACAATGATGGTAAGAAGAAAGCAATTATTGAATATGGTTAATAATATCCGTTATTGGTCTAACAAATTAAATACTGATTTTATGACACAGTTGAAGTTAGTCAGAATTTATGTGTCTTTAATTGTGATTTTGATGATTTTCATGTTTGCGAGTTTAATTATATATTTAATGCATATGAATATAACAGACCACAATTATATAACTGTGTTCGGATTTCAAATTTTAGCTTACAAATCAACTCCATTTCTTTATCTTATTCGCATTAGTTGTGCATTTTCTGTAGCTACTAGCACCGGAATAGTTTTCTTAGTGTTAATAATTTGCGTTAACAAGTATGTTTTTGCAAAAGGTATATTAAAATCATTCAGTAATTACTTTAAATCGCAATCTGTAATGAAATTGTTGACTAAATCATATATTATTTCTTATATGTCCACATATAGGAAATTGATAGCTTTATTTAAAGATATAGATAATGTTTTATCAAGCAGCTGTTTACTACTGTATGCAGCTTCCATTATATGCTTTTTCAATACTGTGAGCATGGTTTTCTCAGGCGTTACTCAAAACGACATATGGATGGAAATGCAAATGTTAACTGTCTTATTGATGGCGGTTGTTTTGTTCTTTTCTCTGACATTATCAGCCAGAAACGTGACCTACGAATATGAGAATTTAAAATTTATATTGATGAATAGATCAGAAAACATATTTACTCTGACAGATAATCCAAAGATTTTGTATACATATAGAATGTTAATTGACAGTGTCATGGGCACACGCATATATTTTACCCCAGGAGATATGTTTGAAATAGATAAAAGTTTAATATTGACAACAGCAGGAGCATTAATAACTTACGGTGTTCTGATTTTTCAGCAATGATAATGCGCTTTCAAAATCAGTAAAAGCAAGTGATATCTTTGATTCCAAGTAATAACATAAAATATATCATTTTATCTTCAAAAATAATTTTTAAATAGATATTTTTTTCTCCAAGTGAATTGATAATTGATTTGACATTGATACTGAAACTGAACATTTGGAGATTCAGCCGTTTCGTAATAACTTCATTTCATTTCAGAATTCAAAGCATAGAAATATTAAAGAAAGTTTTTGTTGGTTAAGAATAAGAACTACGTTTGGATTGTTATTTATTTTATAAATGATGTAAAAGTTATTAAAATAACAAGATTAATTTTACTCGCTACTAATGTCGCTATTATAACTGTTCCACAACTAAAACCTTGAATATTCAAGTTAAAAAAAGAAAGAACAGTGTAAATGTACAGTCATGGAAAAAAAAGAAAGAACAGCGTAAATGTACAGTCATGGAAAAAAAAGTGAACACCCCCTACTAACTTTGCAACAAAATATTGTAAAAGAAAGTTACTGATACCAAACGATTGACAATAAAGTCTACTTTTAAATGATGTATATAAAAATTTCTTTAAGCGCCATCTACATATCAAAACAAACCCAAACTTTTGTTTCAATGGCAAGACCCAATTTTAACAAAATATTTTTAATTTTCAGTTCAAACTATGCCTAGATACCACATTTCAAGAAATTCCTAAATTAGTTTTAGAGAAATTAATTATTTTAAAATAAGCATATTCTAGGGACTGTATCCAAATTGAAAATCGGTACTCGATTGTTAAAATGCTGCAGAATGACTAAGTCACTCTATATTAATGTATTATTTCTTGCCAATATGACAATTCTACTTAATATGTTTCGCCTATTGTCATATACGGTAAAATCCTTTTCAATATTAATTTTATAATGTTTACAAGAGTTGAATTATTCGGTCAAAAAATATATAAGTTTATCTCTGATTAAAATCGTTTTCGAATATGTGAATGTGATTGGAAATTTATAAGTGTTTTTATGATGCTTTTTCTCAGATTTTGAATTTATTTTACTTACTCTTTTCCAAATTTATATTTGAAGAATACCGGCGAATACAAAAGTTAGAATAAAAAATAGTATGAAGCAGTATAAGGAGACGATGTAGAAAAAACTCAGACAAATTGCTTCACAGTCTGAATATAAATCTTAATTTGATTGTTAATGGCATATTTTTAAAACTTTTTCCACAAATACACAACACATATGTATTTATAAAAAACTTTACTTCAAACATATATACCGCAGAAAAAATAGGTTTATTAGACTGGAGGAAAAGATATATATTCAAAAAACTTATTATACAAATAATTTATTTGGTATCTAGGCATAGTTTGAACCGAATATTTAAAATATCGTGTCAAAAACTATTGAAAAACTCAAAGTTTGGGATTGTTTTGATATGTACATGGCCCCTTAAACAAATTTTATACACATCATTTAAAAGAACGCTTTATTTCCAATCGTTTAGTGCCAATAACTTTCTTCTACGATAATTTGTTGCAGAGTTAGCGTGATCATTTTTTTCCCTCGATCTTTATTGTCTAACACCACGTTAATCTCACGATGTTACTAAGTATTATTCTAAGTTCTGGTGTGGGATAATTATTTTCTTAAGAAATTCTTTTATCGAATGCGTTATATATTGACAACTAGGTGGTATAATGATGAATGTTTCAGCCTATTCGAAACACATAGAAAAGAAGAAGCAGCCACATTGAAAGGCATAAACAGTTTTAACTAATTTAGTCATTGGGTTCTTTATTTTCTATTCCTGTGTGTTTTAAAGGAAATTTTAGAACTTGTATTTAAAATATAAATACTGCAGATACAAATGGTTTTCTCTGAAACTGCGCCTTGTATATTATTAAAATTCTGAAATCTGAATGAATAAACAACAACTGGCAATAAATGAATTCCCCATCGATCTTGGGAAATTTCACCACATTTTTCTTCAATAATAGTTTATGCCATTATTTAAGTAAAACATATAGTTTTAAGTATATAATTAAATTACATTCATATATTATAAAAAAATATATATGTGAAGTTAAAAGACGCATCACAATGTACATATAATGTATCTTTATTTCCTATCTCTATTTTGTTTTTGTGAACAGTGTTTAAAAATTTTAGAAGAGGAAAACAAATTTAAACCGCTTTGTCTTTGAAAACATTTTTCCTAAATAATTAAATATGCTTTTATAATTCCCATTATCATTCTTGTTAAGTAGTGTTTTATAAATTTTCTTTATATCAAGGAATTTTTTTCATAAAATACTGTATCATTTTCCTTTTAAACTATTACACATATTTAAAAACTAATGTAAGCATAATATCTAAGAAAATATCTATTAATTGTCAAAGAAATGCATATTTACTGAGTACACATAATGCGCTACAAAAACCACAAAGCAGCTTTTTACAAGATACTAAATATTGCCTTCTTAAACACATTCATTATAAAATGATTAGATAAATAAATTTGCAGTACGTTCGTGGTACATATCAAGTTTGTGTCAACAAGTTATCTAAAAGAAACAATTTCCTTCTAACTTTTGAAACAAAACTCGGTAAACAAAATACATAATTCAACTACCCATCATCGATTTTTCTAACTGATGGACAGTCAAGGAAGGCTGCATGAAATTTTTGATGTAGTAAAAAGAATTATGCTAAAAAAAATTTCTAACCAAGTCGAACAATAAATCAACACAAAAAAAACTATATATCATTAACTTTCAAAATATTTAACTATCATTCTTTGCTATATTTCAACTTTATTGAGTATTTTTTTAAGTTCAATGCTTTCTCGTAAAGTGTACATAATTCATCAAGTTAAAACAAAACATTATGTACGATCGCCTTTGTTCATTCAATATAGTTAATTTAAGTACATCCGCGAAAAGTTATTTGAGCAGCTTTTACAATGAATAATATATAGACCTACCTCTATTGCAGATAAATAAAAATAGGCAAGAAAGTTTTTGGAACGGCATATGTAAACATATCAGTCATGCAGATAAAGGGAAATTTTTAAAAGAATATAAGGTAAGGTCATTTCAAAATGTACCTGCCTGCTTTCATTATAGGTTTAAGCATTTCTTTGTCAGCAGATGTAGAGAACAGACGAGATTTGATGAGGTTTCAAAATGTTGATTTTAATTTTAATAATTGTTAATTTTAAAATAAACAGATGAAAAAAACTATTAAAAAACTCTATGTGGTGGTGAACTTCAGAATGCATTATTTGACTAAAATGTTATTATTTCAATTAATAGGAAATTGAAGTAATATGTACACAAATATCAGTCCTTATATTTGTTGAAAAATTTAATATGAAAATACTGTTAAAGATAAACAATTCTATAAAATGTTTATTAAAGTACATTTCTATAAAGAAAAAAACTAGAAATAAAATCATATCACGCAATGTGAAAAAAAGAATGCCATATTTAAATACATATCACATGCTTCTCGCTTATGCAATTTTCAAAAATCAACTGTCATTGTGAATTTGGATGGAATAAAGTACAGCTAAAATTAATAATTTTAGTTTGTACACTGCTATATATAGTTTTGAATATTTTTTTTTCATCATGGAGATAAAGAATTTTCCTGGCAAAAACTATCGAAACAGCTACAAGAGAGAATCAAAACCTTCTGTATATTCATATTCTCCAGCAAAAACAATACCAATAGTTGAAGAGTTTCGACTGATAATAAGAGCTTGTATTTTACATGGAATAACATTGAAAAAACGCTTCAAAAAAGAAAAGTTCTTAACGCATAGTCTTTGGGACACAACTGTTGCAATTGTAGAAATTTTCGCATATATAGTCAGCATTACTTCACTGCATTACATGAACTTAAGTAAGGAATTCTTATTAACAATTTACGTCTACATAACGCTGGGACTTGTTATCCGATTCGTTTTGTTATTTAAAAGAGAGAAAATCTCCATTATTGTTACTAAAATCTGCTCTTTGTATTTTCAACTCGATATTGATTCTGGAAGATATCCATTGTATATAAAATATCAAATTGTTGCATATTCATTATGGTGTCTTGTATTAATTGCTATCATACCATACTTTTATTACAAAAACTTCAATGAGACACTGGACTTTAAATTTATATTTATTCCTGTTTCAGACGGGATGAAATTATTTGTCCTGAATCTCATCCGTATTGTCCTTATTATCTCAGTACTGTGCACCACAACTCTAATTTCTATGATTTTGATTTTGTGCTGTAATTTTTACATCGCTATGAGGAATATTATAAGGAAGTATGGAGCGAGTCTTCTACAACGCAAAAAAAGTTGCTGCTTTTCCAAAATGGATGTATTGTTTAAAATCTCAACTTACAAAATGTGCGTGCATTTATTTAACGAAATCGAAACTACAATGTCTACTACCAGCTTTCTTTTATATGCAGCGTCGGTATGTTCTTTCTTCGATACTCTGAGCTTTTTTTTTACAAATAATGCCTTTATTTCCGATATACTTACACTGAATATGTTAGTGCTAACATTTTCATTGTCTGTAGTAATATTTGTTGGCATAACTTTAACTGGATCCAAAGCTAATACTGAATATGAATATCTAAAAATAGTACTATTAGAAAGCACAGAACGCGTATTAAGCTATCATCAAGATGTGCAGACCATGACTACATTTAAAATAATGAGTGACTTCATTAATAACTTTCATCCGTCTTTCACTGGTGGTGAAATGTTTACTATCAACATGAGTCTGTTTCTCACGACAAGTGGTGCAATGTTAACATATGGAGTGATTTTGTTTCAAGTATCAGCAGCTCAATGAAACGCTAAGGAAAAGGGTACCAAAGTGTATTTGCTTTATCTCAAGCGAAGTCTGTATATGAATCTCTAAAATCAGCACTTTAGAAATAGCAAAAATCTTGGCAATCTGTTATCAGTATAATGCGTAACTGCATTAATAACTTGCATCTCTCAAGTTTGGGGGTTTCTTTCAAATAGCAGCAGCTCATTAAAAGACTAAAGAAAATGGCATCCGAATATATTAATATTATTCAAAGTGAATGAAGATTATGGGAATCTAAAACTTGTACTATGAGAAAGTACAAAGGTGTGTTAAATAGTCAAAAGGTGTACATAGTATTAATGTATTTAAAACAATGAATGACTGTATTAATAACTTGCATCCTTTTTACAACCTTGATGGATTATTTTCTATAAACATGAGCCTAATTCTCATGATGAGCGGCGCAATGTCAACTCATGAAGTTCTTAATTTAAAATATTGGCCTCATTAATAAACTTTAAAAAATGTTTCAGAAAAAAAGCTTTATTTAAAAGAAACACTGATTATTAATCTTTAAATCTTGTACTGTTAGAAAGAGCGGTGAAATATTTACTATAAATATGAGTCTACTTCTTACGACAAGTGATCCAATGTTAACCTATAGAGTGATTTTGTTTCAAGTATCAGCAGCTCATTGAAACGCTAAGAAAAAGGTACCGAAGTATATTAGCTTTATCCGAAGAGATGACTGTATATGAATCTCTAAAATTATCGCTTTAGAAATAATAAAAAATCTTAGTAATCTGTCATCTGTATAATGTGTAACTGCATTAATAACTTGCATCTCTGGCGGTGATATATTTACTATCAACATGCGTCTATTTCTCGCGATAAGGGGTGAAATGTAAAGCTATAGAGAGCTTTTGTTTCAAATATCACCAGCTCATTGAAACACTAAGAAAAGGGGTATCCAAGTATATTAACTTTAACGAAAGCAAACATCGGATATGAGTCTCTAAAAAGAGCTCTATCAGAAACGCAGAAAGGTAGTAAGTTGTCATCAAGATGTGCAGGCCATGACAACATTTAAATTAAATATCACTGAATTAATAATAACTTATAACTATTCTTGCATATGTGGTGAAAAGTTTACTATCAACATGAGTCTGTTTCTTATGACTGTATTGAAAGGATAACCTATGAAGTGCTTTTTTCATATATCAGCAGCGCAATAAAAATCTGAGAGAAAAGGGTACCAAAATATATTAACTTTATCCAACGAGAATACTTGATATGAATCTGTAAAACTAGAACAATTAGAAAGCGCGGAATGCGTATTAAGTAATCATTAAGATGTACATATAATGGCAGCATTTAAAATATTGAGGGGATAAATAAATAACTTGCATCTATTCTATCAAAGTTGGTGCAATGTGTACTATCTATTCCTCTCGACTAGTGGTGAAATTTAAACTAATAAAATTTTTTTAATGTTAGCAAACTTATTAAAAATGTTAGGTAATGCTGTAGTATAATAGCGCGCTCTAAAGCAATTAGGGTAAATATCCAATTTCTAAAGGAATATATGTAAGAAAATCAGCTTACCTTTATTTTCAGCATACGGTGCAGCACATCCCAGAAGCCAGGTATCCAGAGAAGTTAATCCATTATAGATTATTAGTTGTCATATTTGTGTGCGTGTATATCCAAGAAGTATTTATTTCTATGTATTAAATCCATTGTTGAGTCTTTGGCACTTTTATTTTTAATCATAGCTGTAGAATACCTTATCTAGTAATGGTAAGTGTATAAATATTATTATTAAATTAATAAATAATCACATAGTACTTTCTTTTTAAAGAATTTATTTAAAATTGTTAATTTTAATCAGTTACATTTAAATTTTAAACATTAGGAATTATCTTTAAAATTTTAAGGAAGAACGAATTACATTTTTCGTCTTCATCGCGGAAAGCAGAAGTTAAAGTCTCTTAGAAATAAAAAAGAGTTTTTTTCAGTTCCTTTTTGGGAAGTCACTTTTAAGGCCTTTGATTGGTTATTAATGGCGTAAAGTCAAAACACGTCACCTGTACGTATAAGTACTTTCCATCTTTCATTCATTCACGTGTTAGTAAAAACACTCAAATATTACATAGAAGTTTCACTTCCTGCATGAAATTAGGTCAATCTCATTTTCGTAAAAAAGATTGCACTATGAAAGTTTATTATCTGTCACTTTTGAAAATCAATTATCAGAGATTACTTTTTCGGATATTTCCCCAACAAAAAAACTAAGACAGAGTATATTAGTTTTATACAAAGCGAACACTTGATATGAATCTGTCAAGCTAGCACAAATAAAAAGCGCGGAAATTGTATTAAGTAATTACCAAGATGTACATGTAATGGCATCATTTAAAATAATGAGTAACTAAATTAATAACTTGTATTTATTCTTTCACAGTTGGTGCAATGTGTACTATCTATTCCTCTCGATGAGTGTTGAAATGTTAACTAATGGATTTTTTTTTATTTCAAATATTAGCAGCTTATTGAAAAATTAAAACAATGTGCACCAAAATTACTATTTTTATGCAAACTAAACACTTTACTTGATATGAAGCTCTAAAACTAGCACAATTAGAGAGTGGGGAAAGAGTATTAAATAATTATCAATATGTACAAGTAATGACAACATTTAAAATAATGAGTGACGGAATTAATAACTTGCATCTATTCTTCTTTCAAAGGTGTTGAAATTTTTACTATCAACATGAGTTTAATTGTCATAAATGGTACAATATTAACATATGAGTGGGTTTGTTTCAAATATCAGGAGCTTGTTAAAAAAGTAAGAAATATGGCCTCTGAATATAATAACTTTATCCAAAGTTAATACTGAATATGAGTGTCTAAAACGTGTACTATTAGAGAGTAAAAAAAGAGTGTTAAAAAGTCATCAATCTGTACAAACTGTGAAAGAATTTTAAATAATGAGTGACTATGTTAATAACTTGGGTCTTTTTTTTCACTGTTGCTGATTTTTTCACTGTTGCTGATTTTTTTTATCAACATGACCATGAATCTAATTCTGATGATAGGTGACGCATCTATTAAATGCTTAATTTCAAACATGGGCACCTCATTAAAAAAAAAGTATCAGAATATAAAATCGTTATTCAAAAGAAACACTGATTATGAATCTCTAAAGCATGCACAATTACAAAGCGCGAAAAAGAATTAAATAGTCATCAAGATGTAAAGATAACGATAACATTTAAAATAATGAGTTACTGAATAACTTGCATTTTAATAACTTGCATCTGTTCTTTCACCAGTGTTAAAATGTTTAGAAAGACCTTAAATATATAAAGCAAAAATTTATCTGTGCAGATAATGACAGCATTTAATACAGTGAGTGACTGCATTAATAACTTTTATTCGTCTATCACTGGTGGCGAAATTTTTACCAAATGTTTACTAACTTGAGTCTAATTATCATGCGCTGCAAAAAATAATTGTTGATTTTACAGTATAATACTGGCACCCCAGCTGCCAGTATTATACCGTAAAATTAACAGTATTAAACAGTAAAATAAGCAGTAATACGCTACCGCGGCAGCGTACTACTGCTTATTTTACTGTTTAATACTGTAAAATCAGCAATTATTTTTTTACCGCGCATGCGCGGCAGCGTATTACTGCTTATTTTACTGTTTAATACTGTTAATTTTACGGTATAATACTGGCAGCTGGGGTGCTAGTATTATACTGTAAAATCAACAATTATTTTTTGCATTGTGACAATTAATGCAATGCTAATTTGTACATTTTTTGTGTCAAATATCAGCATTTTATTGAAAAAAATAAGAAAAATTGCATCAGAATATATAATAATCTCCTGTTATATTTCATCATTATATTGTTTCTCAAAAATTTAGTGTCTGTCGTAATGCATAATTTACATTAATCGCACTATTAACTGTTAACTATTAACTTTAATGTATATTATGTTCAACAAATGTAGTTTTTATCATTAATTTTATTAAAACAATTGCAATATGCATGTCAGTTAACGTTTAAATGTCAAATATAAAACATTTACTTGTAGGTTATTCCCTTTTCTAAATTTTTTTTTATATACTTTCGGTTAAGTCAGGTTTTTTCTTATCACCATTTTTCCAACTGGCCATGTGCATGTATCTATAAAGTAAGAACATTATATAACTTTAAAATTCAAATCAGGATGCAAAAATTGTCGAACGGTCTTTGTTTATAATCGATGTTTCCAGAAAAGGTATTTATAAGGGTTATTAAAAGAGTTATACGGCATAAAGCATAGAAAAAAAATCAATTTATCTTAAAAGAGACAGTCAGAAAATGATCTAATTTATGATTTTCTCCAAATAGGTATTTTGGGTAGTGACTCTCACAGAATACAAAATAGGAATGTATCACATATGCTTCTCTGTGTTGACTAAATTGTTTTAGGCATGATTTGATTGATCTCATTTCAGATCCCTTTGTTCAATACCCTTAGATTTCTATTTATAAAATCTTATATACATACATGTTATAATTGAAATAGGAAACTTATTAGAAAACTTCCATAATTGTAATCCACTACACCAGCGGTTCCAAACCTTTTTTCGCTTACGTACCCCTTACGTAGATTTTTCATTTAGGCGTACCCCTTCTCACATAAACCCATTCGAAATATTTTTACTTTCGTTCATTCATCGGTTCATACTTCGGTTCTTAGGTTAGTTACCAATATTAAATGCAGTTCTCTTTAGAATTCCAATTTTCTACCACTTATCCATTTTGAACCACATCACAATATCCACATAAAGTCACTCAAAACACTAAACATTAGCTAAAGATTTCAAATTAAGCACTTACAAAGAAGGGGTGGAGCTCAACACTCATTAGTAAAGTTAATGAAGTTGTGCTAATCCGGACCAGTCGCACACTAAAATGATGACCTTCTTTCAAATGGGTTTCATATTAAATGGTAGAAACCAGAATGCTCGATTCGATTCATGTTATTTCTGCGTTTTTATAGAATTACTAGAAAGAAAACAATAAAATAAAAGGAGGAACACATGTGAAATCAGGAGATATTATTAGGAGTGGGCGAAGATAATGGCGACATATGATCCACCAATTACTAAGTTTAGGTATTTTCTTTTATGTTATGTGAATAGCCTATTTTACATTTACACAAGCCACTCTTTGTAAACGAAAAGTTTTTCCGTTTTCATTTTAAGTTTTATTTTTTGCGTTAGCCTCCATTACCAATATAATTTTCACGTACCCCCAACAGTTTCACCACGTACCCCCAGGAGTACGCATACCCCAGGTTGGGAACCGCTGCACTACACAATAATTACTACATCATTTTTTTCCATGATCAGAGTACTTTCATCATAAAACCCACTATATTTCTCCAGCGATTCAAAGCAACAGACAATTTCATCACTTAAAAAAGTACAAGAGAAAACGAAAATTCTACAGAAAACGAAAATTCCTTGGCAATATATTTAAATTAAACTTCAATGTGTTACTATAAATATCTTTATGAAGGAACTTTCAACAATATTAAACCTTTTACAATTGTTGAAAAAAATAAAACTTTTAAAGTATTTATCCTTTTCAGAACAATAGTGAACAACAAACATCTAACAGGGAATTTCCATTAATCCTTTTTCATAAATATTTCGATTTATAAAATTCTGGAACTATGACCAGATGTAATCTGCTAAGATTTTGAAATATGGTTGCATTTGTTCTTCGTGCAAATGTTCTAGAAAATAAATGACAAAAGAGTAAAAATCTGTTTCTGGATTTAGTTTCAAAGAGAGCTAATCATTAGTGAAAAGATTTTTTAAATGAAACAAGAGGCTTACAAATGTATTACATTTAATGAAAAAAGTAACAAAATATGAAAATACCAAAAAGTAAAATGTTTTCGTTTAAGGGATCATGGGACTTTTCAAATGTCGAGAAGTGAAATAAAATGACCATTTTTACCTTTTTGTATCTTAAAAAGTATACATTACAAAAACAAAATTTTTAAATGTGATAACAGACAAATGGTTCTTCTTTCATTTAATTTTTTTCATATCATAATGGGACAAATTAGCTGTTGTGGGGTTTTAAATTTGTCGAACAAAAAATTGGAATCAGAGGTTGTGCGCTTGATTACAATAGAATTTTTGAATGTAAAATAAAATGTTTGGTATATAATTATACGTGAGAGTTTTGTGCTTACACTAAACCTAAAAAAATGTTTTTTTTAACCCTTCTTTGCATGAGTTTTTCTTTTACAATTGTGTTTTTTTATACATATATTAAATATTAGACACCAGAAATTTTAAGATAGATTTTTAACTTTGTTCAGCAACATACGGGAAATTTACTGGATTAATATTTCTATATAAATATAGTGGTGGCGAAGAAGTTGATTTATTTATTAAAAGTTAAATAAAAAGTGATGGAAATTTACATCAATATGCAATTAAGGGTTAAGCACTAGCACTTAGACAAACTTCTATACACTATTATATGCCATCAAATCAATTGAAGAATAAACAGAACAACAAACGAAACAAGAGTGACATATAGAGACTTTAGAGAAAACAAAAAGTCAACTGTAAACAGGGAATACAATCAATTAGGCTGATGTTCTGAGGTCCTCATTAGTTCCCTGGCCTCCCAATATCTGCCAGATATACTGTTACTTGATAGTGCGGGGCACAGTGGTAAATGCTGTGCATTCAAGGTTACATCCTCTCCACAAATAGGGCAATTTGGACTTTCAAGAATACCAAATCTGAAATGATAATATAGGTAGACAATCGGCAAGTCTAAATAAGGCAACACTTGTTCTTCTTGGTGCTGTAGGGACATGAGATATTGCACTTTTGCATTCTTTATTTTCGATTTCACTTAGTTTTCTCCTTTCATATTGAGAATCCATTTTTCCCTTTATAATTAATCTCTTTATAAAGTTTTTATTTATAGCATATTTATGTTCTAAAAACAAAACTGTATGTTGTTTATATAAAATTTTCAAAAGTTTACTTTATAGAACTTACAATACACTATATATCCTAAGACTTCCATGAAAGAATGTTAAAATGTTTTTGCCCCAAAATCCCCATTTGGAGAAAAATAACTTTAAAGTTCTCTCTTTGAAAATATTTCATATTTAACAACTATTAAGAGTGTTATTCATTTTATTTTAAAGTGTTCAGAAATGATTCCTCTTTAATATATATTTTTTTTTCAAAGATTGAATGTATTATTGATTTAAAAGTCCTATGACCCCTTAAGAATCAGTTCTCATACCTAATTAGATCAAAAGTGGAATTTGTTTTTGGACAGTGTATAATAATACATTTTTAACCCTTTAGGAAGCTGCACTTGAATTGTGTCACACTGTAAAAAATAAATTTATAAAATAGCTGATTAAATAAAACATTTTCATATTTCATCAAAATTAAACAAATAAAGAGTTAAATTAAATTTTCTGTTATGTGGATGTTAAACAATTTTAAAACATAAACAAATAGTGCAACAGAAACAGAAATCTTCGTGACAATATATATATGTATAACTTCTATATGTTACTAGCAAAACCCGTGGCTTTGCTCGCGTAATTATTGAAAATTGCGAAGTGGTATTCGTTGGCCTATTTTCATTAGAGGAAATTTTACTGCCACAGATAATTAAGAATTACTAATTAAGCCACACTAATTAAGCAAATTTCTGTAATGACTATATCACAGAAATTGTAACTTTTAAACTTTTCTGTTCCTGCTCATATTAAAATTTCAAAAAATTTCAAAACTGTTCAATGGATTTTTTTGTGTCTAACGTAACAGCCATGTAAAATTTCAAGTTTCTATCCCGAACAATTTCAGATAAATCATTGTTTAGAAGGTTTATAAACTTTTTCAGCTTATTTCACTTTTTTTTTATTTCGATTTTTTTTTTTTTATAGAAACCGTTTTCAGCGACCACTGAAATCTTAAATAAAGCCACCATGCCAAATTTCAACTTCCTATACCAACAGCATCACTAAAATCACAATTTTGGAATGTTTTTTGCCTCTGCACACTTTTTAAATTTCGATTTTGTAAAAACTGTTCTTTGGAAGCATTTACGTATAAAAAATAACAGGCATATTAAATTCTAAGTTTCTATCGCTAACAATTTAGAAAAAACGTAATTTATAACGCTTTCCGCTGAGTTTAGACCTTTAAACTTCAAATTTTTAACATACTTTTTATACTAAGCGTCTGCATCTTAAAAGTTACAACTATGCTAAATTTCCAGCTTCTAACCCAAATAAATCCAATTAAATTAAAATGTAGAACGTTTTTAGACCGTTTTCCGCTCATTTCAGCCTGTTAAATTGCGATTTTTTTAGAAACCGATATTTGCAAGAATTTGCATTTTAAGAGTAAGCACCATACCAAAACAGAAGCGTCTATGCCAGCTGTGCAATTTTACTAGGATTTTTTTTTCTCCTGTCCTTTTACATTTTAGTAAACTGTTCTGGATGATCATTTACGTGAGTAACAGCCAAGCGAAATTTTAAGATTCTAGCCTTAATAGTTCCAAACAAATCGCAATTTAGAACCCTTTCACCGTTTGAAGAATTTCGAATATTTCTATAAATATGCTTGTAAATCCTAGAATATATATATTTTTTAATCACTGTTTGATGCTATAATATCTTTTGTAACTCATCATTCTATATACTGTTCAAAAAAGTATTATGTTAAAAATATTTTTGTCTACAGCCATTTTAACATGATTACATGAAATGGAAAAACACGGGCCTAACGCTTAAAGGGTTTAAACATTTTGTAGTTCTTGAAACAGATATAATTTTATAAAAGAAATTGGTTTATTTCTTTCGTTTTCTAGTGAACAACAAAAATCTAGCATGCGTCAGAATATCCTGCACCAGAATAGTTTCAATTAATAAAGTTCTGAATCTCACAGTAATCTACTAAGATCTTATAAAATTGTTCTATATGATTGTCGTATTGATGCTCTAAAAAACGTGAGAAAAGAAAAGGAAACCTGTTTTCAGATTTCGACCTTATTTATAGATCCAAACTTTCCTGACACTTGATTCTCTCCTAGTTTTTTGTTATTCACTAAGGTACGAAGCAGCATATAAATTATAAATCTCGAACAGCATATATATAATAATCTAATATTCTGTAAGAACCGTTATTTATCTAATGTGATAAACATTGCCGTCATGAAAAAATTTCCAGCATTTAAAGCATTTTTTAATTCTTTAAATCGATACAATACTTAAAAGTAGCGAATTTATACTTTGCAGTAACTGGTTGATAACAAACACCTAGAAGGGAATTTATTTTAATCAGAAGGGAAATTCTTTTTATCCTGTGTCACAGTTGTATCAGAATTGAACCAGTGACTGAAATATAAAACAAGTGGGTAAGTGTGATCGAAGATCGCGCAAAAAGTTTCGTTTAATATTCCTTTCAAAACACTTTATCCTTTCTTTAATAAATCCAAATAAATTTCATTTAATAACAAAAAAAAAAGTCATGTTTTTTATAAAGTAAAATTTTACCGGTCTATTTTTTCGTTTTTTCGAATATCTAAACCAGCCTGATAATGGGCGAAGCCCGCTATTATACTCTGTCATAATAATATCTGTCATGTGGACTAAATGCGATATTTAAAAAAAATAATTTCAAAATTAAACATGTTGTACACCTTCAAAATGTTAAAATATGCGAATATTTCCGTAATCGGGTTTTTATCATGATTCAATACGTTCCTCAAACTCATATATTTACTATTCTCTATTATTAATATTGATACTCGCTTTGTATTATTCTCAAACATTTTAGAAATCCGTTAAACTTCCGATATGACGTCAGATTAACTTTCTTTTTAATTCTCTAATGACGTGATATTAATCTGCTTTCTGTACATACGCATACTCATACTCCTTGTATTATTGAGAAATCTTTGAAAAATTCCGTTTTATTACCCACATGACGTCATAATCTTTTTTTTTTTTTCAATTGGTGAAACTTTTTATTTCATTTTCATTTTTCACGTGGAAATCTTTCAATAGAAATTTAATTATTGTAGAAAGAATTTTATTGCGTATTTTTAATTGTTGGCAACTGCTATAACGAAAAAAGTTTAAATTTAATAGGAAAAGGCTGTTAGAATTTTGGTTTTTTATCTCTATTTATTAAAATAATACGATTTTTTCAAATTTTAATATTTTGAGTTTCATAGCAGTTATTCAGTTATATACACAAATTTTCAATTTTGTAAGTTATATAGGTTCTGAGAATGGCTCTGTGACGGACAGACAACGGAGCTGGAGTAATAGGGTTTTGTGAGATGAACGAAATCCTAAAAAGGATAAATAAATGTTTTATTTGAAGACTTTGTTATGTGCTACAATTATTAATTTTTCAGAACTTCATTTTTCAAGAATTTTAAGCATTTTGCAATTCTTGAAATCGATACAATACTTTAAAAAGGCGGATTTATTCTTTACAATACCTAGTTAACAACAAACACCTAGAAGGAAATTTCCTTTAATCAGAAGGGAAATTCCTATTATCCTGTGTCAAAATTGAACCAGTGACTGAAATATAAAAAAATAATACAGAAATGGCTTATTCGAAGACTGTTATGCGCTAAAGTTATTAATCTGTCAAAATTTCACTTTTCAAGATTTTTAACCATTTTTCCATTCTTGAAATAATACAATACTTAAAAGAAGCGGATTTATTCTTCACAATACATGGTTGTTAACAAACACGTAGAAGGGAATTTCCTTTAATCAGAAGGGAAATTCCTATTATCCAGTGTCAAAATTGAACCAGTAACTGAAATATAAAAAAATAATACAGAAATGGCTTATTCGAAAACTTTGTTATGCGCTAAAGTTATTAATCTTTCAAAACTTCGCTTTTCAAGAATTTTAACCATTTTTCCATTCTTGAAATACATACAATACTTAAATAGCGGATTTAAGCGGATTTATTCTTCACAATACATGGTTGTTAACAAACATCTACAAGGGAATTCCCTTTAATCAGAAGAGAAATTCCTATTATCCTGTGTCAAAATTTAACCAGTGACTAAAATATAAAAAAAATAATACAGAAATGGCTTATTCGAAGACTTTGTTATGTGCTAAACTTATTAATCTCTCAGAACTTTACTTTTCAAGAATTTTAACCATTTTTCAATTTTTTAAATACATACAATACTTAAAAGAATCGGATTTATTCTTCACAGTACCTGGTTGTTAACAAACACCTAGAAGGTAATTTCCTTTAATCAGAAGAACTTTCCTTTTATCCTGTTTGAGAATTGTGTCAGAATTGAACCATTGTCTGAAATATAAAAAGAGAATAAAGAAATGTCGTATTAGAAGCCTTTATTTAGGCGCTAAAGTGATTAATCTTCCAAACTTCACTTTTCAAGAATTTTAAGCATTTTTCAATTCTTGGAATAGATAAAAATAATTAAAGGAAGCAGCTTTATTCCTTTCAGCCCTTTAGTGAATAACAAAAATATAGAAGAGAAGTAATGTTTTGAAACTGTGACCAAAGTAATTTACTGAGATTTAGAGAAATGATTGCAGTTTTTCCTCTTGTTAATATTCTAAAGAAAGTTAGAGAAGAACAAAATATGTTTCCAGATTTATCTTCGATGGAAACTAAATTTTAGTGAATAGATTTTGAAATATGGTTGCATTTGTTCTTCGTGCAAATGTTCTAGAAAATAAATGACAAAAGAGTAAAAATCTGTTTCTGGATTTAGTTTCAAAGAGAGCTAATCATTAGTGAAAAGATTTTTTAAATGAAACAAGAGGCTTACAAATGTATTACATTTAATGAAAAAAGTAACAAAATATGAAAATACCAAAAAGTAAAATGTTTTCGTTTAAGGGATCATGGGACTTTTCAAATGTCGAGAAGTGAAATAAAATGACCATTTTTACCTTTTTGTATCTTAAAAAGTATACATTACAAAAACAAAATTTTTAAATGTGATAACAGACAAATGGTTCTTCTTTCATTTAATTTTTTTCATATCATAATGGGACAAATTAGCTGTTGTGGGGTTTTAAATTTGTCGAACAAAAAATTGGAATCAGAGGTTGTGCGCTTGATTACAATAGAATTTTTGAATGTAAAATAAAATGTTTGGTATATAATTATACGTGAGAGTTTTGTGCTTACACTAAACCTAAAAAAATGTTTTTTTTTAACCCTTCTTTGCATGAGTTTTTCTTTTACAATTGTGTTTTTTTATACATATATTAAATATTAGACACCAGAAATTTTAAGATAGATTTTTAACTTTGTTCAGCAACATACGGGAAATTTACTGGATTAATATTTCTATATAAATATAGTGGTGGCGAAGAAGTTGATTTATTTATTAAAAGTTAAATAAAAAGTGATGGAAATTTACATCAATATGCAATTAAGGGTTAAGCACTAGCACTTAGACAAACTTCTATACACTATTATATGCCATCAAATCAATTGAAGAATAAACAGAACAACAAACGAAACAAGAGTGACATATAGAGACTTTAGAGAAAACAAAAAGTCAACTGTAAACAGGGAATACAATCAATTAGGCTGATGTTCTGAGGTCCTCATTAGTTCCCTGGCCTCCCAATATCTGCCAGATATACTGTTACTTGATAGTGCGGGGCACAGTGGTAAATGCTGTGCATTCAAGGTTACATCCTCTCCACAAATAGGGCAATTTGGACTTTCAAGAATACCAAATCTGAAATGATAATATAGGTAGACAATCGGCAAGTCTAAATAAGGCAACACTTGTTCTTCTTGGTGCTGTAGGGACATGAGATATTGCACTTTTGCATTCTTTATTTTCGATTTCACTTAGTTTTCTCCTTTCATATTGAGAATCCATTTTTCCCTTTATAATTAATCTCTTTATAAAGTTTTTATTTATAGCATATTTATGTTCTAAAAACAAAACTGTATGTTGTTTATATAAAATTTTCAAAAGTTTACTTTATAGAACTTACAATACACTATATATCCTAAGACTTCCATGAAAGAATGTTAAAATGTTTTTGCCCCAAAATCCCCATTTGGAGAAAAATAACTTTAAAGTTCTCTCTTTGAAAATATTTCATATTTAACAACTATTAAGAGTGTTATTCATTTTATTTTAAAGTGTTCAGAAATGATTCCTCTTTAATATATATTTTTTTTTCAAAGATTGAATGTATTATTGATTTAAAAGTCCTATGACCCCTTAAGAATCAGTTCTCATACCTAATTAGATCAAAAGTGGAATTTGTTTTTGGACAGTGTATAATAATACATTTTTAACCCTTTAGGAAGCTGCACTTGAATTGTGTCACACTGTAAAAAATAAATTTATAAAATAGCTGATTAAATAAAACATTTTCATATTTCATCAAAATTAAACAAATAAAGAGTTAAATTAAATTTTCTGTTATGTGGATGTTAAACAATTTTAAAACATAAACAAATAGTGCAACAGAAACAGAAATCTTCGTGACAATATATATATGTATAACTTCTATATGTTACTAGCAAAACCCGTGGCTTTGCTCGCGTAATTATTGAAAATTGCGAAGTGGTATTCGTTGGCCTATTTTCATTAGAGGAAATTTTACTGCCACAGATAATTAAGAATTACTAATTAAGCCACACTAATTAAGCAAATTTCTGTAATGACTATATCACAGAAATTGTAACTTTTAAACTTTTCTGTTCCTGCTCATATTAAAATTTCAAAAAATTTCAAAACTGTTCAATGGATTTTTTTGTGTCTAACGTAACAGCCATGTAAAATTTCAAGTTTCTATCCCGAACAATTTCAGATAAATCATTGTTTAGAAGGTTTATAAACTTTTTCAGCTTATTTCACTTTTTTTTTATTTCGATTTTTTTTTTTTTATAGAAACCGTTTTCAGCGACCACTGAAATCTTAAATAAAGCCACCATGCCAAATTTCAACTTCCTATACCAACAGCATCACTAAAATCACAATTTTGGAATGTTTTTTGCCTCTGCACACTTTTTAAATTTCGATTTTGTAAAAACTGTTCTTTGGAAGCATTTACGTATAAAAAATAACAGGCATATTAAATTCTAAGTTTCTATCGCTAACAATTTAGAAAAAACGTAATTTATAACGCTTTCCGCTGAGTTTAGACCTTTAAACTTCAAATTTTTAACATACTTTTTATACTAAGCGTCTGCATCTTAAAAGTTACAACTATGCTAAATTTCCAGCTTCTAACCCAAATAAATCCAATTAAATTAAAATGTAGAACGTTTTTAGACCGTTTTCCGCTCATTTCAGCCTGTTAAATTGCGATTTTTTTAGAAACCGATATTTGCAAGAATTTGCATTTTAAGAGTAAGCACCATACCAAAACAGAAGCGTCTATGCCAGCTGTGCAATTTTACTAGGATTTTTTTTTCTCCTGTCCTTTTACATTTTAGTAAACTGTTCTGGATGATCATTTACGTGAGTAACAGCCAAGCGAAATTTTAAGATTCTAGCCTTAATAGTTCCAAACAAATCGCAATTTAGAACCCTTTCACCGTTTGAAGAATTTCGAATATTTCTATAAATATGCTTGTAAATCCTAGAATATATATATTTTTTAATCACTGTTTGATGCTATAATATCTTTTGTAACTCATCATTCTATATACTGTTCAAAAAAGTATTATGTTAAAAATATTTTTGTCTACAGCCATTTTAACATGATTACATGAAATGGAAAAACACGGGCCTAACGCTTAAAGGGTTTAAACATTTTGTAGTTCTTGAAACAGATATAATTTTATAAAAGAAATTGGTTTATTTCTTTCGTTTTCTAGTGAACAACAAAAATCTAGCATGCGTCAGAATATCCTGCACCAGAATAGTTTCAATTAATAAAGTTCTGAATCTCACAGTAATCTACTAAGATCTTATAAAATTGTTCTATATGATTGTCGTATTGATGCTCTAAAAAACGTGAGAAAAGAAAAGGAAACCTGTTTTCAGATTTCGACCTTATTTATAGATCCAAACTTTCCTGACACTTGATTCTCTCCTAGTTTTTTGTTATTCACTAAGGTACGAAGCAGCATATAAATTATAAATCTCGAACAGCATATATATAATAATCTAATATTCTGTAAGAACCGTTATTTATCTAATGTGATAAACATTGCCGTCATGAAAAAATTTCCAGCATTTAAAGCATTTTTCAATTCTTTAAATCGATACAATACTTAAAAGTAGCGAATTTATACTTTGCAGTAACTGGTTGATAACAAACACCTAGAAGGGAATTTATTTTAATCAGAAGGGAAATTCTTTTTATCCTGTGTCACAGTTGTATCAGAATTGAACCAGTGACTGAAATATAAAACAAGTGGGTAAGTGTGATCGAAGATCGCGCAAAGAGTTTCGTTTAATATTCCTTTCAAAACATTTTATCCTTTCTTTAATAAATCCAAATAAATTTCATTTAATAAAAAAAAAAGTCATGTTTTTTATAAAGTAAAAATTTACCGGTCTATTTCTTCGTTTTTTCGAATATCTAAACCAGCCTGATAATGGGCGAAGCCCGCTATTATACTCTGTCATAATAATATCTGTCATGTGGACTAAATGCGATATTTAAAAAAATTAATTTCAAAATTAAACATGTTGTACACCTTCAAAATGTTAAAATATGCGAATATTTCCGTAATCGGGTTTTTATCATGATTCAATACGTTCCTCAAACTCATATATTTACTATTCTCTACTATTAATATTGATACTCGCTTTGTATTATTCTCAAACATTTGAGAAATCCGTTAAACTTCCGATATGACGTCAGATTAACTTTCTTTTTAATTCTCTAATGAAGTGATATTAATCTGCTTTCTGTACATACACATACTCATACTCCTTGTATTATTGAGAAATCTTTGAAAATTTCCGTTTTGTTACCCACATGACGTCATAATCTTTTTTTTTTTTCAATTGGTGAAACTTTTTATTTCATTTTCATTTTTCACGTGAAAATTTTTCAATAGAAATTTAATTATTGTAGAAAGAATTTTATTGCGGATTTTTAATTGTTGGCAACTGCTATAACGAAAAAAGTTTAAATTTAATAGGAAAAGGCTGTTAGAATTTTGGTTTTTTATCTCTATTTATTAAAATAATACGATTTTTTCAAATTTTAATATTTTGAGCTTCATAGCAGTTATTCAGTTATATACACAAATTTTCAATTTTGTAAGTTATATAGGTTCTGAGAAAGGCTCTGTGACGGACAGACAACGGAGCTGGAGTAATAGGGTTTTGTGAGATGAACGAAATCCTAAAAAGGATAAATACATGTTTTATTTGAAGACTTTGTTATGTGCTGCAATTATTAATTTTTCAGAACTTCATTTTTCAAGAATTTTAAGCATTTTGCAATTCTTGAAATAATACAATACTTAAAAGAAGCGGATTTATTCTTCACAATACATGGTTGTTAACAAACACGTAGAAGGGAATTTCCTTTAATCAGAAGGGAAATTCCTATTATCCTGTGTCAAAATTGAACCAGTAACTGAAATATAAAAAAATAATACAGAAATGGCTTATTCGAAGACTTTGTTATGCGCTAAAGTTATTAATCTTTCAAAACTTCACTTTTCAAGAATTTTAACCATTTTTCCATTCTTGAAATACATACAATACTTAAAAGAAGCGGATTTATTCTTCACAGTACCTGGTTGTTAACAAATACCTAGAAGGTAATTTCCTTTAATCAGAAGGAACTTTCCTTTTATCCTGTTTGAGAATTGTGTCAGAATTGAACCACTGTCTGAAATATAAAAAGAGAATAAAGAAATGTCGTATTAGAAGCCTTTATTTAGGCGCTAAAGTGATTAATCTTCAAAACTTCACTTTTCAAGAATTTTAAGCATTTTTCAATTCTTGAAATAGATAAAAATAATTAAAGGAAGCAGCTTTATTCCTTTCAGCCCTTTAGTGAATAACAAAAATATAGAAGAGAAGTAATGTTTTGCAACTGTGACCAAAGTAATTTACTGAGATTTAGAGAAATGATTGCAGTTTTTCCTCTTGTTAATATTCTAAAGAAAGTTAGAGAAGAACAAAATATGTTTCCAGATTTATCTTCGATGGAAACTAAATTTTAGTGAATAGATTTCTAATGTGAAACTACAGCCTCTATGATGTATTCATTTTTAATCGAAAAATATAATAAAATATGAATATGCAAAAAAGTTTTCTTCCAAGAAACGTTTTCTCTTCTTTCGTCTGATCAATAAAAGGTAAAATATACACAGGGAAAATAAATAAATAAATGACTCATTGTAAAATTCTATTTACACGCTGAATTAATTAATTTTTAAATTATCGACATTCCGAATACTTAATAAACGTGAAAACATAAAATATATACTAGCATGCGCTATTTTATTACTAATATGCTTGCATACATCCATCTTACATTACTCACATACTTAAATTTATCTCAAATACTTACATCTATCTTCCATGCTTACATCCATCTTATATACTGACATACATCTCACATACTTACATCTATCTTCCATACTTACATCCTTCTTATAAACTGTAAAAAAATCTGTAATTTTGACATAAAAATGTTGTGTTTTTTATAAAAAATATTTTAAAGAAAAACTGTTTTTCCTATAAAAAAATGTGGATTTTGTAATTTTCACAGAAAAAAATCTATATTTTTAACAGAAAAAAACTGTTTTAATGAAAATATACAGAAATTTTCTGTAAATTAAACGGTTTTTCACTGGTGCCGAAATTGACAGTTTTTTTCTGTCAATTTGAGAGATTTTTTTTTTACAGTGTATAGTGACATACATCTTACATGCTTACGTCTATCTTACATACTTACATCCATCTTATATACTGTAAAAGTATAATAAAAGAGTACAAAAAGTAACGGAAGAGGAAAAGAGAAATTCATGACAACATACTTGTATAAAACTTCTCTAAGTTACCATAAATATCTTAACAAAAAGAAATTGACATTTTCAGCGTTTAAAGTAGTATTTCAATTCATTAAATACATACAATACTTAAAAGAAGTAGATTTATTCTTTACAGTGTCTGGTTGACAACAAACACCTAAAAGGGAATTTCCTTTAATCAAACGAGAAATTCCTTTAATCCTGTATCAGAAAAGTTTCGATTTATAAAGTTTTGCAATTCTGACCAAAAGTAATCTATAGAAATTTCGAGTAACGGTTGCCATTTTTCATGGTGTTGATATTCTTAAAAAAATGAGAAAAGAAAAAAATCTGTTTTCGATTTATTTTCACAGTGAACTGATATTTAGTGAATATATTTTTAATGTGAAACTAGAGGTTTAAAAGATCTACAAGTTTTCAATGAAAGAAAATAAGAAAATTCAAACATACAAAAATGCTAAAAATAAAATCTTCTAAGAAGCGTTTTTTTTTTAAATCTTATCTGACCAACAAGAGAGTGACATATATATGTGTGTAACCGTTATAAGACAACGCAAAAACATCATACACAAATTGGGGAAATATAAAACATAAATTGAGTATAATATTATATGTTTTACATATTTACATATTTAATTATTTAATACCTTTGAAGTATATATATATATATATATATATACATATTAAAATATATATTAAAAATAATTGGCTTATTGGATGATTTTATTTACATCTAATATTAGTTAATTTTTAAATTACATTCATTTCATATTGGGTTTATGCAAAAGTTCGCCCCATTTTCGGCGCTATATGGAAATACATCACAAAGCCGAAGTGTCATCAACTTCAAACTGGACGGTGTTGACGTTGTTTGAAAGAAAGATTTTCAGAGAGTATTTGAGAAAAAAATTGTTATTTGGCTGTATTGTTAATATTTTTTTAAGCAAAGAGTTTAGAAATAAGAAGCATTTTTGACAAACTATATTTTTTTCATTTCCGGAAGGACAAAAATCTTCGCAGACGTAAAAGAATGCTTGTGCTGTGTTTGATGAGGGTACCATTGCAGAAGCCGTAAATGGTTCAGAAAAATTCGTTAAACAATTTTAATGAAAGCGATGAACCACTTTCCGTACAACTGATTAACAATAACAGCAACGAATTACTGGCCCAAACTGAAAATGATCGGTATAGAACAATGGAACATGGAATAAAACATTCAATAGATTGAGGGCGATAACGTCAACTTGGAATGTTAGCAAGATCGATCGCAGTGAGTTTATTCATAAAGGCTTCAATTTTCTTTCAGAACAATATTTTGATTTAGCAGTTAAAATGTGTTGAAGTAATATGGTATTACATATTTTTATAGATGTTAAGACACATTTATATATATATGTATAAATATATTGTAACGTTCAGAGGTTATTGTATAAATGCAACATTAAGCATTAATATGATAGAAGTTTGCAATAATTGTAATATCGCTGTTTATGCAGTACTAATGCAATAGTAGGCTAAAATGTGTAATGGAGAAAATTTAATAGATCGAATATCTACTTGAATTTATATGTTTCATTGATTCTTTTTTGAAGTGAATGTGCACAGCTGCTGAAAGATAGATTTTGTGTAATCCATCTGAACAACAGTAGATCATGATTTAAACCTGGAAATGTCCCTTGAACTATCTCAAAAGTCAGTTTATATCAGACGATATTTTTGACATGCATTTGGTGGGAGTAAAAGGGAATCGTTTGTTATGATGTAATTTGAAAAACTGACCATTAATTCTAAGGCATGCTCTTCAGAAAAAAAGTTAATTAAAACTAGCAATCGACCAGAAGTAGTCTAAATTACCGAACAGTAATAACATTGAGTCCCATCAAGACAATGCTAAACCACGTGTGTCTTTCGCCACCCGACACAAGCTGTTACAACTTGGCTCAGATTTTTTGGACTATTTGCCGTATTATCTCGACCTCACGTCCTTCTATTACCATTCATTTAGATTATTTCAGAACAGTTTAAATGGAAAAAATGGAAAAAGTTATTTTTTTCGTGCTTTAAGCATAATTTAAATATGATCTGAATCGGTACGATTTTAGTACGACATCATGCAGCTGCCAGAGAGATGAAGATGTCATAAAGAGAACGACATATAATATATAATGACTAAGTGAGTAAGTTTTAGTAAATAAAAGTTTTTTTTTTCAATTTCTGTGAAGAAAAAGGGACGAACTTTTATATCAATGCAATAGAATATTTTATCTCTGCATTTATATCCATATTGCAAACTTACTTTCATCTTGTATACTGGTATACAGGGTGGTGCAAAATTTTAATTAGATTCATTAACGATTAAAAACTAACGATTAAAAGTTTAATCATGACTAAAGATTGACGATAAAGTTCAATCGTCAATCTTTAGTCATGATTAAACTTTTAATCGTTAGTTTTCAATAGTTAATCTAATTAAAATTTTGTACCACCCTGCTGGCATACTTCTCAAAACATAAACACAATACATTCAGTACATACTGAATACAATAACACTTGGCCAAGAAATGAAAATAATAGTTACTGATTAGGAAACTTTCATAATTCTAAACCAGGAACACAGCAATTGTTACAACAATGGCAATTTTTCATGATAGTGTTTTTATAAAATACCACACAGTGTTTGTTTGGCTATGGGTAATTTTGTTGCTTACAATGGGTAATTTTGTTGCTTAAAAGTGTACAAGAGAAATAGAAACCACTACAGGGAAAGAAAACTTCGTGAAAATATATCTGTATATAACTTCAATGTGTTAGTATAGGTGTCTTGCAATTTGCGTACACTTTTTAAAATATCCCTGACGTTTCGGACCAATATTTCAGATTAGAAATCTTTGCATAATATTTTGTATTCAGATAAAAAATATTTCTGCGAATAAGTTACATAATTTGTAACATTTTTCTGCGAATAAATAAGGAGAGAAGCTCTGATCAAAAGTTGTGGTAGAACTTTAACAAACCTGATCTTGTCGTAAGAAATTAAACTTTCAGGAAATGTAAGCCTTTTTCAATTTTTGGAACATTTAGAATTTTTTCAGTCACTAGTCAGAGCCGCTCTTAGGGGTGTGCGACGAGTGAAGTCACACAGAGCCTCATGCCAAGAGAGACCTCGTACTTAAAAAAAAAGAGAATTTATTGTACTTAGTAAAATTACACTTTATTTTGCATAATATTTTAACTTGTTATGAACTGCATATTTTGTGTTTTATTTTAGAAATTTAACACTAACAAAGGATGTTGAATCTCCCTTTTTCTCAGTATATGGTATACCCTGTTAAACTACCTTTTATTGCAAATGTTGCATCTTTCAGGAATGAAAATATACATGTTGATGCCATTATAATCAAAATAAGCTGTCATTTTATTCAAGATATGAATGACCTCAATTGTCATAATGTGATGTTGTCTCAAGATCAAAGATTATTATTAAATTAAAATAAATTATTAGGTTAAAGAGTTGAGCCGTGATTTTATGCTTAATAATGGTCTAGAAGTGCAACGCCCCTCCCAAGAACTCAGACTATCCCGGAGTTCCAGAAATCCCCCCCCAGACATAATGTCTGAATTCAACGCTGATTTTAGGTATATTTAAGGTTAATACCTCGGGTCGCGGGAATCTGGGCGGATTTGCTTTTTAAAAATAAAATAACTTAATTTTTAATTATCACCAGAAAAATAACTAAGATTATTACTAAATTAAAATAAATTATTAGGTTAAAGCACTTCCGATGCGTAGCCTTTCTTCTTCGAGATATAAAGATGTCTTTGCGGACTCTTCAAAAAAACTCCATCCAGTAATCTTTCACTTACAAGTCGCCACTTTTATGAGTCTCTTTCAGTTATGTGTCTACCTTCGATAGTCTCGGATAAAGATGTAGCGATGCAATGTTATTTTTATTTCGTTTATTCGTCGCAACGGGAAATTTAATTCTCACTTATGCGTCGGAGAAATTTAAAGTTTTCCTTGACACTTCTTCCCTTTCTACACATATCCCTTCAAAGAAATTTCACATCACCTTGTAAAGGGGAAGTCAGTTGTTTTTCTTTTGCATTCAATTTCTGGACACTATTGGAAGCTGCATTCCTGGGTCACACCTCTTCACATATGCTATTGCTAAGAGGGGCGAGGGTAGGTGGGTATTTTTTCTTAGACAGGAAGCAACGGAAATCAGTTCGATGAGCCTGTGCAGATGAAACCACTTTTCTTTTTCTCATTTCTATCCTCGTTCAAGTGTTTTTTTTTTTCAGTATTGAAAATGGGTAAACGAACGAAATTACTGATTTTTTTTTTTAAATGATGTTTAGTAAAAAGTCTGTAAACAATTTAAAATTCCTTTTAGAGCTTTAAAAGGCATTTTGAAAACAAAGATATAATTAAGGCAACCAACAAAGAATATGGAATTCATCCCAAAAAACGGAGCATAATACAAAATGAAAAATTTGATCAATTTGAAAAGGCTTTGCAGTGGCTTATAGAAGCTTGTGCCTCAAATATACCAGTCAATTGCCAGTTATTAAGAGAAAAGGGAATTACCTTAGCACAAACATTTGAAATGGGGAATTCTTCTGCGTACCAAGGATGTATCGAAAAACTTAAACATTGGCACATCATAATTAGTAACTAGTCGGATATGCCAATCCCAAAACTTTCTTCTATCTCATACATGTTAATGCTTCAAAATTCGCTATCAAACATCCAAAAAAATCAAAATTTTTTGTCATTCTGTTGTACATCAGCTGCTTGCAAATCGTCGGGTTACCTGGATGCGAGCAGCCAATGTATTATACTAAACTACGAAAAGTCCTTCTGACCTGTACCGGCAGTAAAGAATGCCTCCCTCTCGCTTGGTTTTGAGATTTTAGCTAATTCTACTGAAAATACACGAAGCTAAAATACGCGGAACCCAATTACAGAAGAGTCATTCCCAGTTATCGTCAATATTGAATTTGAATGAGAATATCGCAAAATTAGATAGACATAGCCAAGTTGGCTTCATACATAATTATCAACATATTTTTGTCGCCAAGCTTGGCGAGAATTGGACATAGGCGAATATAAACATATAGTGTTAAGCATGTAATTATTGAAACGATGGTTACAACAATGAAAGAAAATTTGACGAAATATTTTCACTAAAACTGATAAATTAAACCCGTTTATGGAAGAATCCTACTGTATTGTTTCAAAATGTCAGCCACTCTATAATTTCAAACTGGTATATTTCAGCCATTTTTTAAGATAGAAGCAAAACAAAAAATGCTTTGGAATCCTTGGATCAAGACTGAACATTTAAAGCAAAAAGTTTTTAGGATTTCTAATTTTTTGTACAACTTTTTAAAATTGAAATCTTTAAATGGCTATCACAGCGCCCCCTCCTTGCGCAATATCAATGAAATTCAACTGCAGGCTATAGTCAAAAAATTCGGTTCAATTATCTCCATAACTTCATACACTTTTCGATGATACAATAGTGAAAGTGGAATAAAAATCGCAATCGCAGCGCCCCCTTTCATCGAAATATCCCCACATTCAATTGGGACCTGCAGGCTATAGTCAGAAACACAGACAAAAAAATGGTTTAATTATCTTCATAACTTCATACACTTTTCGATGATACATATAGTGAAAATGCAACAAAAATAGCGATCGCAGCGCGCCCTTTCGTCGAAATATCTCCAAATTCAATTCGTGCCTGCCGGCTATAGTCAGAAACATATACAAGCAAATTTTTCAGCAAATAAATGCAGATAATATATGCAATTATCTGCATACCTTCATACACTTTTCGATGATTCAACAGTGAAAATGGAACAAAAATCGCGATCGCAGCGCCCCCTTTCGTCGAAATATCCCCAAATTCAACTGAGACCTGCAGACTATAGTAAAAAACATCTTTCAAGGGTATCTTCTAAGGGTGTGGAGCGTCACGGAGGTAAAGAAAAGTAACGAGGGACTTACAGTTCTACTTTACTATAATGCAGATGGTTCTGAAAAATTATCCACTTTGGTTATTAAACATTTTGAAATTCTCGTTGTTTTAAAAACGTAAAAAAACTGCCATATGAATACGATAACAGCAATAAAGCGTGGATGAATGCTAACATTTTTTTTTAATTTCTTCGTAGCTTTAATGAAAAGATGGAAGAATGTAAACGGTAAGTAATTTTATTAATGGACCAGTGTCCTGCCTACTCTTCGAATCTCCCAAAGCTCAGAGCTATAAAACTTGTATTCTTACCTGGAAACTTCATACGTAATTTTTAGCGACTAAATTTTGAATTGTTCGTTCTGTGAAAGTTAATTATAAAAACTTTTTGTTTCGGAGAATTTTTACTTTTTTTGAAATAAAAAGCCTAGTAAATGATCTAAAAAAAGTGTTCGCACTTGATGTCATACACATGTTCTTTTCATCATGGGAAAGTGTCCATAAAACGTGCATTCAAAACAGTTTCAAAGAAATAGGCTTTACTTTGAAGGAGTTTGAAAATCATTCACCATCTGCCGAAGATTAATCAATATTAGATCAAGAATGGAATGCCGTTTCGATGGAAATGATTTAGTTTAACAATTTTGTAGATATGGATGAAAATTTAGTAACAGCAGAAATGAGGAACATACAAGAAATAGCAGCATTAATTAAAGATGATGGCAATGATGATGAATCAGATAACAAAGAAAACGTAATCCAACGAACTTATGCATCTGATTCATGTGCACTCGACAGAGCTATATTTAAAAACAGACATCAAGCTCATATAACGTTATAGTTTTTCGTTTTCAACGAATATCTTATTTTAAGAGATTCCAATGCCACGATTTAGCCGAATCCACTTGCGTCTTTTTTTTTTATTTTGCTTTGTTTTTATGGGCGCAAAGTGCTCATACATACGTTAGTAATCACGGTTTTAACAAATTACACGACCTTTTTGAGATTGCTACATAACGAGGCTGCTGTATCCAGTGATGTTTTTTCGGTTTTGTTTTGTTTTCATGGGCATGAAGCATTTATACTTGCGTTAGTGATTCATGCATTTTTTGAGATTGCTACGGAACGAGGTCGCTAAATTCAATATTTTTTCTGTCATGGTTGCGAAGCGCTCCTACATGCGATGATGATCGATGCTTCAACGAATTTCATGCATTTTTAAGACTGATACACAACGAGGTTGCTGCATCCAGTATTTATTTTGTTGTTGTTGTTGTTTGTTTACATGGATGCGAAGCGCTTATATATGCGTTAGTGATCGCAGTTTTAACGAATATCATGCATTTTGGATATTGTTACAGAACGACGTTGCTGCATCCAGTGATGAAGAATAAAACTATTTAATCTTAAAATTAACTTATTTTTTCTACTTAAACGATTATTGAACGAAAACGAAGGCATTTATATTCGCACACCCGACAATACAGTTTATTTCTACCTAGCGCTATATTATAACCAGCAGCAATTTTTTATTATAATATCAGAAACGTATATCTCCCGCAAAAACAGTGCAAAGACGGCAAAACCGGTAAGACTACCTGCTGGAAAAGCAAGAGCAGTAAATCTTAGGGAGCTAAGAGGATAGAAAGAGAGGGGTAGACATATCAGTCTTACCCTGTGGAAAGTTTTGTAGCCGGCAAATGAGTTCGTTTCCCTTCTCTTGTGTCTACCATATTTAAGTTTTACCGATAGTAGTCCAATCAGAAACCTCCTGTGCAAGTCGCGGCAAAATATTGCGGACGCAGTAGGGCGGCTCAAAGTGACGTCACTTATGACTTGGATCAGCCTTGGCACACTTTCAAATGCAAAATGGTGGTCATGGGACACAACATTTTCTTGTTTCAACATAGCATTTAAATTATCAAATTGATTTTTCGAAATAAGAAACTGTACGATTGTCTTATTTACGAAACTAACTGCAGAAAATAAAATAAAATTAAAGTTAGATAAAGTTGAGCGTTTTACTTTTGCCCCACTTTCTTCTCTTGAATACCTTCAATTGCGTTAGAAATATGTTTTTCTATGCATAAAGTCATAAAGGTTTACGTACAATCATAGGATTTTATACATATAAATCATAGTATTTCGTTGACTCGTCGGACGCTGGCTCTTTTCTTCTTTCCCTAATATTTTCTCTGATGGTCTTTTTTTTTATCTATCCCTTTAAAATGTGTAAATTTCTAATAATATTAAATCATCCAACGATAATAGATGTTCCCAAAGTTTTCCATTTTTTTAATTTTTCATTTGTCAAAAGTAAAACTCATAAATAGTTTTAATATTTCGTGAGTAAAAACAGAAAAGAAAATTAAATATCCACCACATGATAGGGGGGGGGCGGCTGGGAGTTTGAAGGGAAACTTTGTGCTGAAAGTTTGAATCCCTCTAGCATACAATAGCTTTATCTATGAAGAGACCCGGAACACAAAAAGAAAAACAATAAAATGTGTTTTTCAAAGGCAAAATGTATAAACAATTGTTTTTATAAAGGATCAGGGTCAATAAGCCGTGTTTTTCGCCCATGAAATAGACTAAAATTCGATTTTGTTATACTGACTTAATTATTTCACTTTTTAATATTAGAAGGTTTATCCTGTACGATTTCAAGAATAGTTTTTGCATTTTGTTCGGATTTATATGACTTACACAAGCTCAAAGTTCGTATTAGTCGTAGTTTTTGATGGAAAATACGCAATTTCTCCTAATTTTACCTCAGTTATTTAATTGAGCGCAATCCTGCAACACTTTCTTCTTTAAAAATATTATAAAATACATCAAAATGTACAATATATGTAAAAATAAAAGTGTTGCAAAGTTGCGCTCATAGTAAAATATTTAAAAATATATTAAAAGTTGAGGTAAAATTAGGAGAAATTGCGTATTTTTCATCAAAAACTACGAATAATACGAACTTTGAGCTTGTGTGAGTTATATAAAAATGAACAAAATGCAAAAAATATTGTTGAAATCGTACAGGATAAACCTTCTAATATTAAAAAGTAAAATAATTAAGTCAGTATAACAAAATCGATTTTTAGTCTTATTTCATGGGCCAAAAACATGGTTTATGGACACTGATCCTTTGTTGGGAGAATTCTTTTCAAACGGTCCCCAGGTGCATAGTAACCTTCCCTCCACAGACACACATCCGTACTATTGTTACTGCCTGCAATTAAGAAGAAAACCCATTTTCTTCAAAGGGATTGTCTTTATCTTATTCTGCCATTATTTACGTAATTTCGTTTTCACTTTTAATAATATTCATCATTCCTGTGACTATTATTAATGGATCGGGATGATGTATGCATTATCCGGATACACCATAATCCGGACACAAAAAGAAAAACAATAAAATGTGTTTTTCAAAGGCAGAATGTATAAACAATGGTTTTTATAAGTTTATTGGGAGAATTTTTTTAAGCGGTGCCCAGGTGCATAGTAACCTTCCCTCCTCACACACACATCCGTACCATTATTACTGCCTGCAATTAAGAAGAAAACCCATTTTCTTCCAAGGGATTGTCTTTATCTTAGTCTGCCATTATTCACGTAATTTCGTTTTCACTTTTAATATAATTCCTTCTTTATATTGCTGATTTTTATAAATATTTTCTGTGTAATACTGCTAGCATAATTTCTTGAAACGTTTGTTATACAAACTTAAAAAATGCAATAAATTATGCATGAATATCGGAAGAGTAACCTTCCCTCCACACAAACACATCCGTACCATTATTACTGCCTGCAATTAAGAAGAAAACCAATTTTCTTCAAAGGGATTGTCTTTATCTTATTCTGCCATTATTTACGTAATTTCGTTTTCACTTTTAATATTATTCCTTCTTTATATTGCTTATTTTTATAAATATTTTCTGTGTAATACTGTTAGCATAATTTCTTGAAACGTTTGTTATACAAACGTAAAAAATACAATAAATTATGCATGAATATCGGAAGACATGAAGTTCCATGCCATAGAATAATTATTAAATGAAAATACTGTTTTCTTGTATGTGGACTATATCTGTGGGATAAAAAAAGTAAATAATACCAATCTATGCATCAATAGCCACAATAATACAAACTCAATGATTTAATTAATATACACGTGAAATAGAAAGATGATTACAAGACTCGTGATAGATAAAAAGAAAGCACGAAATAGATGGTTGTTCTATAGTTTGGTATACAAGTATGAAGATGGATTATCGAATGTATATAAATAAAGAGTTTATTATACAATTCTAGGTGAATTGAAGTTTGTCTGTACATATACATTATAGTGTTGAATAATCTCATCGTTGTCTTTTCATAGCTGAGTACGTAATAAAAGACTGTTTAAACTTAGAGTGAAGAACTATACTCATTTCATAGTTAAATCAAGTAAATACTTAAGGAGCTGTAGGATTTTAAATAAGAATTACTATATATCTCTTATTTTCAATCATTCAGAAGCTCAAAAAAAAGTTTATCAGTTAATACTGTAGCACAGTTTTGAATGTTAAATCAATATTTTGTAACTTAACTGCTACAGTTACCATTCTGTTAGGCATTCATGATTATATATTAGTGTCTTAACCTCTAACTCATTTTTTCCTGTTATGAACAGAAAATTTCAAATCAAATAACGGATAAATAAAGCAAGCAAAAAAAAATTAATGAAATTTTGTAATTCTTGGTGAAAATGGTATCTAATTATATTATGCATTTTCACTTATTTTTTAAACGTACTAAAAATGAAATATTTCACTAAAAGTTTTTATTTCTAACCAGAAAAAAATACTTAAGTCTATTTTAAATATAGATTTAATCGTTGTTTAAAGTTATTATAGCTTGCTGAAGCTGTTTTCCATTCTAGATATGAATCTGTCTTTGATGACAGTTCCTAAAATTTTTAAAACATGATCAATGAAAGATAACACGCAATCCAATTCGTATTACTTGTGATTTTGGCTTATGAAGTATGAAGTGGTTGTTTTATTGGTATATATTTTATCTCTATATAATCATGCTACGGCAAAGCCTAAACGAAGCATTGTAAAACTAGCAAATCTGCACGTTAGAGGTTTTAACGCAAAATTTTTATGTCATATTCTTATTTTGATATCATTTTACTTAATATTTATCAAACATAGTAATTATTCTAAAGAAGACTAAATTGCATTTTAACGAAAATATGCATATTTTCGTTAAATATAAAAAGGTTTTCGGAAAATTCTAAATCATGTGCGCCCATATGCAGTTTTTCTACGGAAGGGCATTAGAGTCGGCGATAAATAGTTTTTTCTTTGTCGTTTGTCATTTATGGTTTCTGAAATATTTTGAATTCGCATGTTATAGAAATTTTACTGAAAACTTTCAGTCTTTCCTGCTACTTAACAAGAGCATAATAACATTATCATATTTAATATATTAAAATGATAGAATATCATATTATTTCAAAAAATTATCATCCATACTCGTACATCAGTTACTAATGCCTTTGACAGTAGTGTAGTTAGTCCAAATTACTGTCTTCAATTTTTCATGCTCGAGGGCCACATATATAGATTCCGTGAGCCACCCATAATTCAGTTCCATGAGCTACCCATAATTCACTTAATTAGCGTACGCAAAAAATATATACACGCCTAGGTTATAAAACCAGCGTCGAGTTGTACGCTACGGAATTATAGAATACTCATTTTCATCTTTATTCATAAAGAAAACCCATTTTATTTATTCATATTTGCGCGCAATATTCAATTTTTACACCAGAACTGCTGTACAGTTATTGATATAATGAAAATAGTAGTATAGTAAAACAAATACAACTGTGAAAAAGATGAAAAAAGTAGCACCTAATTTGTTTATCCCGTTGACGGACGGTGGGATATATTATATCCCACCTAATTTTAATCCGATTCGAACCAGAAACTTTTAATTAAATTTTGCTTTTTTAACTTTGACGGGAAAAGTTGAAAAATTGCTTTTCCTTATTTTGAACTAAATTCTTCCGTAAATACCGGTGTGAATTTGACGTTACAGGAGCACAATTGCTTACCCCTGAAAGGGTTATTACAGAGACATAATGATACATGAGAAAGCATGCATATATGCCATCATAGGCCTGCCACTAGCAACTATATTTTTGTTATTTTGTATACAACAATTTCAAAACTATATATAATCTTGGTAGATTTGTAATATTATTCAAGATAGATTGTTTTTGTTTAGAAGTAGTAGTAATAGGAAAAAATAATAAAAACATGTTGTGGCAGTGTATCTGACTTCTCTAGTACACAAATGAGTTTTCGTGATTTTGCGTGCGCTCGTGTTGTCCTGAATCTCTAATAGCTGTGCGTGAATGAAAAACTTATTGTATCATATATATTATTTCTCCTGTCAACATCCCTTTTTCTCAGAAAATACGAAACGCAGAACGACGAATGAGATGTCATATGAAAGGATTTTGAACTGGCTTCTGACATAGCACACTTAACAATTCGTTAAAACATGTTTTTGATTAAAATTTGCTGAAAATAAAAAAAAATGAAATCGGCATTGTTTTCATAAAAGAAATGAAAGGTTTTCTTCAAAGTATCGTTGCCACAAAAATAAAATACCACATTATATGATGCTCAGCAATTATTATAAAAAACACCGCACGGGTTTATTTTATATTTATGATTAAAAAGCGAAATTGAAATTGAAATGTTTCAATTGAATTTCACATCTCACTGACCAACAGCTTTAAATTTCACAAAGTACGAATAGATCTCCGGAATCGGTTATCACAGTTATTTTGCAAAGATATGTTAATTAAATTATTGTGGTTGTGTAATGGCTAAATAGATAGTGGGGTACCAGTAAGAAAATTCAGATTTTCAGTGGATCTCACCACTAAGGCACTCTAACTGCGATCAAAACGTGTCGTGCAGGTTTTCCCGAGTTTGATATACTAAAGTCTTCGCGTTGCACGTGGAAAACGGAATTACTGCAAGTTTGTGGGTATTGGTAAGAAATTGTAATTTTATCTACTGAGGACAAAATGATATTTACGCTCACGGAATTTATTTAGTTGTGTAACATTAAGTCAGGATTGTGCTTCTGGATGTTTTCGAAGGATTGCGAATTTAATGAAAGGAAATAATTTCGTCCTCTCTTATATTTGGTTTCCTTAGTACGCCAGTTTGGAACCATCTCAATTAAACTTTTTACTCCACAGATCTTCCTCTTTTTTAAAGTGATTTAATAAATTGTTGCTTTTGTTATTATATTGCTATCATGTTCTCCTCATTTGAAGCGAGAAGGTTATCACAAATGACGCTCGGACATACGTCGAATCAAAACCGTTAAACATCATTTCGAGAGTTTATTTTAGTGGTGTGAAATATGTGAATGAATTTATCACACATCTTGCGGAATGCATACGATATAATAGTGTGATTGATAAAAACAAATATGTCTTACTATTAAAAGGGAATACACTCCTGTGGATTGGGAATATAATAAAGTTTTTTTTATTATTCATTATTAAAACGATATGAGCAAACAATTACTCAGTTGAAAAAGGTACATGTGTACATGATAAAAGTAGTTTAAGGAAGTAATTATATCGCAATCGGCGGAATATGTTTCAGAAAACATATACATTTTTGTTGCATAAATTAGAGCCTCAAAAACAAACTGAGGCTAGATTTAACTTTTGATGATCTTCTTGGCATTTGTTTTTTCATTTATTCCATGTAGTATTACATGACTATATTAAGATGCATCAACCTGCTATATTAAAATGCGTCATCCTACTATATTACTGTACTAAAATGCGTCAACCTACATTATTATACGTAATTCAGCTGAGTTGTATGAGTTATTATCAAAATTTGAGAGTCGACATGACACTGATCGTGGTACAGTATAAAACAGCCTAAGATTGAGAGAAGTTCGTATTGAATTCAATTCTTTTTCCCTTACGAGAGTTTAGAAATGAGATTAATAGAAATGGTTTTTGAGGAGGGAATGGAGGTTTTCAGATTGCTAACAGGAGTAATTTTGAAAATGGTCGTAATGGTATTAATTCTAAATCTGATGGTGGAAATTTTAGAGGAAATAGAGGATATTTTGGAAATACTCCTAGAGGTGATGATAGAAATACACAGGCAATTTCTAATTCATCTAGTAGAAATAGAGATGGATGTCCTTGCAGGATTCCCCCTCATCTTTCTCATTAAGACAACTGACAAGGAGACCGCCAAACATGATGCGCACAGATTTTGATGATTTTAAAGTATGTTGTAGGGATCATACCCCTAACTATTCAGATCAAAGGTTTCCTTCAAATGGGCTTTAGTTTTCGAGAAATTTCGTTTTAAAGTTAAGCATGCATTTCAAATGCCATTACTTCGCGTTCCTGAACAAGGTCTCTGTGGTTCCGTGGTAGCGTTCGCGATTTGAGATCAGCAGATGGGTGTTCTGTCCTTTCCTGTGACTTTTACCTTTTTTAACAAATTTTATATATTTGTCGCGTTATAAGTTGTATGCAGAATTATGAATTCTGCATCTTTGAACTTTTTGATATTTTCCTAATAAATTCCATTTACATTTTCGAATATTTCGTAAAAATTTACGTTTTTTTTTTTGTCTTTTTTTTTCTTGTGCAGTTTTGAAATTAATATTTCTATTGACGAAATTCCCAACTAACTAATTCCAAAAACATATCTTGAAAGGAGTAATAAAATATTAAAGCAATAACGATTATATCCAAGTTTTAGCCAGTTATATATATATATATGTTATTTAAATACATTTAACTGTAAAGCCCCACCAGTGGCTGAGAGGTTCTGCTCTCGAAGCTGGTAGACGGGAGGTGCTGGGTTCGATCCCAATCGCGCCCGTCTGCCTAATCGTTCGGAGTTTTCGTGGTTTTCTTCGAGCAGTGGATTTATCCATGCGTAAATACGGGTTAGGTTCCCTTAGAAAGACTCCCACGAAGGGCACCCCCCCCGGGCCTATATCCCAAGTGCCGTCAATAATCAACCCAACCCATTTAACTGTAAAGTTCAAACTCACCGTCATTTTTGATTTGCACAAATAAAAAATAATGTATTACAATTAATTTTTTTTCAGTCTAACAAGTCGATGCCATACAGAAAAATTCAACTAGAAATGAAAAATTGTTTGTTAATTACAATACATGTAAAAAATATCTGAAAAAAAATCGTCTGCAACGACTTTTACGGTAATATCAGAAAAAATAAAATTTTCTTTTTATCAATTTCGTTTCGCTTCCTTTGCAGACAAATACTACGTTTGAAATAATTTCTTTTTCAAATTTAATGCATTTTTAAATATATTTATCACAATTTAAGTATTTAAAGAATATATAATATGCTAATTTATACATTCTTCCAATATTGTTAAAACAATTATTTAAAGGCGATTTTTAATGCGAAATTTGTTTAGAATATTTTTGCGATAGGTATAACACAATTAGTTCCATATTTAATAAACTAAAAATGTCGATGTCGGTGATGATAAATATTTTAGTATTTCAGCAGTTAACATATTTCAATATATTTAGAACAAATCAAATAATAAAAGGATATATTATTTTGTTAATTTTTACTTAATTATTTAATTTTTTTTAAATAGAAAATGTAAATAAAAAAAATGTATTATTTCATAAATACAATAAATAAATAAGTAAATATACATAAATGTAAACAATAATCATTTTAAAAAGACGAGATATCAAGACATAAATTAGTTTGGATTTTCGTCAGCCGAAATATTCGAATAAAAATTGCGCAAAAACTATAAAATTTCACGCAATATTCGAAAATGTAAATGGAATTTATTAGGAAAATATCAAAAAGTTCAAAGATGCAGATTTCATAATTGTGCATACAACTTATAACGCGACAAATATATAAAATTTGTTAAAAAAAAAAAAAAGGTAAAAGTCACAGCAGAGGACAGAACACCCATCTGCTGATCTCAAATCGCGAACGCTACCACGGCACCACGGAGACCACGTCCAGGATTGCGAAGTAATGGCATTTGAAATGCATGCTGAACTTTAACCCGAAATTTCTCGAAAACTAAAGCCCATTTGAAGGAAACCTTTGACCTGAATAGTTAGGGGTATGATCCCTACAACATACTTTAAAATCATCAAAATCTGTGCGCATCATGTTTGGCCGTCTCCTTGTGAGTGTAGTTGAAGGTAATGAGGGTAGATCGCAAGTATGGAGACAGTCTAGTAGAAATCCGGGTCAATAAAACTTGCAAGAGGCTGCAGTTCAGAAGATATACAGTCACAAAATAAACATCCAAAGCCTTGCGTAGTTGTTTTAATTGTCGTTACTACAAATACATTTGAACTTCCTTAGTTGTTAGTGGTATTGGATAGAATTGTGGTGAAGAACTCTAGTTGATAAAGTGTGGCGCTGAGCGCTATATCATTTCTTATTCAGCTAATTGCTTAGAAAGTTAAAATTTTTACTTTCTGTTAAAAGTTTCACATTCTCTCTCTACAATTGTTCGTGTTCGGTTTATCCATTTTTTTGTTTTTATGCCTTTTTATACGAATTAAAAACCGTGTGTTCATGATTTTGGAATATTTGCAGAATAAAGCACATTATCTGCGAGGAAATCTATTTATTATGCATTATCGTCGTTTCGACACATGAATATTTGTTATTTATTTTATTATTTTATTTATTATTTGTTAATCCAATACATGAAAATTTGTTAAACTCTCATAATGTTGGAAAGTTTATCATAATCTATTAATGTCGCGTGTTTTTTCTGTCTTCACTTTAAATTCACTGTTCCATGCACATTTTTAAAAACACAATACCAGAATTTTATTTAAAAATTTTAACCAACTGCTTTCAGGCAAAATGATAATTTTCACTTTAAGAATTTCAGTTCAGATTTAGTGAATAAATGAAAAACAGGAATGTATGAATAATTTGTTTTAATTAATTACCTTTTTCCAATAGCAGTTTATGTAATTTTTTAGGACTCTCCAATATTTGATAACATTATTTTCATTAAAATATATACTTTTAACTTACAAGTAATTTAGTATGAAATGCTATTGTTATAAATAATTGTTCTTGTAAGTTTCAAGTGCAAGATATAAATTTAACAATATATACACAATGCGATTCTCATATTTAAGAAGGATTCTATCATCTCTTCTTTTCAAATATCTGGAAACATTCCAAATAACATTCATTCCAAGAAGTTATTGGAATTAAAACAGATCTTTTGTATTCGTGATGGGAAATATAATTAAATTAATTGCTGCACAAATGTTAAGGAAAGATGTTATAGATAAATCTACTGAGTTCTATTATCATTAAAATTAAATCTTGCAAGTGCATGCACAATTTTTAGTTAGTTGATATGATATTTACCGGTAGGAATACATTTAAATTAAAGTAATACATTAAAAACACCAAACGGCTTGTATCATCATATCACGTAAAATAGAAATTGAATAAAATAAATTAATAAAAACAAGTCAATCAGTGTTTTCCTATACATTCATAATATATTTCACTTAAAAAATTAATTATTATTTGAAAAGTTTTTAATTAATCTTTTGCTGTAAGACAATAAGGTATTCAAACATTTGAAATTTAAATTCATATAACATACTGTCAATGAATTATATGGCTTAGGTTTCTTACTTTAAATAATTGTATGGAAGAAATGTAAAGTTGAGACACCATGTTATTTCCATTAAAAGCACCTTCTATTGTAAGTATCAGAACATTAGCGAAAGGGTTGTAATCTGAGTGAATTATATGTAATAAACTAGCATACGTCCAGATAACTTGAGATAAAATGTGTAGTACCAGAATAATAGCTAACATTTTTATACAAATTTAATTTCTCAGGCTCTATCTGTGGTTGATATCTAATGTACACACAATGCGATTCTGATATTTATGGAGAATGACATTACCTCTGCATTTTAAAATATTTTCAACGCAATGAAAAGGGAGCTTTTATTAGGGAGATGAGAAATATATTTCAGTTAATGGCTCATAAAGCTAGTTCTCGTAGATAAACCTTCTTCAGTTCTGTTAATACTATCATTATAGTAAGCGTTTGCAAATGCATCTTAAATGAAAAGCTTATAATCGATTTATTTCCCAGTTATTTGTATATTTGTTTATGAATATATATACAGGGTGTCCGAAAAGTCTGGAAACGGTCGAATAACTCAAGAAATATACATCAGATTGATAAACGGAAAAATGCATGTTCAATAGTTTTGAAAAATCTATTTAGGGATATCAAAGTTGCCATTTTTTAAAAATATTGAACACGCATTTTTCCGTTTTTCAATCCGATGCAAATTTCTCGAGTTATTCGACCGTTTCCAGACTTTTCAAAGGAAACTATTCTCACTGCATTTTACTCGATTACAGTATCATCTACGATTTTCCAAAGAAAATATTAAATAAAAAAGTTGCGTATTTTTTCCCGTAGAATCCGAATCTGCAATAAAAAAGGGGGGGTTACCATTTAAGATTTCAAAGTTGCCGCCTTTCCCCCCCCAGGGGACAAAGTTGAGAGGGGGGGCAACCTTGTTATCCCTAAATAGATTTTTCAAAAATATTGAACATGCCTTTTTCCGTTTTTCTATCCGATGTATATTTTTAGACTTTTCAAAGGAAACGATTCTCACTGCATTTTACTCGATTACAGCGCCATCTACGATTTTCCGAAGAAAATGTTAAATACAAAAGTTACGTGTTTTTTCTCATAGAATCCGAATCTGCAATAAAAGGGGGGGGGGGGTTACCATTTAAGATTTCAAAGTTGCACCCCTTTCTCACCAGGGGGCAACTTTGATATCCCTAAATAGATTTTTCAAAAATATTGAACATGCAGTAGCGTAGCCAGGGTGAGGGTCCAGATGCTCTGTACACCACTAATATTGTAAAGCTTTCTTTGTCTTTTTAAATCGGAGAACTTTCTGCGATAATTAAGGCGAAGAAAACTTTACAATATTACTGGTATCCAGAGCATTTGGACCCCCTCCCTGTCTACGCCACTGTGAACATGCACTTTCCGTTATTCAATCCTATGTATAGTTCTCGAGTTATTCAACTGTTTTCAGACTTTTCGGACACCCTGTATATATTAAAAGTACTAATTCCAGTGTTACATAAAATATTAATTGTATAAAATTTAATTAAATAAATGAAGTTATTCATCTCTCTTTTATTTTTCAATATTCATCAAATAGCAATTGTAAAATGTTAATTGTTATTTTCTAAAACTATAATTTATTATTTTTAAACAGTTATTTAAACAATTTTAAATAAGAATCAGATAACATGCTGTCATGATTTAAATGTCTTAGATTTCTTTCTTTCACACAACTTTGTGAAATAAATGTACGATTTTACTCAAAAGAAAATGTCACAAATGTAGCTTTATAAATTTGTCATAAGTAATATACTAACATTCCCGAAGATATTTCGACATGAAATGAATAATACCAAAACATAAACTAAAAGATTTATGCACATCTCATTTCTCAGAATCATCTGTGTTTGGTATCTAAATAGACAAAATAAAATTCTGAAAATTACGGAAAATTGCACAAAATCTACATTTTCGAATATCTGGAAAAATTCCAAATAACATTCAGCGCAATAAATGAATGTAATAAAAACAGGGCTTTCGTCGTTGTAATGAGAAACATGGGTATTTCAGTTAATGACTTCTAAAATCGTAAGGATTATTTTTGTTCATAAAGCTACATTAGTTCTTTAGGAATCAACAGATGAAACCTGAGAAATTAGATGTCCATAAATGGCTTATCTAATATTCTGTCACTATACATTTTATCTCAAAATATCTGGGTTCGCTAGCTTATTGCTTATAATGCATCCAGATTCCTTTCCTTTTGCTAATGTTCCAATATTTACAAAAGTGACTGATTTTACTTACAATAAAATTTTACCTCATTTTTACATTTCTTCCATACTATTATTTGAAGAAAGAAATCTAAGCAATTTAATTCATTGACATTATGACATCTGAATCTAACTTTAAAATGTTTATATGTAACGGGTAAAATCACGTATTAGAGGTAAAATGATAATGAGCAATCTTTTAAATAACTAGGGGGCTATGTTCCCTACGAACTACGCTCGCCAACCCTTGTTCAAACACCGGAAATTCTAAAAAACGCTAATTAATTTCATCGGCTCTAAAACGATTACCAAAGATTAATTACAATTAGAAGACTAGTAGCGATCTCCTGTAATCGGGTTTCCATTCATTTTCTCTCCTTTGACTGGGAGATTTTAAGGCCGACTCAACTGCTTTCGAAACACCTAACAACTGTTTACCTGATTGATTAAATAAGATCAATTAAATATTTGAAAATCAACTTGTGTAAAATGGCTTAGCGAAAAATGTCGCTGCATCAGGGAATTTTATAACGATGGTATTAGAAAATTGTTTTCAGTAAGACGTTTTAAATGTATCGTTTCCAATATGACGTAATTTTCACCAAAGTTTTCTTTCTATTATTAAACGCAAAAATATAGTTATAATTGAAGGGAAATATTATTATTTGCGCTGTTTTAAAAGTTGCAATAATTATTTTGTCAAAATACATGAATCTCTCGTGCAAATATATTTTTTAATTGAATCTGTTTGGAAATATTGTTATTTGAGAATTTTAAATATGGCGTAAGTTTCGTCATTTAATGCTTTGGACGCACTGTAAACACAAACGTCTGAAATTCAGTTAAAAAAGTATCTTAAATGCATGGTCGCATTTTAAGTGAAAAAAAAAGTGTCTTACTTTTTAAGACACCTTTTTGCATCTGAAGTTAAGACATTGGAAACGTCTTAAAACGCCACCATTTTTAAAACACTTGAAATGTCTGAAAAAGCCGCCGTTTCGTCAAACTGTTTGTTCGAAAAAAAAGACTGATGGCACCATCTATTGACAATTTTAGAAGCATCTCGAATTGGCAGGAGGAGGGGAATTTTACATTGCATTTCTCAAGTCTTGAACGAGATTCAAACGCGCAAACTTTGGCTTGGGAGGCGAACGTGCTGCCTGCTTTGCTAGTGAGACCTTGTGTGATTTTGATTTTAAATGAATCTACCGGATGTTGATGTGTGATTATATTTTTAGAAAGCAGATTGTATTTTTATAGGTGCTGTTATAATATCAGCATGTTTTAATTAATAAAGCTAGATTATTATTATTATGGTTTTTCTATGGTTAATAAATAATTAGAAAATGGCTTGATTAATATTATTAGAGAAATTGCCTTTGTTCAATGAATGATTAGAATATGCTCTAGTTAATTTGTTGATCAGAAATAATAAATTTTGAATTGCATATTGGAGGAGAGATTTTAACATGTTACTGTTTATAGAGGGGAAAGGGATCAATTTTAAAGGGACATATTTTAAATTTGATTTTTATATGAATATATTTCTTAAATAAAAAAAAAGCTCCTAAAATTTTGATTTTTTTTAACTTTTGGGAAAATGATTGTTGCTTTCGGTTGAAAATGGACCAAATGATGTTCGCATTTTACTATTTTAACCGAAATTCTGTAACTTTAGAAGAATTTTTTTAGCGTTTTTAACGAAATTCTATAACTTTAGCAAAATTTATCTTTGAATAGGCAATAGAAATGCATAAAATCGTTACAAAAATGTTAAAGTTACAAAAAGGATATACGCAAAATATCAGATATGAAAAATAAAGTAGAAATTTAGTAATTTCGTGTTATAGAGGCCCCCAAGGATGAAATATTTTTGTTTCTGTTTTCATTAATATATTGTAAATTTGGTACTTTCGTGTAATTTTTTTTGAACGATTTTGTAACAACAAAAATAATCTGGCCGTAAATAGGAAAACATTTTCGTCAAATATTTGAGATTTTTCATTTCATTAGAAATCACTTAATTTCGAGACGAAATAATTGTCAAAAATGTTGAAATATAGCTCAAGAATTGCGGAATAGTCAATAGTGAGAGTGTTATTTTTGACAGTGAGGAAACAGTTTCGTCAGATATTTGAGGATTCACGTTTCGTCAAAAACCACGTGACTCTGTGACGAAATGATTGTCAAAAATAACGAAATAGGGCTTAAGGATTGCCGAATAGTCAAAATTGAGTGTTTTATTTCTGAGAGTGTACAATGCAAAAAAAAGTGTTGGTTTTACAGTATAATACTGGCACCCCAACTGCCAGTATTATAACGTAAAATTAACAGTAATAAACAGTAAAATAAGCAGTAATACGTTGCCGAATCGAAAAATATCGAAAATCACTGGCCGAAACTCAACTTAGTGGTAATAAGACTTGAAAATTTAGTGAATTATAATAGTATATTAAATAAGTAAATATTTAAACTACGCCGAAAGGCAACCGAAAACTGTTAGCGAGCACAAAATTTATATGATTTAGAAATTATATTTGAATACCAACACATAAAATGGAATTTTGAAAAATGCATAATAATATCGAAATAAAGAACAAGAATCTTATAAAAAAATATCTGCATGGATACAATTTACCTTCTATACTCAGACACATATCATACGTAAATAATAAAAAAGTCCTGTGATAAAATACACGTAATAGTTAAAGTAGACTACAACACAACCACATAATCCAAGCAAAATCATCATTTTTTAATGATTTAAGATAAAATACTTATTCTAGGCAAGTGACTTGAAAGCTGTTATATAAATATACACGTAATAAAAACTAAATTCGCATCTGACAAATATATAATAGAAATTATGATGTGACGTTATTAAAACAAAGATATAAGAGAACCTAGAGATAAAACTTACTTTTATTCTTTAAAATATTTTCTTTTATAATCCAAGGAGCTCTTGTATTTATTATATTTGTGAATGCATTACGTCGTCATGTAATGCAGGCGTCCCTATCTCTGATACTCAACACTACACCTGCCTGCCCTGACCTCCCTCCCTTCTCATTTCAGATGTGATCAACAAAAGCAATGTCTTAATTTAAAACATTTTACCATATTAAGACACTGGCCACAGAAACCCTATTGGTTCATTTCTACCACCAGTCGATTAAGACGCACAAGTGTCTTAAATTAATGTAACTATTATGTCTAAGCTCTATATTAACACATTTACGTGTCTTAAATGCATTTTCAGTGGTTTTTTTTGTCTTACTTTAAGACTCCTTTATTTGCAGTGCGCCTAATAATTTAATTATTATTTTCAAGTTTCATTTATCTTTTCATTATTCACGAACAAGTATTTTTTTATGACGTAAGTTTATCCATTTACTGCTAATTAATACACGTTATCATTTAATTATTACTTTAAAGTTTTATTTCTGTTTTTAATAGTCACGTGTAAATACATTTTTAATTGAAAGAGGATATTATTATGTGCGCTATTTTACAAAATGGCAACGATTTCAGTAGATGGCTTTTTCGATATATGAAATAAATCTCAATTAAAATAATGAAATTTTGAATAACAAAATTATACATTATCCTCAAACGATTAGTCAAATTAAAAATATTACTGCACACAGCAAACTTATCACTATATCCTTTCATAATATTATTAAATTCTTATGCATAGTTTTTGTTCCTATAAAACATTTTTACAGAACTATTTTGACCGACTTCAATATTAAATATATCGTAAAATAATTGAATAATTAAATATATCTTAATATTATTAAATATATCTTAAACACTGTTTACTTCAGCGTGTTTATCAAACATTTATCTATTAAACTTCCCATTTTCATATTTTTATATGCAACAGTTTTCTGCATATTAGTCCGGAAAGATCTCAAGGCACAAAAAATGCATTGACAGTGGCTGCGACGGCGATGGTTACTTTTTTTTTTAATATAGAGAGATAGTTTAATTTATAAAGTGAAATTTTATGAATGTTTAGGAAAACATTATTTGATTTGTTTCAATTAATTTCTTTAATTAATATTCTATTTCGTGTGATTTAGTGATACAAGACATTAAGTGTTTTAATGCATTATTTATTTATTTTTATTATCAATGTATATACATGTAATTGAGATATCAGGTAACTAAAAATTGTCCATACGCTTGCAAGATTTTATTTAATGATAACATGAATGTGACTAAGGTAGATTTATGTATAAAGGCTTTCTTAACAACTTTTGCACCCATTAACTGAAATATGTTTCCCATCTTGCAGACAAAAGCACTGTTTTCATTCAATTCATTTCTTGGAGCGAATGTTATTTGGAATGTTTCCAGATATTTGAAAAGGCAGAGACGGTGTAAGCCTCCAAAAATATCAGAATCTTAGATACCATCTACAAATGAGACTGAGAAATTAGATTTCCATAAAAATTTTAGTTAATATTTTGATATTATCCATTACATCTTGTGTCATTTAGGCGTCTGTTATTTTATTACTTATCACACATTTAGACTGCTGTATGGGAGGCTGCTTTTATTGACTATAAAACTGTAGATTAAATTTATTTTTATTACACAAAATTATTTGAAGGAAAGAAATCTAGTCCATTTAATTTATTGACTATGTTACTTGATTCTTATTCAGAAATGTTTAGAAAATTTATCTAAAAATAATAAATACAATTTTAGTAAACACAAATTAACATTCTGTAAATGATATTTTATTAATACGTATTAAAAAAAAAAAGATAGATGAATAACTTTATTTAATTTATATTTTTTAATTAACATTTCATTGAATAATTTTTTTTTCAGGTCCGAATTTTTATTTATTTGACTTGAATAAATATGGAAGGTTGTTATCTATCCTAATAGCTGTAGTATAATTTGAATAAAACAAAGTCATTTAAGTTGCATTTTTGAAATTTTAATGTAATGAAAAATATTATAGGAACATATATATTATAGTCTTCCCCTACCTCCCCTCTTTTAAAAAAAATAGACAACGCCCTATACACAGGACCTAATTACAGACGGGGAAAACTTCCACCAGTAAAAAATAACAGAAATTTTTGGCTTATTTAAACTCTTTTTTCATGCGGAATTTCTGTGAAAAAAAAAGGCCAAAATTTCTATTTTTTTTTTTACAGGTGGAAGTTTGCCCCGCCGGTAATAAAGCCCTGCCTATACATTGTAATCTCCAAATCGTCACATAAGAATCCAAAATAGCTATTCAACTGTAAATGTTTTTTTTTTGTTTTTTTTTAATTTATGTTCAAGAAAAAAGCTTAGGAATTCGTCTTCATAATAAAATTGTACCAATATTTGAAATTTTCAAAACGAACATCTAATTTTGACATAATATTTCGCTTTTCCTGAAAATTGTACCTTAGGATACAAAAAGGGAAATAATTAGATCAAGTAATTGAGAAATTTTGCAGTTTAAAAATTTTTGAAACTCATAATGTTAAATTCATTTGTTATCGTTACAAAACAGAATTCAATGCGGGTAGTTTGTAGAGCACAACACAAACACTAGTTGTTGGAATGAGCTCTAACTTTGTATTGGCATGTTAAAAAATTCTAAAAATCAATTACTGTTAAAAATATCAAAGGTTACAATTGATATTTGTTTCGAAAATTAATTAAAAATATGTGTATTTTCGAAAAAAAATTTCGAAAAAATTATGAATTGTAGCCTAAACGTTTTTGTAAAAAGAAATCAATTTCTAGAATCTTCAAATATGTGAATCATAAATTACAGCTCGTTTCTTCGAGTAGTTCTTGAATTATGATTTAAAAACTATCTGCATTGGAATCTGTTTTGCAATGATTACAAATGAATTTAACATTAGGCGTTCAAAATTTTATACATTCAGAATTCCTAAACTACTTTGATCGAAGGAATTTCCGTTTGGTATCCTGAAGTCAAATTTACCAAAAAATCCAAAAATGAAGTAAAAATTTGGTTTCCCCACCGAAACTTTCTGAATTTAATACAATTTCAGTATGAAGAGGACCCCTCCACACACACAAACCCTCAATCTTATTCTTTAACATAAATTGGAAGAACACATAATTTTCAGTTGAATGGCTATTTCCGTTCTATTCTAGGACAATTTGTTGATTAAAAATATTTGGGTGTTGTCTTTATTTTTATTTATTTATTTATTTATTTATTTATTTTGTGATACTAGCTGCACCTATATCTACAAATCTTGCATTAACTTTTAAAGAACCGTCAACTGAAATATATTTTTCAACAGGCAGACAAAATATGTGTTTTCCTTCCATTTATCTTCTGGACAGAATGATATTTGGAATGTTCCCAAATATTTGAACAGACAAAGACTGCCATTCTACTTAAATACTGATTCTAAAGATGTGTATTTAGATTTTCAACCACAAATGAATTGAAAAAATTAAACATATATAAAGATTATAGTTAACAATGTAAATGTATGTATTGTTAATAACAATGTATAGTTAGCAATGTAAAAAAGGGTAAAATATTGTTAGCAAATTAAGTAGCAAAATTTGGGTAACACGCGATTTCCGCGGGGATGCATTTTTTCCGTCTATTTAAAAGCACAACCAGATCTTTTCTCGTTCAACGGTTCAATTTCATATGCATTTTTAAAATGAACTGGACATATGTATTACTTATGGTACATTCAGAATGCTACCTCGATACTACTTTTACTGACAGCAAAATTATACCTGATCTTTGTCATAGCACAAACCCTCTAATTTTTGCTTAAATGTCAACTGAAGGGAACTGGGGTGATTGGCAAGGAACAGTTAGTTGTGGCTTTGAAGGTAGTAGGATGTCTTAACCCTTTCGTTGCGCATCCCGCGATTTCCACAAGCAATGTAAAAGTAGCAAAATTTAGGTAACACGCGATTTCCGCATGGATGTCCTTTTTCCCGTCTATTTAAAAGCACAACCAGCTCTTTTCCCGTTCAACGGTTCATTTCGGCTTTTCTGCGATGTTTAATTGTTGATTCAGGTCTGGGTTAAAAACTAGTTTTGCAAGCATTCCGCACGCTCTTTTGAAAGCTCAAACAACAGACGTAGTTCAATTCGCCATCCCATAAGACTAACCGCTCGATATTTTGCTAGCCATATACCCCCCATCCCATCAAGAAAGACCCTTGAAGACAGTGTGCCGTTTGTTGTTTAAAAAAAACTGGCAAAAACATTCGCAAAGAAACACGAATTCGGTGCAAACATTGCGAAGTAGGATTTTGCCTCGAACCTTGTTTCGAAATTTATCCTACTAAACTTCATTTCTGTTACAAATGTTGTACATATTTTGCATATTTTCATTGGTATATGTGTTTTACCTTTGTATTTTATAAAATAAATCATTCTTTAACCAAGATTGATTTTCAGAAATTCGCTTTTATATGATTATTCTTCAAATTAAATTTTCTGATAACCTTTTTCATGATCTAATTCTACATTTTAAAAAAAATACAACAAATTTTTACATATTTTAACTCTAAAATGTATGTACATTTAAAGTATGTAATAAAATAATGCGCAATATTTTACCCTATTTTGATTTTTTTAATTATTTTAAAGGAAAAGAAAATTACGCATCAAGAGGGGTAAAGACATCCGGAAAAATCTTATTCTAATTCTAAATAATCACTAATGTTCGTATATAGTTTTGTACATAATAGTTACTGTTTTGTTAATAAACGTTATCATTAAAAATATATTAATATTGGATCATTTCATCACCTGTCCAGACATCACAATTTTTATCTATGTTCTATAAAATTTATTTAAAAGAATAAAATCTAAGCCACTTAATCTATTAATAGTACGTTATCTGATATTAAAAAATCATTAAATACTTTTCTAAAACTGATGATTTGAAAATGTGGAAAAAATTAACATTGGCAAGAATCTGACTTGGTTATTCACGATTTTTTTATCTCTTTCTTTTTCAGAATTTATAGTGGTTAAAGATTATTTCCCCTGTGTTTTCATAGTATCTATTTACATATCAATTTTTAGTTGTCAACAAAAAAAAGTAGCGAGTGTTGTAAGAAATCAAACTAATAACAGAACAATACTCATTGCAATGGGGATATTAGAAGTGGTAACGTAATGGCATATCTTCAATCTATTAATTTAAAATGTGCAGATTCTCGTAGAGATAGGAAAATAAAAGCATTTCATCTGAAACATTAAGCTGTATTGAAATATCGTATTTTAATATTATACCGTATACTGACCCACTAATACAATATAATTTCTTTGCTAATGTTCTAAAGCTAATGCTAATGCTCATAAAGAATCAAAATTATTTCATACAAAAACCTATGCTTTTTTAGCTGTAATTATTTCTCCATTCAATTAATTTGAATTATTTTCAATAAATAAATTTCATGTTTATGAATATGTGTGTATATTCAACCATTTCATATATGTTATGCATAACTATTGCTAATACAGATATCCTTTTGTTCTTTGAAATGCTGTGCTACTCTAATTAAAATTTTATATAACGTAACTCTTTTTTTTCGTGCAGTGAGATAGACTCAACATTCGAGGATATGACATTCAAGAGGTTTTCCTAGACCGTAACCCTTGCGAATGTCATGGGATTACTGTATTTATAATTTACCATTTTTATTTAAAAATAAACCTACAAATAACTGTGTGATACCAATTAAATAAAATTTCTTCATCTAAGTTGCATTTGAAAAGTTTTACTATGATGACAATATTAATAAAACTGAAGTAGCTTTATCTACAAAAGCTAGCCTTGATATTTTAGGGCCCATTAACTGAAATATGTTTCCCATCACACAGGCGAAAACTCTGTTTTCATTCCATTAATTTCCCAGGCCAAATGTTATTTAGAAAGTTTCCAGATATCTGAAACTACAGAGATGGTGATATTCTACGTAAATATCAAAATGTCATAGCGTGTAATTTTCATTTTATTTAATCGACAAAAGTTTGCCATTAAGTAAAGCGAATTTAATAATAACAATAATACATTTTTCTGGTATATATCTGGTATATATTTTGAATACAAAAATATGGTTAATTTTTGCTGATATTTGAACTGAAACATCAATATTAGTAAAATATTGGGTTTACATTAGAAATATCTTTAAAGAAACGTCAGTACTGCAGAAATATTGCTATACATTGTAATTATCTCCAACAAAACGTCACTATTGCAAAAATATTTATTTTATTCTGGAGATATCAATAGTGAAATCGCAAAATATTTTTTGCCAATATTGTAGAAATATGTCTAAAATGTAAATTGGAAAAAATATTTTACAATTTTACTGTTCATAAGGTAATTATTTTTTACAATATTGACGTTTTCTTAGAGATACATAGTTACCAACCTCCCAATTTTTTAATACTAGTAAAATCTTTATTAAGTTGCAGGAATTGTACGATTAAATAAAACAAATATTTTTACATAAAAATATTGGTATTAAAAAAATCGGAAGGTTGGCAGTTATGGAGATAATTACAATGTATAGCAATATTTCTGCAGTATTGACGTTTCAGTACAAATATTTTCAATGTAAACCCAATATTTTACCAATATTGGTGTTCCTGTTCAGGTTATAGTACAACCTCTTCTATGGTTCCGAAAGAGCATCCCTTTATCTTCAGAAACTTAAAAATTAGAAAGATTTCTTGATTTAAAGTACTAATTCTAAAAAGAAATAAAACGAAATGTTTCAAAGAGTAATTTTTACAGTGTCTGAGTCGTTTTTTTTTACACGAAATATCGTTTTTTGGATGCTATCAATTCTCAAGTAAACATTTTCATGTTCAACAAACAAGTTCAAAAGACAAACAGGCTAAATTAACCGCATTAACATTAATATTTAAAGTAACATTGTTTTATTACTCTTGCTTGCATAAGTTCTGTTACACAGCTGAATATATTTATTTGAGAAATGATTTCATCCGAAAAATCCATAATACATTTTTTGCTTTCAGAAATGCTTCTTTAAATCTCGGAAATCAATTGGTTTCTCAGGTTTCAAGAAGATAAAGGTACGCTTTTTCGGAATTGTGGATAACTCTAAAAACTTACAGTTCCGCAAACTTTTGCTATATCTAAAACCATTTCTCTTTTTTTACTGTGTGCAGTTTTTTTTTCTGTATCACAATTTTCAAATAGTAAACTTTACCTTATTTAATCGCAAATTTCTGTTATTAAATAGGGCAAACATTAAGTTTTGAAAATAGTGATACGAACCATGAAAATATATGTTGACAGGAGACCCTGCCCAGCGGGTTAAATGGTGTAAGCAAAAGGATAGGGCATTATATAAAACTGAATAAAATGGAACCTATCTTTTGAAATAAAATATAGTAAATCCCTCATGCGATTTTCTAAAACACATGTTGCCAGTGATAACACGGCCGTAATCTACCTATATATATTGTAATGATTCCATAAATTGGATATTTAGGAAAGGGGTAGCGTGGAACCTTTTAGTATGGATCAACTTCAATATGTTATTTCGAAACGAATTTTATTAAATGTCGTTCTCGAATTTCTTAATATTGCAACTCATTGCAACAATTTTTTTCAGCGTGCTTCGTTCAACTTACAATCAATTAACAAAAAATGCATAGTCTAGTCTTGTACAGTAATTTGAAATCTTAAAATCTAAGAAGAATTTCTCTTTCACTCTTCACGAAAAGTCCAATCCACGACTTTTCCGTTCTTCAGAAAGATTGTCTTTTCTCTTCAAAAATATGTCAGCAAAACATTATTTTCCCCACGGGGTTGGGAATACGTCCTGAGATGAGTGTTTTTCCACCAACACTCCTCTCCCGCCAAACTCTAACTGCTTCCCCTCGATTCTCTTCTCCGGTCCGTTTGCTCGAACAAAAGACTCTCCGTTCACCAATCAAAAAAGTTTTAGTTCACGTCATTAGATTAGGTTTTTAAGTCATTGGATAAAGCTTTCTTTTGGGAGGTCTTACTGAACTTTTAAATGTTCACACGGGCAATTTTCCCACGATCAGAGACCTCACATGTAGGCAGTTAGATCACAGAAATATTTTGCTGTCTAAGCAATTTCAGTTCACAAGATTGATCGAAACCATTCTGTGCCTTTGCATTCGGCGACATTCCTGCAAGTTAGCAGAAAAATATGAGAGAAGTTTTCCAACACCTGGAGACTTCCATCTTTGATTATTCTTCCTAATTAGCATACTGTGAGAGATTTAATGAATTCGTCACAACACCCCCACTTTTAAAACATTTTCCGGGTTAAAACACGGAAAATCTGCAAAAAAAGGGTTAGCTCAACACATCTGAGTGGCTCAAATAACATTTCAATTTAACCTCACTATATACATCAGTGACCTAATTTCTTATATACTGTTTGCCATTGCTTGAACATCTAGCTTCAGACACTTCTTTTTTTGAAAGATATTTTTTTTTCACTACACATGCCAAAATAACAATAAAACTAAAAATAATCAAATTTGTACAAAAGATTGAGTTTTACTCAAAAACTTACTACTGCATTGCTCTACTTAAGTAGTCAACGTGGGGTATATCTTTACCCGGTTTGTGTCGGATGGCATATTGAAAGGGTTGCAGGGCTAGCGCCCATCGAAGTAATCTGGGATTGTTACCTGCATTATTTTTCAGAAACACCAAAGGGTTGTGGTCTGTTTCTATACGAAATTCTTGACCGTCAATGTAATGTCTTAGTTTCTTGATAGCAAAAATTATAGCAGCGCATTCCTTTTCTGTTGCGCTAAAAATTTTTTCTGGGTCAGTAAACTTCCGGCTGAGGTATATTATGGGATGTTCTTCTGAGCCCTGCCTCTGTGCTAACACTACTCCGATCCCTTTTTCGGATGCGTCCGTTTGGACAACAAATTCCAAATCATAATTTGAGGCATAGAGAATTGGTTCCCTGGTGAGTTTAGCTTTTAGGAGGTCAAACGCCTTACTCATTTCGTCGCTCCATACTATTTTTTCTTTTTTGTGTTTTCCCTTCAGCGCTCGCGTGAGCGGTTCAACTATAGTGGCGTAATTTTCTATGTAACGCGAGTAATACCCTGCCATACCTAGGCATCTCCTAATTTGTGTTTTGGTTTTTGGCGCTGGCAATTCCGTGATGGCGTGGATTTTAGCTTCGGCGGGTTTTCGTTGCCCTTCCCCCACTATGTGGCCTAGATATTTAACTGTCTTCTGTGCAAATTTGCACTTCGCTATTTTAACTTTTAATTTAGCGTCCCTTATTCTGAATAATACCTTTTCGAGATGTTTAATATGGTCCTCCCAATCGTCTGAAAATATTGCCATATCGTCTAGGTATGGTAAACAAAATTCTTCTAGACCATATAATAATTTTGCCATGAATTTAGAGAATCTATAAGACGCGTTGAGGAGCCCAAAAGGCATTGACAGAGGTAAATAACTTCCAAAATTAGTCACAAATGCGGCCAATTTCTGCGCCCTGGGGGTCATGGGTATCTGCCAATATCCTTTTGTCAAATCAAGCACCATAATATACTTCGCGGCTGCCACTTTTTCAACCCTTTCCTCTATATTCGGGAGTGGGAAAAATTCTGCCTTCGTAATTGCGTTCAGTTTTCTATAATCAATGCAGGGGCGCGGATCTTTTCCCGGGGCTTCCGCCAATATCATTGGAGAATTAAAATTAGACTCCCCTTCCTTAATTATGTTGAGTTCTAACATGCGCTTAATCTCCTTTTTTAAAATTTCATTTTGTCTGGGCGATGCACGGTACGGCCTTATTCTCGCCGGTTTTTCTTCTATAAGTTCTATATCGTGTTCCGTGAGATCCGTTAATCCTGGGTCATTCGAGAACACTTCGCGGTATTCGTCCAATAAATTTTCCAACATATGCAATTCTTCGTTACTACACCGATCCCTTAACCCACTATCCACAACTACTTCGCTAAATATGTAACTGCTGGAGTCTGCTAAGGGGTACACAATCTCTAAGTCTTGGATGCATCTGGCTCGTAAAATTCGCGGGTTAAAATATTTATTTTTCCCACCCTTTTTACGTACGGTTTTAAGAGATTTACATGATAGATCTGTGATTTTTCCCGTCTGCCCGGTACACTCACTATATAATTTGTCGCAGAAATTTTGGATTCGATCTTTCCGGGACCTATCCACCCTACCGACATTTTATTCTTTTTGTTCGTTGCTAAGACTAACACTTCTTCCCCTTGTTCAAAATGCCTTTCGACGGCATTTTTATCGTACCAGATTTTTCTCTTGTCTCTAGCGACCGTCATATTCTGGACTGCTAATTCCTGACAGCGCTTTAACCTATTCATAAGATTAAAAACATATTCAGTGACCAACTCTGGTTCTTGACTTTCCCCTGTCCATTGTTCGAACAATAAGGTTTCCGGGGTCCGTAGATTTCTCCCATGAACTAACTCGGCCGGGCTAAAACCGGTCGATTCATGCGTTACCGTCCTCAAGGCTAACAATGCATGCGGTAGATTTTTCTCCCAGTCACTACCGTTTTCCACACTCAGTACCTTTAATAATCGTTTGACAGATCGGTGCCATCGTTCTATCGAATTTGATGAAGGTCTACACACACTCGAATGATTTAGTTGTACTCCAAATTTCTCCAGAAAAATGGTGGTTAAACTTGAAGTAAAAGATTTTCCTAGATCTGTCTGTACTTCAGAGGGGTAGCCTAAACGACTAAAAATTAAGGTTAGGGCCTCGACTACTGTTTCAGAAAGCATGTTTGGTATCGGTATAGCCTCAGGATATCGCGAATAACAACAAATTGCAGTTAGTAAATACCTATTTCCCTTGTTAGACACTGGCAAGGGGACCACTAGATCTACCGAAAGTTTTGAAAATACCTCTGAAATTATAGGTACTAGCTTCAGCGGGGCCTTTTTCTGCTCCCTTGCCTTTCCCACTTTTTGACATGAGTCACAAGCTTTTACGAAATTTTCCGTTTCTTTTATTATATTCGGCCAAAAGAAATACCTTAAAATTTTGTCTTTTGTTTTTAATTCACCCATGTGAGCCGCGATTCCCTCATGACATGCGTTCAGAAGGCCTATCCTATATTTTGCCGGAACCACTAGTTGAATTCGTTCAAACACCCGATGGTCTTTAGTTTTTCGAATTATCAACGAGTCTTTTATTTCATAATGCGATTTTTTTCCAATGCCTTTTTCCTGATAATTTCTAGAGAAGGGTCACTGCTTTGTTCCATTCTAAACTCACCCCTCCCTACTTTAGCCAGATCTAAGCATTGATCATTTAGAACTTCGGGGAGTAAATCTTTTTCCCAGGTCTCAACTGTCACCTCATCATCCGCCTCTTTTTCGTTTTCCCCGGCTAGGGGAGAAAGAGTAACTTCCTTGTTCGGTTCGTTTTCTTTTTCTTTCGGATTCGTTTTGGTCTGACTTCGAATAATTACAGCGTGTAGGGTTTTAATTGTTCCATTTTTAATATCGTCTATCAACTTCTGCGTTTCGTTACCCAAAATATAATATGACATATCTGCTTCGCTGTCGGCCAAAATTGCTTTAGTCCTCACTTTTCCAATGTCTTTAATTTCGAGAATTACATCGGCCGTTGGCAAACAATGCAAATCATTTATTAAAGGTTGTCTTACCCAAACGGTTCCCCCGTCTAATTGATCCGAATTAATGAATTTCCTAGACACCACGTCTGAACAGGAGCCCGTGTCTCTCAACACGGTAATTTCCTTTCCATTAATTAGAGCATGACTTAAATAGGGTTTAAAACCTTCTTCCAATTCAAGGCTGTTTCGGGTGTGACTAATTTTTGAGATGGGTCTTTCGTTTTTTTTTAATTCTGGCCAATTAGCTTTCAAATGCTGGGTGGATCCACACACGAAACATTTGTTCCACCTCTTTTGTTCATATATACGCTCTTTGTCTTTGTTAATATCTTTGTCTCGCCAATTTGCTTTGGTTTCGGGAAATCTCTCACTTCGCGATTTTTCTTCGAACCTTGGTTTTTCAGTTCTTTTATCGGGAGGGGGCCTTACAGTCCAAAGTTTCTTTGAAGAGCCTTTGATCGCTTCATATTCGTCGAGACAATTTGCCAAGACTAAAGGGTCTTTGTAGTTTGCCCACGAATCAATGAAATGCTCCTTCAATTCGCTAGAAGTACGGCGCTTGATCTGGTCCGTTATCAATAAATTTTTCAGACTACTGAAATCTGTAACATCTAACCCATTTAACCAACGCTCTAAATAACTGTTGAGCTCGAAGATAATGTCCTTCCACGGAGCACCTGGATTGCGTGGATGTTTCATTAATTTTTGACGATACGCTTCGGGACGCATGCGGAAGCGCTCTAGCAAAAACTTTTTGACGTATTCAAAGTTATCCGTCTGATCTTGCGGTTCCCTTAAAATTAACTCTGCAATTTCGACCGGCACTAAAGCTAATAAATGCGTCACTATGTCACCTGTCTCTATTTCCGCTTTGGTCGCCTGTCGTTCAAACAAATTTAAAAACAAAGTTATGTCCGAGCGTTCCGGATCAAATCGATGCATTATTGTTCGGAGTGGCAATTTAGGTGGGCGTTCCGACCCGCCACTTGTAGTTGAACTACGTCTATTTGCATTTTGCGTCAATCTAAGTTGTTCTAACGTAAATTCGCGTTTTTTTTGTTTTTCCTCTCTTTCTCTTTCTTCTTTCTCCCTCTCATATTCCCTTTCTTTTTCCTCATATTCCCTTTGTTTTTCAGCTTTTCCCTTTCTTTATCCTCTTTTTCCCTTTCTTTATCCGCGGCTATCTTATCTTCTCGATCTTTTATGATATACGCAGCTTGCGTAAAGGCAAAATCTCTATCGTAATCATCAGCAGCTTCGATTTTTTGGATAATTACCGGGATCCTGTCATTTTTCCCTATCTCCACTCCCAATTCTTCCGCTAAATTCTGCAAATCAATTTTCCTGCTCTGTTTCAGATCAGTTATTTCTTGCATTTTAAAATTTTATGCAAATACAATATAAAGATGAAAATAATTTCGCTCGCTAACTTGTGCAATAGGGATTCTACCACTTTATGGAAAATTTTCTGCTACTACCCACATAATACTAACAATTTTAAGTACAATTCAATTTGAGGAATAATAAAAATAGTATACATATAAAAATAAATTTTCAATATTGAAAAATTTTCAATACACTGACACGTTTTGGTGTCGATCATACAAATTTAAAACAAATTTAGAAATTTGAAATTCTGTGCTCATAAATCAACCAATACTTGATATTTCTGACACCGCAGGTAACAATTTTCCCAGTTATAACAAAATGAACACTTTTTACAACTGCTAAAAAAAATTTACCTAATGTCATATATGCAAAATATTTTAGTAGCGATAACATCTATTGTTTCACAAGTAAAACAAAGTAAAATCTTTGAAAATTTTCAATCAGGAATTACTAGACAATCGACTTACTAGAAAGATCGGAAATTTTACCTCTTTTTTTTTTAGAGAGAAAAAAGAAAAATTCCACATTTAGCCTGACAGTACCTCCTTATATTATTTTACTGCCAAAAGAAAATTCACTCACTCAAATTTTATGCTGATAACAAATATACCTATACACTGCTCAAAACAATTAAAGGATATTGCAGTTTTAGGTGGATTTTGTATCTGGGAAACTTTTTAGCTGATTGATACATGGTCGACAGACATAGTAGGTTATATGAGAATAAATTACACATGTTTGGCAGAAAAAAATGCATTTTATTGCGCATTTGTGTACAAAAGGAAAAAAACACAATTTGTGCATATGAGAAAAAAAAGAATAAGAAAAGGTGTTTTCTTCAAAGAAAATCATTTTCAGTAGGGGGTACGGGCGGCCAGCAACGTTGAACACCTTTGAGGCATGGACTCAATGAGGCTATTAATGACGAGTTGGGGTATTCTGCCCCACTCTTCCAGAAGAGCTCTTTCCAGTTCTTGGAGAGTTTGTGGGGGTTGTTGGCGGCCAGAAACTCGTCTTCCTAGAGCGTCCCAAACGTGCTCGATTGGATTCATGTCTGGAGAACACGCTGGCCATTCCATTCGAACGATTCCTTCCTCGAAAAGGAAATCCTCCACCAGGTTTGCACGATGTGGCCTGCAGTTATCGTCCATTAAAATGAAGTTATCTCCGATTGCTGCAGCGTAAGGGACTACAATAGGTCTGAGGATCTCATCCCTATATCGGCGACCAGTCAGAGCTCCATCTCGAATGATGTAGAGGTCAGTGCGCCCGTCAATGGAGATGCCACCATACACCAACACTCCTCCACCGCCAAATCTGACACTTCCGTGCACGAACGCAGGATTATTCCTACTGCCACGGTCCCTCCAGATGAAAATACGCCTATTATCCGGATGCACAGAAAAACGGGACTCGTCAGAAAACAGAATATTGCTCCATTCATTTCTCCTCCTGTTGACATGCTCAGTTGCCCACTCCCTGTGGTCGCGACGATGCCTTGATGTTAATCTAACACATACCATCAGTCGGCGAGCATACAGACCTACAGCATGGAGCCGGTTTCGGACAGTCTGAGTTGAAATCGTGGTGCCTGTAGCCGAGCGAAGGTGTTGTTGGAGAAGAGTAGCGTTCATGTTTCGGTGTCTCCGAGCTGTTAACGCTAAATACCGATCTTCATTGGGCGTTGTTGCCCGTCTACGACCTTGCCCTGGTCTTTGGCCTGTACATCCACTCTCCAAAAAACGGTTCCAGATCCTGGAAATGACACTTTGTGACACTCCAATGGCTTGCGCTACTTCGGCTTGAGTTTGGCCCCCTTCTAACCTACCAACAATTCTCCAAGCTTCTGAATCTGTCAAATGACTTCGCTGAGACATCGTACTCATCGAAACAAAGCAATCACTGAATGCCGATCATCCTTGTCTTCATTCTCTTTTATCCAGTAGAAAGTCAAATTTCATTCGCTGCCGCTGAAGCGACGTTTTTGACGTCGAACTCAAAATTTGCATACTCCACAGTTTGAAAACCAGAAAAATTTGCATTTGTGATTCTCTTCTTCTATTTTCGGCAAAAAAAATTTCGTTTATATCTTTATTTTATATAAAACTTCAAATATCCTTTAATTGTTTTGAGCAGTGTATTTTTCCAAATATCTTAAAAGTTATTAGATTTAAAAATTTGTCATAATTTATCATAAATCAATATTCAAAATTAAAAATTTCTCAGAAATGAATTTTCTTCACCAAAGAATATATAAACAAAATGAGAGCCACTCAAAAATGAATTGAGCTTACTTTTTCTACAGTCTTTGTCTGCATCATCTGTCGCCGGTTTCGGGTCTGGCCTAGACGTCGTCGATTGCACAGGTTATCTCGATTTGTCGGCTCCTAAAGTTTCCTTGCCAGGGCTTGCTTCGGGCTTGTTCTCTATACACAAGGGCTTGCTTCCAGGATGGAACTGCGGTCTGTCGGGCCACTGCAAGGGTTTCTCTCCTGACCTGGCGTCAGATTTTGCGCGCTTAGATGCGGGCGTTCGTCACTGCTACTGTCTGGGCTCTCTTCACTGATGCTAATCAATTTTTGTCGAAATATCCGACCCGCTTGCCACCAGCTGTAATGATTCCATGAATTGGGTATTTAGAAAAGGGGTAGCGTGGAACCTTTTAGTATGGATCAACTTCAATATGTTATTTCGAAACGAATTTTATAAAATATCGTTCTCGAATTTCTTAATATTACAACTCATTACAACAATTTTTTTCAGCGTGCTTCGTTCAACTTACAATCAATTAACAAAAAATGCATAGTCCAGTCTTGTACAGCAATTTGAAATCTTAATATCTAACAAGAGTTTCTCTTTCACTCTTCACGAAAAGTTCAATCCACGACTTTTCCGTTCTTCAGAGAGATTGTCTTTTCTCTTCAAAAATATGTCAGCAAAACATTATTTTCCCCCACGGGGTTGGGAATCCGTCCTGAGATGAGTGTTTTTCCACCAACACTCCTCTTCCTCCAAACTCTAACTGCTCCCCCTCGATTCTCTTCTCCGGTCCGTTTGCTCGAATAAAAGACTCTCCGTTCACCAATCAAAAAAGTTTTAGTTCACGTCATTAGATTAGGTTTTTAAGTCATTGGATAAAGCTTTCTTTTGGGAGGTCTTACTGAACTTTTAAATGTTCACACGGGCAATTTTCCCACGATCAGAGACCTCACATGTAGGCGGTTAGATCAGAGAAATATTTTGCTGTCTAAGCAATTTCAGTTCACAAGATTGATCGAAGCCATTCTGTGCCTTTGCATTCGGCGACATTCCTGCAAGTTAGCAGAAAAATATGAGAGGAGTTTTCCAACACCTGGGGACTTCCAACTTTGATTATTCTGCCTAATTAGCATACTGTGAGAGATTTATTGAATTCGTAACAACATATATATAATCCTAATGTAACTATATTATGAAAAGCATATATGAAATAACAATTGTCCGACTGAATGCAAAGAGGTTAAATTTTGTTCATAGTTTTAAATTTTAATGAGAAAATGACATCAATATTGAGAAAACGACATCATTTTCATATTTCTCTCTATCATCCACAGCAACGAGAAAAATCTGTTGCCGCTATTATAGAAATGCTATTAAAAACTAAAACAAATTAATATTTCATTTATATTATTTTTTTTATATTTAAATTTAAAATTTTATGAGTTATTATTAGACTTTTAAAACCATGTGAATGCGCCATCGTAGCATCAAAACAAGATAGTTTTTTTTTCTTTTTTTTTCTTTTTAAAGAAAAACCGACCGTTGTACTGGGAACAGCCTGCTAGTAATAATATAAAATTGTTCAATCGAAATTAGGTTGATATTAAAAATTCAGTTTCCAATTTTTATTCCTTTTATTCACTTTTCTGCTTTACATTTAATTATAAAATTATATATCTATTGTTCATGTCCAAGACAATATTATATTTATTGTAAAATAAAGAAATAGTCATATTATCAAATGTGTAAAACCTCTTCACATTATGTTCACTCTGCCAGAAAGAAATTTCACAATAATCACATTAAAGGCATCGAAGCTTTATCTTTTAAAGCTCTTCTAAATATTTTAGGCGCCATTAACTAAAATAAGTTTCCCATTACGTGGATAAAATCTATATTCTCCTCCCATTCATTTCTTAGGCAGAATGTTATTTGGAGTGATTCCAGATATTTGAAAACCCGGAGTTCCTATTCACTGATATTTCAATCTTTGTGTGAATTTAAATGTTACGCTCACATGAAGCTTGAAAGTTAAATGCACATAAAATTTTGTGATAATATGGAATGATATAATTTTCATTTTGAGTATTTTATACATTCATTAGTCTGTTGCTTATAGTTTGCCAGTTACGTTCAGGTTGTATTTTTGTTTCAATGTTTCCATATTTTCATCGACGGTAATTTCTGCTGACTCTAGAAATACACATTAACATTGATATTCTTATTGTAAAACTATTTGCAAGAGGAAAACTGAGCAATAAAACTTCAAATTTACGTGTTATCGATATTTACAAATTACTAAATTGGAAAAATTCCTATCATATGTATACATTGGCAATTCACATTTTCAAAAAATACTTTATATCAAAATAAACTTTATGCTTCGTCAGTAATCGCATAAGCATATTACCTAAAGCTACCGATAATCTTTACAAATTTTGTACTTTTAAAAGCGGACTCCGCCAAAATTAATTACACTCACAGTCGAGACCTTAATATTACAGATTTTAAGTTCACTATGTCAGACTTTAAGTTCACTATGTCATGACAAATTTAATCGTGTCATTATACTCCGTGCTGAAACATACTCATCTAGTTTCCTCTATAATTTCCTGTATTCGCAGGGGTACGCGTATCCACTTTAAGAAACTCTGACTTAGAGACACAACTTTACCCTTTTTAGGTGCATCGATATTCACAAATTACTTAATTGGAAAAATTCATATCATATGTGTACATTTGCAACTTAGATTTTCAAGAAAACTTTATATAAAAATAAACTTTTTATTTCATCAGTAATTGCATTAACATATTACCTAAAGCTGTACCTATAATCTTTACAAATTTTGTACTTATAAGGACTCCGCCAAAATTAATTACTCTCACAGTCGAGACCTTAATATTACAGATTTTAAGTTCACTATCTCAGACTTTAAGTTCACTATGTCATGACAAATTTAATCGTGTCATTATACTCCGTGCCGAAACATACTCATCTAGTTTCCTCTATAATTTCCTGTATTCGCAGGGGTACGCGTAGCCACTTTAAGAAACTCTGACTTAGAGACACAACTTTACCCTTTTTAGGTGCATCGATATTCACAAATTACTTAATTGGAAAAATTCATATCATGTGTGTACATTTGCAATTTAGATTTTCAAGAAAACTTTATATAAAAATAAACTTTTTATTTCATCAGTAATTGCATTAACATATTACCTAAAGCTGTACCTATAATCTTTACAAATTTTGTACTTTTAAGGACACCGCCAAAATTAATTACACTCACAGTCGAGATCTTAATATTACAGCATGGCATGAGTAATTTAACCGTGACATTATACTCGGTGCCGAAATATACTCATATCGTTTCCTCTATATAATTTCGCGTATTCGCAGGGGTACGCGTTACCACTTTAAGAAACACTGACTTAGAGACACAATTTTAAACTTTTCAGGTGCATCGATATTTACAAATTACTTAATTGGAAAAATTCATATCATATGCATACATTTGTATTTCACATTTTCAAAAACACTTTATATCAAAATAAGCTTTTTGCTTAATCAGTATTTGCGTAAACATATTACCTAAAGCTACATAAATTTTTTACAAATTTTGTACTTTTAAAAGGGGACTCCGGCAAAATTAATTACACTCACAGTCGAGACCTTAATAATTACAGCCATGGCATGACAAATTTAACCGTGTCATTATACTCCGTGCCGAAACATACTCATCTTGTTTCCTCTATAACTTCGCGTACTCGCAGAGGTACGCGCCACTTTAAGAAACACTTACTTAGAGACCCATTTTTACCCTTTTTAGGTGTATCGATACTTACTAATTACTTAATTAGAAAAAATCATATCATATGTATACATTTGCAATTCACATTTTCAAAACAACTTTATATCAAAATAAACTTTTTACTTCATCAGTAATTGCATTTACGTATTACTTAAAGCTACCTATAATCTTTACAAATTTTGTACTTTTAAAAGCGGACTCCGCAAAATTAATTACATTCACAACCGAGACCAGACCTTAATATTACATTCATGGCATAACTAGTTTAATAATGCCATTATACTCGGTGCCGAAGCATACTTATCTCGTTTCCTCTATAACTACTCGTATTCGCAGGGGTACGCGTAACCACTTTAAGAAACACTGACTTAGAGAAACAACTTTACACTTTTTTTTGATTACCACGTCCCATTGAAAAGTAAATTAAAAAGGGAAAAAGAACAAAATAGATGCCAGGGGGATTTCACTTGAAAACAAAGTAAAAAGGATTAATTACTGAAACATTTTGGGATTTAATAAATATATATTTTTTAATATATATATCGAAAGATAAATATGGCAAAGCATATAAATTAGAATTTTTTCCTTTAACGAGTGAGCATCATTCCCTACAGTCTTTTATCATAAATGAGTAAAGGGGGAGGGGGAGAGAAAGAAAGTATTCGCCTGGAGACTTTTACTTAAACACATTTTCTTTGAAATATTTAAGCTAATTTATTTTCAATATCTCGATATTTCTTAAAGAAAGTTTTATAAAAACGGGTAAGATGTTCCAGTAGAATTTAATCTTGTAATTGTATTTACAAAAAATTATAATTTTTATTTTTAAAAACATTCATTTTTGAATATTATTCAAAATATTGCACAAATACAGGGTGGTCATAAAAAAAACTTTGCCGATATATGGAGCTCTAGCGGCCGGTCCGTTCAACCGATCGAGGTGAGATTTCAGATATAATTATTCAGAAGCATGAGCTCGGGATTCTGTGAACGGCAAGAAATTGGCTCTCACGGTTACGGTTATAGCTACAAAAACTCGAAATTTTCAAATGGCAACGCCCATTTTTTTTCATCGCAAAATGTTCAGCGCATGCGAAAACCCTAAAGAGCGTTGGAACGGTACGTGTATCGCAATAAACGGACGCGTTATGAACACACAAAAACAGCTCAGCGAACGGCCAATGGTCGGCATTAGCGTGCTCTCGACTGAAGAACTGACATTCCTACCCCACTTTTTATGCGTTTTCTACGCTGACTGTCTGGCGAACGGCATTCCGTGATTGGTATTTTGCCTCTGTCATATGCAAATTTCCTTTGTGCGCCCTGATCGTGTTTTTTTCGGCCGTTAGCAGAGCTGTTTTAGTGCGTGCATAACGCGTCCGTTTATTGCGATACACATATCGTTCCAACGCTCTTTAGGGTTTTCTCATACGCTGAACATTTTGCGATGAAAAAAAATGGGCGTTGCCATTTGAAAATTTCGAGTTTTTGTAGCTATAACCGTAACAGTGAGAGCCAATTTGTTGCCGTTCACAGAATCCCGAGCTCATACCTCTGAATAGCTATATCTGAAATCTCACCTCGATCGGTGGAACGGACCGCCCGCTAGAGCTCCATATATCGGCAAAGTTTTTTTATGACCACCCTGTATTATTAAAACTGATGGCGATATTGTCAGAAGTATATTATTATGCTGTGTACGCATCACCCTGAGCCGTGTATTGCACAGCTTGTCAAAATCATCTGAAACAAACAAAATCATTTTTTTTTTCAGAAAACATACTAAATTGAGCTTCCATGAATATATTTTTATTTAAATTAAACACGTTTAGTAAAAAGGTTGTCATTTGAAAGAAAGTGATATTTTTTCGCCCTTTTTCTTTAACTTCTCATAAAGAAAACTATCATTTTACTTTTCATGAGAAATATTCATGGTATCACAAAATAAATAATCTTCAGTTTTCAAAAAGGAAAAAGTTGATTGGTAGATCCATTTCGACGCTACTTTGCATGCTGAAAAATGTCATTTCAAGAAAATCGCTAAAGCATCGATCACATGTAAAACTAGTCATTAAGGGGGGGGGGGGGGGGGGGGGCACCGTAATACTTACAAAGCATGGATATGCATAATATAAAATATGAAAATAAAACATGCGTAAACTATTTATAAATTGCATTTCAATTCGAATAAAATCGTGGGTTGATGACGTCATAAACTTTAAATGCTCTATAACTCCAAAACTGATAATCATATTAACTAACAGTTTACTGCGTCGGATTAAGCTTCTCATTTCCAATTAAAATATATCTTTGAATTGAAATTTGAATGAAATACAGGGTGGTGAAAAATCGAAGAGTGTGGAAAATATAATTACAAATATCTTGGCAACTAATTATCCGATCTTCATTCTTGATGCAAAATTTATGTATTTTTATTGTCTTTTATATTCTTTCCTTAAAATAAACAATTTCGAAAAATTTTATATTCCTTTTATCAGAACGAATATTTCAAGAGTCCGAAAAAATAATTCCGGATAATCGATTTTACTGAAATTCAATAAGCTTCTTCCCATTATTACATACTGAGTACATACCAAATTTCAAGTCTCTATCTCAATTTGTTCGTGAGATAGAGCGTTTACAGACACACACACAGACAGACAGACAGACAGCGAATTTTGTTTTCTTAAAAACATATTTTTCGAAATCTCCAGTGTCTGTAACGTGTAAATCCGTCAAAAAAAATTTTCGATTTTCAAAACGATTACAAGACTTACCCTATATTACGTATGATGGGTAAGTAAAATGTAGCCAAGTGACTCTTTCACCGTAAAAAGTTGTGAGATCATGTACAGCCAAGTTTATCTCTCTTATTAGCTCTGAAATTTTCATTCACATATCACTCCTAATCTCTACATCTTTAGTTATAGAATATTTGGTGACTTAGCAATTACACAGCAAGAGAAAATGAGTAAGCTGTTGCTTACATTTTCATAATAGAGTTTATTAATAAAGTGTTTCATAAAATGGTATTTATACGAGTGTTGTAGCGTGGACTTCATTTTACATATTATTGTAAGCCCAGGTGAGAAACGTCTCCTACGATCGAGCTGGATATCCGAAATTTTGGATGGTTTTCTACCGATGTAACGTGAATACGTGCCACATCATATAGTTTTAGAAAGACCTCGGACCAAGGTATCCCTTCTTTATGCTTATATCGCTCGCATTCATAATCAGTTCACTCAAATAAACCCATCCCCTACACCCATAGTAAAGTGTAATAACTTCTTTGTAATTGTCAAGTCACTAAAAATTCTTTAATAAAAGATGTAGAAACTTGGACTGAGAGAGATAAGAGAGATAAACTTGGCTCTACATTATTTCAGAATTTTTTATGGTAAAAAGTCACGACGCTTGGCTACATGTTTTTTGCATGTGATGCTTTTGATGGGATTTCATTTCTTTTTGTAAGTAATCCTGTTTCTCTTGACTTTGGGCTCTTTTTGGACATCATCCACTGATTTCCGTCAAGCCCGCATTCTCTGTTTCTGTTATTTGAAGTTACCAAAATTTTAGAGCTTTAGTTCCGTTTCTAAAGTCCTCGAGATAAAAATAAATTTCAGGTTCCTAGACTAGCAATAAGTTATGGGGGGGGGGGGGGGGGAATCAAAAGAGTTCTCAGTTGCAACCCTAGAAACTTGTTATTTGGCATAGAAGTAGTGTTTAGGATACAAATAAAGACAAAATTAAAAATTCTCGAAAATTCCAATGAATCAAACTATTTACGAATTTTTATTCAAATTTTTCGATTTTTTAATTTTTTCTTCTATTGAGTCCTAAACACTACTTTTAAGCTAAATTTTACCGAATTATTTCAAATTTTTCGATTTTTTTGGAATTTTGGAATTTTAATTTCGAATTTTCCAGATTTTTTTTTTATTATTTGTGCCTTAACCTTTATGGAAAATTTCAATTTTCTAGGGCTACGGGGATGTACCTTAGCTTTTTGATGATCAGTGAGTTAGTGTCAAAAAATCGAAACTTTGAGTTCAGATAGATTCTAAACTAGAAAAGATCAAAGCGTGAAATTGGAAAATTTGGTTCCGTTTGCAACGCACTCTAGATAAACGATGTTTCATGTTTTTGGGGAACTCCAACGCAAAGGTAGAGCGGTGGAGTCAAAAGTACCCTTAATCGCTTTCAGAAAAGGATGCTTATAGCTGTGATTTTCCTACTTGCCGAAAACACTGCCGTGCCTCCAGATTAAGGTTTACTACAGAAAAAGAGTATAATCGTTATATTTTGCAAATTACAGTTAGATACTGATTTCTAGATTTATACCTACGAAGCAAAGAATTCAGCATGCGTGCATAAACCCATATGCCTGTTTTTCTGCTGGTACGCGCACATGCGTAAAATTGAATTACTGATTCTACAACTCTGGATGACATCAAATAATAAGTTTATTTATTTTCTATACGAAATTATATGAATTACTCTGACAGTTAGTTTCTTGATATTCGAATTGAACTCTAAATGATGTTTAAAGTTAACAACCAATTACATGTTTTTTAAATAGTAAAATTAGAATAAAATAGTATATTTTCCCCTATTGTTTATATTTTTAAAATGGATGACTATGTAAAATAAAGCAGATTATCTCATAATATACGAATATAAAGTATTTAAAACTCTTTGATATTCTTTTTAAAATACTTACCAGTCTGATAAGCAAATAGATATATAAAATAGAGGTGCAAAACTGTATCAGAGAAATTCATTTTAGGATAAATCTTCTCCATAAAAGTTCTTGACAGTATTCTTTATTAGAGCATGAAGACTTTGGCGAAACTATCAGTAAACTCAATAATAATGTCGGACATATAACAAGACGAAAAGTCCATATATTCTATAAAGAATGGAAACTTTTTCTAGAAATCGCAAGAAGATTCTACAACTCTGGATGAAGGCGACATCAAATAATAAATGACTTTATTTTCTATATGAAATTATATGAATTGGTCTGACAGGTAATTTCTTGATATTCGAATTGAACTTTAAATTACGCTTACAGTTAACAATCAATTACAAGTTTTTTAAACCGTAAAATTAGATTAAAATATTACTTTTCAGTATTAAAGCAGATTATCTCATACAAATTTATATACGTATATAAAGTATTTTAAGCTCTTTGATATTCTTGAAAATACTTACCAATACGATAAACAAATAGATATATTAAATAGAGATTCAAAACTGTATCAGAGAAATTCATTTTCGAAACTGATTTTTCTCACATTTCTTGACAGTATTCTTCCTAAAAACGGAAAGACTTTGACGAAACTATCCTCAAAATTGAATAAAAGTGTCGGAAGTATCATCAGAGGAAAAGTCCGTATTATGAAGAAATAATCAAAGCATGTTTCTGGAAGTTGCAATATATCTATGCTCCTTGCGTTTTCTCAGTATGATTCGAAAGAAGATATCAGACGTACTCGAGTGAATTTCGATTAATGTTTCTACAGTTTTGGATGACGGAGATAGTAGATTAGAAAGTTATGATGTCATAGCATTTTTAAAAATTAATTAAGGATAATTTTTTCATAACATATCTTTTTAATAAGAAAACTTTTAAAATAATCTGACGAGTAGCTTCTTGATATTAAAATTTATTCTTGAAATTTCAGTAATATTTAAAGTTAAATCAATAATTATCAAGCTAAATAAAAGCTGAAAGTAGACTAAATTAATATTTTCTTTCTATTTGATTGATAAAATATAACATACACACACACATATATATATATATATATATATCAACGATGCGATAGCTGCCCCACGGTTAGTACGCATCTTTATTTTGATTTCTTGAGGTATATAAATGAATATAAGACAAGTATACTCACCACCTGACAACAAAGGTGGTTAAGTGCATCAAAGGGTTAAGTGCGTCCAAACACAAGCTGAACATAAATTCAATGTATAAAAATAATCAATTTTTGCATAAGTTTCTGGTTGTATTTTACAATATGCTGCAATTATTAATACTGCTAATTTGTTAACATTTTCAAATAAAATATGAATTGAAGCACACAATTTTTTTTTAAATAAACAAATAAATATACTAAACAGAATACGTTACTGTATCAGATAAATTCATTTTAGGATTCTGCTTCTTCATAAAAGTTCTTTACATAACAGTACTCTGTATTAGAGCATAAAGACTTTGGCGAAACTATCAGTAAACTCAATAATAATGTCGGTCATATAACAAGACGAAAAGTCCATATATTGCAAGAAGAATTGAAACTATTTCTAGAAGTCACAATATACGCTCCTTGGGGACACTCTTGACATGATTCGCTAGTCATAAAAAATGCTCGAGTGAAATTGAATTACCGATCCTACAACTCTTGATGAAGGCGACATCAAATAATAAGTGTATTTATTTTATATATGAAATTACCTGAATTAGTCTGACAGGTACACTGGTGTGCAAAACTTAAGCAACAAACACAAAATGATAATTTCTGAACACGTGAGTACTCAAAAGGAAATTCTATAAAGAGCAAGTGTAGAAAAGAGGTACTACCCTAACAGCACGGCCAGTCGATGTGAAGTCCCCTTGACGTCACACATGGTTAGAAGTGTCACAATCGTTACGGTGAATCAAAATATGGGATATTTCACTGCCTCATTATTACTCTCAAATGATTGTTAACACTGAAAAGTCACTGTGACTGTCGCTTTCTGATGGGTCACCAGATGACATCACAATGAAATCACCTTGTGATTCTCAAGTCACTGTCAGTTGAAGACTGAACTTTGAAGTCATTGTGAGCATTGCATTGTGATTAGTCGCCAAATAATGTCACAATGAAGTCGCATGGTGACTTTCCGTGGATCGACACTCTAATTTGAAGTCATCGTTGCACTCCTTTGTGAAAAGACCAGATGATTTCATTTTAAGTCACTTGGGAACTCGTCAAAGAACAGCTATCATGATGACTTTACAATGGAGTGTCAAAATGACAGTCACATGAGAGTCACAAGATGACTTCATTGTAAAGTCACCTGGTGACTTGTCAAAAAGCAGCAGTCATGGTGACTGTTCAGTGGAGTGACCAAATGAGAGTAAAAATGAGACGAATGAAAGATATCACATTTCTGTTCATTGTAGTGACTGTGACAATTGTGATCATTTGTGCTGTCAAGAAGAAATCGACTGTCTGTGCTGTTAGGGTAGTACCTATTTCCTACACTTGCTGTTTATAGAATTTCCTTTTGAGTACTCACGTGTTCAGAAATTAGCATTTTGTGTTTGTTGCTTAAGTATTGCACACTAGTGTAGTTTCCTTATATTTGAATTGAACTTTAAATAATATTGAAAGTTAACAACCAATTATCTGTATTTTTAAATAGTAAAATTAGAATAAAATAGTATTTTTTCTTCCTATTCATAATATTTTTTAAATGGAAGACTATGTAAAATAAAGCAGATTATCTCGTACACACTCATATACGTATACAAAGTATTTGAAGCTCTTTGATATTCTTTTAGAAATACTTACCAGTCTGATAAGCAAAAAGAGATATAAAATAGAGATGCAGAACTGTATCAGAGAAATTCATTCTAGGATTCTTCTTCTCCATAAAAATTTTTGACAGTATTCTTTATTAGAGCATGAAGACTTTGGCAAAACTATCAGTAAACTCAATAATAATGTCTGAAATATAACAAGACGAAAAGTCCATATATTCCATAAAAAATGGAAACTTTTTCTAGAAGTCGCAATGTACGCTCCTTGGGGATTTCTCTATATGATTCGGTAGGCATCAGAAGTGCCCGAGTGAAAATGGATTACACAACCCTTGATGGATTCTACAACTCTTAATGAAGGCGACATCAAATAATAAACATATTTGTTTTCTATAAGAACTTATATGAATTAGTCTGATAGATACTTTCTTGATATTCGAATTGAATTTTAAATGATGTTTAAAGTTAACAACCAGTTATATCTTTTTAATTTGTAAAATTAGATTAAAATAGTATTTTTTCAGTATTAAAGCAGATTATCTTATATACACTTATATACGTATATAAAGTATTTGAAGCCCTTTGATATTCTTAAAAATATTTACCAGTCTGATAAGCAAATAAATATATAAAATAGAGATGCAAAACTCTATCAGAGAAATTCATTTCGGGAATTTTAAATTATGCTTACAGTTAACAATCAATTACATGTTTTTTTTAATTGTAAAATCTGATTAAAATAGTGCTTTTCAGTAGGGTAACTTGGGGTGAAATGTCGTATTGTACCAGATGCCATGTCACGTGGTTTTACTATGTGCAGGCGCTGTAGGAGAACGCCACTCAGTCGTGTGCAAGAGGCTTACCTACTGATACTTTAATTGCAATTTGCGTTGTTTTATTTAAGTTTTAAATGGTACTTTTCTATTTCATCTTAACACCTTTGATAAGTGTCCAAATATTTTACACGCTGTCTTTATGGTTTTCCTATGCAGTTGGCCATCTTACCCTAAGATTTGAGTAAAATGCTGAAATGCAAGCATTTACAAAAGCAATTTTTTTAGGCTTTCTATGACATTTGTAAAATGAAATACATTTTAAATCATGCATAAATGTATCAACTTTAACAAGAAATTAATAAATAACAAACAAATAAAAACAACAGGCTATTTTATAAAAAATTAAATCAAAAACTACGGCATCTTCACCCAATCTACACTATTAAAGCAGATTATCTCATACACGCGTATATGAAGCTCTTTGACAATCTTAAAAATACTTACCAGTCTAATAAGCAAATAGATATATATTAAATAGTGATTCAAAACTGTATCAGAGAAATTCATTTTTGGAATTTTTTTTCTCACATTTCTTGACAGTATTCTTCCTAAAAACGGAAAGACTTTGACGAAACTATCCTCAAAATTCAATAACAGTGTCGGAAGTATCATCAAAAGAAAAGTCCGTATTCTGAAGAAAGAATCGAATCTGTTTCTGGAAGTTGCAATATATCTATGCTCCTTGCGTTTTTCGATATGATTCGAAAGATATCAGACGTACTCGAGTGAATTTCGATGAAGGTTTCTACAGTTTTGTATGACGGAGACAGTAAATTAAAAAGTTATGTCATAGAATTTTTTAAAATAAATTAAGGATTGCTTTTTCATAACATATCTTTTTAATAAGATAACTTTTTAAATAATCTGACGGGTAGCTTCTTGATATTGAAATTTATTCTTGAAATTTCAGCAATTTTTAAAGTCATTACCAATAAGTATCTATTTTTAAATACTGAAAATAGACTAAATTAATATTTTCTTTTTATTTGATTAATAAAAATAAAATATCTGGGATATACACATAACCATAAACGCACGCACACACACACACACACACACACACACACACACACATATATATATATATATATATATATACATATACATATACACTGCTCAAAACAATTAAAGGATATTTGAAGTTTTATATAAAATAAAGATATAAACGAAATTTTTTTGGCCGAAAATAGAAGAAGAGAATCACAAATGCAAATTTTTCTGGTTTTCAAACTGTGGAATATGCAAATTTTGAGTTCGACGTCAAAAACGTCGCTTCAGCGGCAGCGAATGAAATTTGACTTTCAACTGGATAAAAGAGAATGAAGACAAGGATGATCGGCATTCAGTGATTGCTTTGTTTCGATGAGTACGATGTCTCAGCGAATTCATTTGACAGATTCAGAAGCTTGGAGAATTGTTGGTAGGTTAGAAGGGGGCCAAACTCAAGCCGAAGTAGCGCAAACCATTGGAGTGTCACAAAGTGTCATTTCCAGGATCTGGAACCGTTTTTTGGAGAGTGGATGTGCAGGCCGAAGACCAGGGTAAGGTCGTAGACGGACAACAACGCCCAATGAAGATCGGTATTTAGCGTTAACAGCTCGGAGACACCGAAACATGAACGCTACTCTTCTCCAACAACACCTTCGCTCGGCTACAGGCACCACGATTTCAACTCAGACTGTCCGAAACCGGCTCCATGCTGTAGGTCTGTATGCTCGCCGACCGATGGTATGTGTTAGATTAACATCAAGGCATCGTCGCGACCGCAGGGAGTGGGCAACCGAGCATGTCAACTGGAGGAGAAATGAATGGAGCAATATTCTGTTTTCTGAAGAGTCCCGTTTTTCTGTGCATCCGGATAATAGACGTATTTTCATCTGGAGGGACCGTGGCAGTAGGAATAATCCTGCGTTCGTGCACGAAAGTGTCAGATTTGGCGGTGGAGGAGTGTTGGTGTATGGTGGCATCTCCATTGACGGGCGCACTGACCTCTACATCATTCGAGATGGAGCTCTGACTGGTCGCCGATATAGGGATGAGATCCTCAGAGCTATTGTAGTCCCTTACGCTGCAGCAATCGGAGATAACTTCATTTTAATGGACGATAACTGCAGGCCACATCGTGCAAACCTGGTGGAGGATTTCCTTTTCGAGGAAGGAATCGTTCGAATGGAATGGCCAGCGTGTTCTCCAGACATGAATCCAATCGAGCACGTTTGGGATGCTCTAGGAAGACGAGTTTCTGGCCGCCAACAACCCCCACAAACTCTCCAAGAACTGGAAAGAGCTCTTCTGGAAGAGTGGGGCAGAATACCCCAACTCGTCATTAATAGCCTCATTGAGTCCATGCCTCAAAGGTGTTCAACGTTGCTGGCCGCCCGTGGAAACCATACCCCCTACTGAAAATGATTTTCTTTGAAGAAAACACCTTTTCTTATTCTTTTTTTCTCATATGCACAAATTGTGTTTTTTTCCTTTTGTACACAAATGCGCAATAAAATGCATTTGTTTCTGCCAAACATGTGTAATTTATTCTCATATAACCTACTATGTCTGTCGACCATGTATCAATCAGCTAAAAAGTTTCCCAGATACAAAATCCACCTAAAACTGCAATATCCTTTAATTGTTTTGAGCAGTGTATATAAATCGTGCGATAGTTGCACCACGGTTCGTGCGTATCTTGAATTTAAGTAAACTATTTTGAATAAGAAATCTTTGCCCTTTGCCTTATTTAAAATTAGAAATTCTGCGATTAAAAAGGACAAAGATTATTATTCATAAACAGTGATATTCAAATTCAAGGACCGTTCGAAACATAGGCGAGTGTCAAATCATTGGTATATATGTGATAAAGTGACATATTGGAGCTTTAAAAGGCAGTTGGCGTTATCTGTTTCAGGTTAGATTTCCTTGTATTGACACACAGGTATAGGCCGGATGGTTATATCACTCAGAAAATGTGTGTATTCTAGAAGTAAGCAGTCGAAATTTGCGTTTCAAAGCTTCATTACATAATCGGGATCAATCAAGCAAGAAAAATGCACTAGCGAGTCGTGATTAAAATTATTATATAATCATCTCTATATGTTGCAATCGGAATTTCAAATCTTTACATTATGAAGTCTTAGAAATACTATGATGATATTATCGAAGAAAATATGTTGTTACCTGTACCAAAGATCTTATTAGGTACGGTATAAATATCACTGGGTTCGAACATGACAGTCATCGTGGAAACTGGACGTCTCGAAAAAGCTTCGAATAAACTTCGAACTGTCTAAAACCCCGTAAAACAAATCTCACTCCTCTGTCTGTCTCTCCGATTTTGCTGTGCTTGCGTATTTAAGTTAATCTCGCACAAAGTTACAACCAATTTACCTGACTTCCCTTCTCCAATCATTATCGCTTTAAGAGGAACTTATTAACAGATCTGGTGAAATAATCTTGATATGATTTTAGTTCCGTAGCACAAAAAGACTCTTCTTGAACAATCTATAGCCTCGAAATCAGGTACAAGTCGTGAAAACAAACGATATGCTCTGATCTCGAGAATGCCGGCTAAAAATATATTTTGGATTACCAGACGATAATTTTAGCTTACGCTAGAGAAAACAACAAAGAAAAAAATGAGCTTATTGATGCGGAATAAAAATTAGAACATTAAAGCATTTAAATATTATAAGAGACATTTTGATATTTTAATAAAAGAATGAATTTAAATAAATAGGTTTTTTAGGACGGGATAATTTAGGAGTTATGACAGTTTAGCAATTATTTTAAGAATTTAGAGAGGTTTGATATACACGAGAAATAATAGTGAATTTTAATAGGGATTTAAATAATAAAAGGGTTTTATTTAAGGAATATAATTAGTTAGCGCCATTTTTAGATTTAAGCAATTTGGGATAACTATTATTATGTGGATTAAAGTCTTATACCGTTACATATGGAGATCAGAAGACCAATTATGTTGTCTGCAACAGCGCCAACTGCTTGATCGCGGTCGACCTCTACCCAATGGTGTATCGGTGTCTTGCACGTTCTCGTTCACCTGCTGTGTCGTCTTTCGCCCATAGCCTTTCAACGCTTCGTCTGTATGCAAAGCCCTGATTTTTTGGAGGGCTTTTTGAAGCTTATAAAGCGGTATGACAAATGTCTCAATGTACTTGGTACTTATGTGGAAAAATAAAGTTATGTTTTATCTTTAATGTCGCATTACATTTTTTGTCTTTCATCCACACCTCTGTCCACACTCGCCAGGGAAAACTTATTTTTCGACTGCCCCTCGTATATATATATATAAAATAACTTTGAAATCAAAAGACAACGAACAAGTTCTTTGACTAAATCTAACGAAATCTCTAATTTAAAGATGGCATATAATTAATTTATATATAGAATACTTAACTTTTGAAATTTAAAAGCTAGAAAATTCGAGCAATAAAATGACCAAAATTCCAATTATATATTATATGAGTTATAATTTTCCAACTAGACAAAAATGTCCGAGCCAGGATTCGAACCAGGGATCTCTTGACTCAAGCTGCCATTGTTCTACCAACTGAGCCATCCCGGACTAATCTGGAGGACCTAATTCACCCAGTTAATCTTATTGATCATGGCATCTGATCTGAATCAGCTCAACAGAATAAGTCGCAGGTAACAATTACAACTGATATGATTTATTTACCAATTTGAATAATTGTGTTAAAATTAATCTATATATTATACTCTTAAAATTTCTTAGCTATTTATTAAATATTTCTTTAGATGATAAGAAGAAATGTATAAATAAGATAAAATATAATAAATATAATAAATATAATAAATATAATAGAATTTTTTTTAAAGAAATGTATAAATAGAATAGAAGTAAGCGACTGTATCAAAAAAAAATCCATTTTAGAATTCTTTTTCACAGTAAAACTTGTTGACAGTATTCTGCGTTAGAACAGGAAGACTTTGACGGAACTATAAAAAAAACTCAATTATCGGGTCGGAAGTATGACCAAATGAAAAGTGCGTATTCTGCAGAAAGAGTCAGAACTACTTCTCGGAGGCTAAATATATGATGCTCCTTGGGGATTATCATTTCTCGATATAATTCGGAAATCTCAAGAAGTTCTGATGCAAATTATATTACGAATGTTAAAACTTTGGATGAAAGCGACAACAAATGAGAAGTTTGTTAATTTATAATAAAAAATGGTATGAAATGACGAGTAATTTCTTGATATTGGAATTTATTTTGTAACTTTAATTAATATCTATTTAAAGTTAGTGACTAATTTTATTTTATAAATTAGTGAAATGAGATTAAAATAGTATTTTCTTTTCATTATTTATTTTCATATTTTTAAGAAAATACTATATAGAATAAATTAGATTACCTGATACACATATTCTGTTGTGTTTTGTGTAGTGTGTTGTTATTCTATTTTTGCCCCTAGCCATTATACATATATGGCCAATTCTCTTTGGCACGTGCATTAATGTAACATGTGTATATATAAATTTAAAAACTTAAAATCCGAGAAAAAGAATGATAAAGAACTACCAATATTCAAAAAGATAAAAAGATTATATCTATAGTTGAAGACAGTTGAAATTTTATGTTTCATGTAATAGTTTCAATTTAAAAAAAAATCTTGCTGAATAGAATTAAGTAACACCGTTTTAACACGTTGACGGACACTTGCGGCTATAGCCGTCAAAGCGAAGTTCACTATGTGGCATGACGGCAATAGACGCCCAAAACGGAACGGTCGTTTTTAGACACTACGGCTATAGCAGCAAAAATGTGCATTTACCGGCGGATGAGTAGAAGCCCAGTGTCATGTTTTGGAAACAATTTTTTAGGTTGAATGTTCATTTTCCACCTGTTATACGAGTTGCAGCTTTAGTATGCACATGCAGGGTGGCTAGTGGTCAGGGAAAAATACAGTAAAAAAATTATAATTACCAGTATATTCTGATAGAAAATTTCTAATTGAACAGTGAACAGTGAACAGAATATTGCTTTAATGGATTTCCAAGTTTGCGAAAAACTACATCCAGTATATGAGTATTCGTGTATCTTATCCTGAGAGAGCCATTATAGAATGTGTTTAAAATACATTAATATAACAAAATAGTCGTTGAGGGCCACCGTAATACTTACCCATCATGAATATGCATAATGTAAAATATTAAAATAAAAAATGTGTAAACTACTTATAAAATGCATTGCAATTCGAATAATATCGTGACTTGATGACGTCATTAACTTTGAAGGCTCGATTACTGAATTGCTTGAAAGGAACATCCTTATAACTTCAAAAATAATAATCCTATTAACTAGCGGTTTATTGCATCTGATTAAGCGTCAAATTTCCAATTAAAATATATCTTTGAAGTGAAATGTGGATGAAATACAGGGTCATGAAAAATCGAAGAGTGTGGTAAATAGGATTACAAATATCTCGGCAACTAATTATCCGATCGACTTCATGCTTTATGCAAAATTTGTTTTTTTTATTGTCTTTTATATTCATTTCTTAAAATAAACAATTTCGAAAATTTTTATATACCTTTCATCAGAACTAATATTTTGAGAGTCCGAAAAAAATTGTTCCGGTTAATCGAGGTTATTGAAATGAAATAGGCTTCTTCCCATTATTACATACTAAGTACATACCAAATTGCAAGTCTCTATCACATTTTTTTCGAGAGATAGAGCGTTTACAGACTCACAGACACACAGACATACAGACGGATGGCAAAAAATTTTTTTCTAAAAATATGTTTTTCGGAATCTCCAGTGTCTGAAACGTGTAAATCCGTCAAAAAAAATTTTTCGATTTTCAAAACGATTACAAGACTTACCCTATACTACGTATGATGGGTAAGTAAAAGTGAGATTATTTGATCGAATTATCAACATAATTTTTTCTATAAGAATATACTGGTGTTTGTCACTTTTTTTTACTGTATTTTCCCTGATTACTAGCCACCTTGACGTAGTTGTGAAGGGAATAGTGTAACCAAATTAAAGGCGCTGAATTAATCAAAATTAAGTTTATTTAAGCAGAAAGAGTAAAACTATACTTCTAATATTCTAAAAATTACAAAAACATATAGTTTCAATTTTCGAACTTCACTTGTTCCTACTGTCCGTCAATGTGTTAAAAGCATTAATGGTATCGTCGAATTTTGATTATTGAAGAGTAGCGTGAAAAATTTGGAATTTTTTTATTAATATATACAATTTTATAAAATATATATTATACAATTAATTTATCTATAGAATACCGAACCTGAAATTTAAAAGTCAGCAAATTCGAAGAATAAAATGACCAAAACTCCGATTACATATTATACTCTTAAAATTTCTCAGCTGTTTATTAAATAAAATATTTCTATTTTAAAAACACAAATTGCACAAATTGTGCTTATTAGTTGCTAAAATCAGTGTAAAAATTGTTTTAAACTCATAAAAGAACTAAAATCCTACATGTTTCGGCTTTAAACTTAAAGCCATCATCGGGGAAAAGGAACAACACAAACGACTACTGATCTTTTAATTTCCGACACGAGAAAATTGAAATCAACAGTATGGAAAAATTTAAATAAAATAATTTCTTTAGATAAAGAAATGTATAAATAGAATAGAAGTAAGCGACTGTATCAGAAAAATCCATTTTAGAATTCTTTTTTACCGTAAAACTTGTTGACAGTATTCTGCGTTAGAACAGGAAGACTTTGACGGAACTATCAAAAAAACTCAATTATCGGGTCGGAAGTATGACCAAAAGAAAAGTGCGTATTCTGCAGAAAGAGTCAAAACTACTTCTCGGAGACTAAATATATGATGCTCCTTGGGGATTATCATTTCTCGATATAATTCGGAAATCTCCAGAAGTTCTGATGCAAATTATATTACGAATGTTACAACTTTGGATGAAAGCGACAACAAATAATAAGTATGTTAATTTATATTTAAAAAAAGGTATGAAATAATTGATGAGTAATTTATTGATATTTGAATTTATTTTGTAACTTTAATTAATATATATTTAAAGTTAGTGACTAATTATATTTTATTAATTAGTGAAATGAGATTAAAGTAGTATTTTTTTTTCATTATTTTCTTTTCCTATTTTAAAGAAAATACTATATAGAATAAATTAGATTACGTGATACACATATTCTGTTGTGTTTTATATAGTGTGGTGTGTTGTTATTCTATTTTTGCCATTTGCCATTATACAAACTAGGGAATCCAACCCGGGCTTCCCGAGATAGAGAATGTATGTGAAAAACACTTATTTTTTTATTGAAAACTCTAATAGATTTTTTGCATTTAATATTTTTTTAGATTGCTCCCAAACAACACCAAAGAGCATTTTTATATGAAATATGTCAATTATATATTCAAATAAAATTTTGAAATGTATTAAAAGTGGCAATTTAGCATTGGCCTAGTGCCAGAAGTTAATGGAATAAGGGATTGCTGAAAATTTCGTTATTTACAGAAGTTTTTATTTTTTCTGGTAAGAGTTTATTTCAATTACATGTTTGTTACATTTGTGTTTTTATATTTATACTGTTTTATTTATTGCTTAATGAAGTTTTAATATCGTTATTGAATATTACCTGGAAAGAAATGCTGAACATTTTATATTGTATAAAGTGCAAACGGATTAATATTTTGTAATCGTCTGCAAGCGATAGAGATAGATTTTTAATCATGCATGAAATTTAATTTAAATACTATAATAAATTACTATATTCCGATACAGTTTTCAAACAAATTGCACTTGAAAGAAAATTTTCCCCTATATAACGGTGTGAAAATTAAAAATATTCGTCGTTTAGAAATTAAAAAAATTGCAATAGCAAAAATCTCAAAACTGAAATTTCATCTTCAAGTGTTTCCATTTGCAAAATGACGTCAGGGTTACACACGGACATGTTTGTCCTTTATAATATAGATATCGCCAATTTCCTGTAGCACGTGCATTAATGTAACATGTGTATATATAAATTTTAAAACTTAAAATCCTAAAAAAGAATGATAACGAACTATCAATCTTCTAAATGATTATATCTATAGTTGAAGAGAGTTGAAATTTTATCTTTCATGTAATAGTTTTAATTTTAAAAAAATCTTTTTGAATAGAATTAAGTAACACCGTTTTAAAAACATTAATCGTATCATCCAATTTTGATTATTGAAGAGCAGTGGGAGAATTTTTTTATTTTGTAAATAATATGTACAATGGATTTTTTATTTTGAATAATTCTTGAAAAAGATAAAATACATGTTTTTTAATTATTGAATTATGGGAAACACAAATAATGAGTTGTGTGAACAAACAGTAACGAGGATTAATCATATTTTTTTATGAAATAATTTATTTTAACATATTATGAGATATAAGGCAAAAGATAATCTCCACTTTAATAATATGGACATAATTTCTCGGGTAACTTATTATTTGCTATATATATCAATCGTTATTAATATTTAGTATACATTGTTAGTTTTAAAAAAAATTTAATTGTATTATACATAACACTTTTGGAAAATAAATAGATACATAAAACAAAATAAACACTTGTATCAGAGAGTTCTTTTGAGAATTATTTTTCTCTGTAACACTTCTTGACAATAGTCTTCGTTAGAACAGGAAAACTTTGACAGAAATACATGTAAACTCAATAATACGGTCGAAAATATAACCAGAGGAAAAGTCGATATTTTTCAGCGAGATCAAACTTATTTGGAAACACGTAATATATGCAACATTGTGACTTCATGATATGATTCACAAGTTATCAGAACTGCTCGTGCAAAAATTGGATTTCGGATTATACAATTTTAGATGAAGGAGAAAATAAATTAGAAATATATTTATATTTCATAAGAAATGTTATAAAATAATCTGACATGTAGTTTATTAAAATCGATTTATTTTTCAAGTTTAATTAATATTTAAAGCTACTGAAATCAATAATACGGTCGAAAATATAACCAAAGGAAAAGTCGATATTTTTCAGCAAAATCAAACTTCTTTGGAAACACGTAATATATGCAACATTGCGACTTCATGATATGATTCACAAGCAATCAGAACTGCTGGTGTAAAATTGGATTTCGGATTATACAATTTTAGATGAAGGAGAAAATAAATTAGAAATATATTTATATTTCATAAGAAATGTTATAAAATAATCTGACATGTAGTTTATTAAAATCGATTTATTTTTCAAGTTTAATTAATATTTAAAGCTACTGAAATCAATAATACGGTCGAAAATATAACCAAAGGAAAAGTCGATATTTTTCAGCAAAATCAAACTTCTTTGGAAACACGTAATATATGCAACATTGTGACTTCATGATATGATTCACAAGCAATCAGAACTGCTGGTGTAAAATTGGATTAAGGATTATGTAACATTAGATGAAGGAGAAAATAAATTAGAAATATATTTATCTTTCATAAGAAAGGTTATAAAATAATCTGACAGGTAGTTTATTAAATTCGAATTTATTTTTCAAGCTTAATTGACATTTAAAGCTACTGAAAACAGTAGATGTTCGACTATCCGGTCTCCGTACTATTCGACTTAGTTTTAAAAAAATCCCTGACGGCTCGGCCTACAGGCACAGATAGATTTCGAAGACACAGACCAGGGGGCGCCTGTTTATTGAGAATTGCAGAAGAAATAACATTTTCGCCATGATGCGGCACTTGAGACCACCCACTTCAAAATCTACCTGTATCTGTAGGCGGAGCTGGCAGGGATTTTTTTTTTTTTTTTTTTTTTTTTTTTTTTGTGCTATAAGGGTTGGTCCTATAAAAAAAACTTCCCAATATAAAAGTTGTACATAATATTATGAGGATTTATAATAAATTTAAGCGGATTTGATATCTTGATAATTGACGAAGTTATAAATTTTTTTCTTCTTAAATCCCTATTCCCCCCCCCCCTTGAGGCCATTTTTAATGATATCAAAAATCTGTCATAGATAAATTTCCGGCACTTTTCCTAGAAGTAATAATAACTTTAAACGGATTCGATACGTATCATAATTAAGAAGTTATGGGTTTTTTTCTGTTTTCCCCAAAAGTCCCCCCCCCCCTTCGATTTTGCCCATTAACGAACTAGACCGAGATTTTATGTTTCAGTTTGGAAAATATTTGTGCATAATTATTGAAGTTATCGTGTCCATAAAAAAATTACAATATAGATAGATAAATTGATAGATAGATAGATAAAGTTTTGAACTGGGGGGTGGTTTTGGGGTTCTGGGAGTCATGATCGGCGTAGATCTCCAAAATTTTTTCAGAAATTTAAACATAGGGGCGAGTGTAATAAGTAATGTTTCTTACGAAATCTACCTAAAATCATCCATATAAAATTAGGAATTACTATGTCAAGCCGTAGAATTCGGTTGTTTGTAGAAATCTATGCAGTAATGTCTACCGCGCAAGAAGCTGAAAGGAAAGACTTTTTCGAAAATTAAAAATTGTAAGTTTTCCTTTTTTTTCTAATCAATCAACTTTCCACATTTCTGTATTCATTTATTAATGTACAGTGAAATAGGTTTAAATATTTTTTAGACTTACGATTTACATTAAGGTTTGGTTTACTTCAGAACTGTATGTTATGTACTGGGTTGGGTTGGGTTGATTATTGACGGCCAATTATCTGCACATGGGATATAGGCCCGGGGGGAGTGCCCTTCGTGGGGGTCTTTCTAAGGGAACCTAACCCGTATTTACGGATGGATAAATCCACGGCTTGAAGAAAACCACGAAAACTCCGAACGATTAGGCCGACGGGCGCGATTGGGATCGAACCCAGCACCTCCCGTCTACCAGCTTCGAGAGCACAACCTCTCAGCCACTATGTTATGTACTGTATTCACAATGTGAACAGGGTACATGATTTTGTTTCCTGCAATTAAGTTAGACATTATAAAGTTTCTCTTAACATTGGTACAATATTAATTAAGTATTCCATAACAATAATAATTAATTTCCCCTATTCGAAGGATTAATTATTAAGTTAAATCCGAGAAAAAATTTTAAGTTCTCAGCTAATATTAAGAAAAATACTTATTCTTGGACAACTTTTTTTTTCTGTAATATATTTTTTAAATGTACAGAGTGGTATCTCTCTGTTCTAAAAAAAAGCAACCAACGCTGTGTGCAACCAGTCAATCATTTTTTGTGTTCAGAGGTCTTTCTAGGCTGATATTAAGAAAACTATTGCATATAGAAATATGAAAGTTGGTAGTTTATAGCGAAATGTTTGATAAACACGATGAAGTAGAGAGTTTTTAAATAGAAGGATTATTTTAATAACTATTTAAAATTGAAGTTAGTCAAAATAGTTCTGTTAAAAAAGTGTTATGGGACAAAAACTATGCGTAGTAATTTAACCATAATTTGCAGGGATATAGTTGACAAGCTTGCGGTATGCAGTTTGCAATTATTAGTTTTTTAATTTGACTAATGTTTTGAAGTTTCTCATCTTTTTGCTTCTTTTTGGGAACAGCGAATTTAAAGCTTATTCTATCGACGATTACTATCAGAATTTTCAAGCTATGTTTTTGAGACTTTCACAAAAGTTGCTCTATACATTTGGCTAATATATTATGCACAGTATATTTTGGATTGCTTTCGCGCATGCGCAGTGAAACAATATTTAGTAAACCTGCTCATTTTTCATCCAATATTTATTATTTTTTAGTTCTGATTCCAGGGTATTGTATATAATGTTGTTTGTCATCGTTTCTGAAAAGAACATTTTTTTTATATTAAGAAATCTGAAAAATATAAGCAAAACACTTGGTAAAATTTGGGATTGTTTTTATAAAAACCCTAATTTCTCCATGAGTATACGTGCTATCCTCATAAAAATGAACATAGTTCATTAAAAGAAGCCTCTTAAGCATGTGCTACCGTTTCAACGCTTTTGCGATATTAGTTTTTACAGGGTTATCCAAAAGATATTCTTTTTTTTCAATTTATTGACGGCCCCCTATGGGGTTTCGATAAAAAATCTTCGCCGAAATATGTGACGTCAACTATGTTCTTTACACGCCTGAAGTTTCAGGATAATTTCTTATGTATTTTTCTAGATATTTAACAAAACGTCTAAAATCGCAAGTGACCGGTCATCATTGGCCATATAGTACCATATATACGTCTTTCAGGGGACTGTTCTAAAACGGCGTATATCTGAGTAAAACATACAATCGAAATTGTAGGTGTAAAAGTTTTGGTTGTAACAATCATACAAATCATAATCCTCTGCTGCAGCCACACAAATTTAATTTTGCTACCATTTTCGGTTGTTTAAGATGCACTATATATTGAAAAAAATTTAAACCACTGAAAAAAAAGATAATGATTTTTTTAATTTAAAAATAAACTAGTCGTTGGGATCCACCGTAATACTTACCCATCCTGGATATGCATAATGTAAAATATTAAAATAAAAAGGTGTAAACTTATAAAATGCATTGCAATTCAAATAAAATCGGGCTTGATGACGTCATAAACTTTAAAGCGAGGCTAACGAAAAAGAAAGGCTACCGCGGTGCTTTACGCGTATCTTTTTTTACAGACCGTGGGAGTCACGTGATGCTCGAATCCACCAATGCAGGTGTACGAAAAGAGCATCACGTCACTCTAGCGGTCTGTAAAAAAAGATAAGTGAAATGCACCGCGGTAGCCTGTCTTTTTCGTTAGCCTCGCTTTAAAGGCTCGATTACTAAATTGCTTGAAAGAAACATCCGTATAACTCCAAAAATAATAATTCTATTAACTAGCGGTTTATTGCATCTGATTAAGCATCGAATTTCCGATTAAAATATATCTTTGAAGTAAAATTTGGATGAAATACAGGGTCGTGAAAAATCGAAGAGTGTCGAAAATAGGATTCCAAACATCTCGGCAACTAATTATCCGATCGACTTCATGCTTTATGCAAAATTTATGTTTTTTCATTGTCTTTTATATTCATTTCTTAAAATAAACAATTTCGAAAATTTTTATATACCTTTTATCAGAACGAATATTTCGAGAGTCTGAAAAAAAAATAGTTCCGGTTAATCGAGATTATTGAAATTAAATAGGCTTCTTCCCATTATTACATACTAAGTACATACCAAATTGCAAGTTTCTATCTCAATTGTTTCGGGAGATAGAGCGTTTACAGACACACAGACACACACACAGACGGACGGCAAATTTTTTTTTTAAATATGTTTTTCGGAATCTCCAGTGTCTGAAACGTGTAAATCCGTCAAAAAAAATTTTCGATTTTCAAAACGATTACAAGACTTACCCTATACTACGTATGATGGGTAAGTAAAATGAAAATTACCAAACCTATTATCAGTTGAACACCTTCAATTACACTTTTTTTTAATTCCATTATTCCGTAGAAACAGATTTTAATTAAAATAATCTTTGATCGTCGTCTGATGTGCCGATATACTTTGCGACTTAAGCAAAGCAATATGTATGGACTTAAGTTCCTGTAAAGGTTTCTCACTGGTATTCTGAGAAACATTTCTCTTTTAATGAAAGTGCCTTTCGTTTTCGGTCATTTTAGAAGCACATTAAGCGCTCAAAAGAGACCGGAAGACAAAATAGAAATCGCGCTGAACCTTGGTCTAAATTGCACGAAATCAGAAAATGAATGGACGTTTACTAATCTTAAAAATGATTCGTGAGCAGACTACCCTGTTCATTCTTTGCATCCCACCCCCTCCACAGGTTCCACGAACTTGAAATAATCTATCAGTCACACATCTTCCGTGTCCTTCAACTTTTTCAAATATTGCTAGCAGAAAAGAATTAAAAACGACGGTGGGGGGAGAAATTCTGAGAAAATCGATTATGAAAGAAACGACGTATAACCGAAGTTATGCGTCGTATAAATGAAACATTACAACATTAAAATACATACGGTTGAAACGGGACCGCGCTGAAACAACGTAAAAATGATAAACGTATAAACGGTGTTTTACTGCATTATATATATATATATATATATATATATATATATATATATATATATAAGTAAATGATATATAAATAGGCACTTTACTGAACCAATATGACAAATAATCGATGAACAACAAAATATGCACTTTAATTTCAACTAATAACACTTTTGGTCGAAACTATACAACAAATTTACATTACGATAATCCAACCAGGCATAACGGCTATATCCATTTTACATCTCGCTTCATAATAAAAATTAGAACACTGGCTCTTAGACAAATCTCGCGATTCAAACCATTTATAACTCGTGCACAGTTAGTTCATTTGATGAAGTGAAGTTTCTAACCATGGGTAATAACACTAGAGAGAGAGAGTCAGTTCATATCGTTTACATGAAGTGCTCAAACTGGAATCCTACATATATATATATATATATATATATATATATATAATACCTTTGAATTCAAAATACAACAAACAAGTTCTAGCAACAAATCTGAACAAATTTAAAGTTAGGTAAGTAATAATCTAATAAAAGCCACTTTATTACCAAAAACCCTAAGCAAAATAAGTCAGCAATAAAATTAATAATAGTATATAATCCACTAAATAATGAACTTGGAAGTAGATGTTATACAAGTGCATTTTGAAAATACAAAGATGAACAAATAATACCAAAAAACAACAGTAATTATTGTATAAAAATTAATAAATACACAGTAAAACGTGCAATGCAGCTATATTAACTATATGTTTCCAACAGAAGCCTATAAAAATAGATATTTAAGTATACTGGAATTGGGTTAATATTATTTTATATATTTACTTGCTCTACAAACAAATAAACATATAAAATATAAATAAACTACTCTAACAAAGAAATTTGTTTTAGGATTCTTTTTCTCTATGACACTTCTCGAAATTACCTTTCGTTAGAACAGCAAAAGTTTGACAGAACTATCAGTAAACTGAGTAATAAAGTCGAAACCAGAGAAAAGATTTCGCATTCTGCATAAAGTAACAAATAGTTTCTCGGAGGCGCAATATATGCTCCTTTGGGGAATTCTCGATATGATTTGGAAGTCATCAGAAGTGCTCGAGAGAAATTGGATTAGGGGTTTCAACAGATAAGCATAAAGGCAATTGCAAATCAGGGGCTCATTTTTTGTCCATTGAAAGGGTACAAAATAATCTAGGTAGTTTCTTTAATGCAAATTTATTTTTTAACTTTAATTAGTTTTTTTTCCAATTAGCGATCAATAATATATTTTTTAAATTGTCAAATTATATTTGAAAAAATAATTTATTTGTTCACACCTAAAAAGACTACATAAAATGACATCAATTACTTCATATCTATATACATATGTTATGATACAAGTTGTAAATTTCCAACTGGACGAAAAATGTCCGGGCCAGGATATGTTGTGTTAAAAAATAATCCAACATATGTTATGGTTATCAGTCTTAGCTTTACACACATATATATACTACAAAGTTGACATATATATATATATATATATATATATATATATATATATATATATATATGTTTGTCCTCAATTGAGTGCGCTACAGTAAATGCCATGGAAACGATTCACACATATCGCGCACACAACATGAAATTGGGATAAAAACAATCCTATATATTATTTCTGTTGTCAACATCTCTTTTACTAAGCAAATAAAAAACGCAGAACGATAAATGAGATATCATATGAAAGAATTTGTAAGCGGCTTCTGGCATAGTATGCTCACATTTCGTTAAAACATGTATTTTGAATAAAAATTGCAATTCATTAAACATTAAATCGGCATTGTTTTCATAAATGAAATAAAAGGTTTTCCTCAGATTAGTGTTGCCACAAAAATAAAATACCGCAATAATGATTATATAAAAAATGTTCAATAAAGATAAAGTGTGACATAGTTGCTGCACAGGTTTATTTTATATTTATGATAAAAAAAGCCAAATTTAAATTCATGCTTTTCACCCCATATATATCAATTTTATCATGTTCTAAATGACGTAGCCCCATCAAAATGCACTTGAAACGATTATTTCCCGTTGGCTGTAATGTAACGGAATACTTTTGACTGTCCCTGTAAAAAACTGTAACACTTCAGTTGAAATAGGGAACATGCTATAGTAAGCGACAATAGCATACAAAAATTTCAGGGTGATCCGAGTATATTTACGCGAGTTAGAGCACGGACAGACGGCAGACGGCCAGACAAACCGAAGTCATAAAAACTTTTCAACTAGGTTGGAAAGTGTTGAAAAATATATACTATACGTATGTGTACCATGTGCTATTTTTCAATCTTAATTATGCTTAAAAAAAATTGGGTAATATTCTTATATATTTAAGTAAACTAAGTAGAGCTTTCTTTCTTTTAATAGATATTTCACAAAGTAGGTTCGCCTGTATATGAAATCGATAATACAATGTATGCGTGTGTTTTTCAAAAGATTCAATAGTGTTCAGAAAAACAACTTTCAGAAAAACATCTTCTGAATTTAAATAATGTCCTAAGCATAATACAACATAAATAAAGATCAAGTTCTTTAAAAGAAGATTTGACACATTATGTCACTAAAAACAAAAATAATGATAAAGAAGCGAAGGTAAATTTCTATAAATTATTCTATCACAAACAAATAAACCAACTTTTAAAACACATTTTACATGACAAGATATTGATTACTTTTCTGCAGCAACATAAGCTAATGGATGTTTCCTTTTCAATAATACATGTCTCATACCGTTAATGAATGAATTTCCTTGCGCATGATTCGGTATACGCTTCATACATTAAAGTAATAAAACAAGATGTTTTAAAGAAAATAACATTTTTGACAGAAGTGAGGATTTTTTCTACCTTTGAAAATCGTCTAAGAACATTAAAAAGAGTATGTAAGACATTAATCATTTAATCGTATTGACTGTTTTTCCATCTTTTCAGTTCGCTTCGAAAGTGCTAGTGAGTATTTTCACAGACGATTTCACTCTTGAATAATTGTTCGAGAAGAAAGTACTATATTATTGTATTTAACGGATGAAAAACAGGAGACTTATCTGTATTTTTTCAACAATATATATCACTTTTGTCAACAACGATGCATCATATTACATCAGGCGATCACTCTAATGATGTTAAATTTATTATATTGCTTATATATTCTTCTAAAAATAAAACGATAGATATATTGAAAAAGATCTGTGCTGAAATGTTTGCTATGACTATGATTTGAATATATTTTATAATATATGATATAATAAATCCCGATATATATCTCGAAAACACTTAGTGTACTATAAATAGTGTGGATAATTCTAGACTAAAGTAAAAAATGCAATAATTTTAAACATGAGACATGTATAATTATTTATGTATTATAATAATACATGTCTCATACCGTTAATGAATGAATTTCCTTGCGCATGATTCGGTATACGTGTCGTACATTAAAGTAATAAAATAAGATGTTTTAAAGAAAATAACATTTTTGACAGAAATGAGGAATTTTTCTACTTTTGAAAATCATCTAAGAACATTAAAAAGAGTATGTAAGACATTAATCATTTAATCATATTGACTGCTTTTCCATCTTTTCAGTTCGTTTCGAAAGTGCTAGTGACTGTTTTCACAGACGATTTCATTCTTGAGTAATTATTCCAGAAGAAAGTAATATATTATTATATTTAACGGATGAAAAACAGGAGACTTATCTATATTTTTTCAACAATATATATCACTTTTGTCAACAACGATGCATCATATTACATCAGGCGATCACTCTAATGATGTTAAATTGATTATATTGCTTATAATTTCTTCTAAAAATAAAACGATAGATATATTGAAAAAGATCTGTGCTGAAATGTTTGCTATGACTATGATTTGAACATGATATAATAAATCACGATATATATCTCGAAAACACTTAGTGTACTATAATAAATAGTGTGGATAATTCTAGACCAAAGTAAAAAATGCAATAATTTTAAACATGAGACATGTATAATTATTTATGTATTATAATGAATACAAGTGTTGCATATTTCTTTAAAAGAAGCATTTCAGATTACAGTGCATATTTTTGGAATAATGATTCACAAAAATGTTTTTCAAAGTATTATTCTAGTTTTTTAAAAGTACTAAAAGGTCTTTTCCAATTACTGGAAAGCATTTAAATATCGTATATCCAGTAACACATTTCAATCGGCTGTCAAACAATACAAGTTTTTATCGACAATTCCAATATATTGAATGTTATTTTAAGAATTATAAACAAAGAAAATGATACTATTATTCCCTATTGTAATTCGTATCGTAAAAATGCTATGCCGTTATATTATTATGTTTTCATAAATGTTTTCTTATGCTCTGGAATAATTTGAACACTTAAAAAATTAATTCACAAACAATAACTTATGTTTTTTTTTTTTTTTCAATAAAGAAATTAAAATTATATTTTTAGTCCAATAATAATTAATAAATTAATATAGTAACAATGTTACGCTATTAAATTTATATTCCTTATTAAAATTTTCATATGACATTTTATATATTTGATTGTATGCAACAAATTTAAGCATACAACTATTTCGCTAACAGAAAATTAAATCAAGTTAATTAATCTTGTATTATTTTGCATTATAATTATTACATAACAACCACTTAAAGAAAAAAAAACATTGAATGTTTGCTTAAAATGGATGAAAGTTATTTTTTTTTTAAGTTTTTAAATCATTTGTAAACTAAAATGTATTAACAAGTCCAATTTATGAAAAAAAGAGGAATTTAAATTTTTAAAAAATGAAGTCTCATTATTTAGATGATAAAAATTTTAAAAAGGTTCTTTTTGTTAAAAATTCTAAAAATTTATCAAAAATACAGAACAAAAAATTCAAAAATAATATGAAGCAAGACATTTCATCTAAAACTCTATTGATCATTTTTACTTTATCATCTTGGCTTGGAATAACATTTTCAAAAGCCTGTGATAAACAGAGACTTTGTATTCCAAGTTTCTGGGATAGTTTAATTTTTATTTCTGAAACTGTATCTTCCATCATAAGCATTTATGGAATAAATATTTTTCGTTTATCACAACGATTAATTTTAACAATTTATGCCTACATTATTCTTGGTCTTTTAATTCAAATAACAATGTTGTTAAAACGAAAGAAGGTGTTCAAAATTGGAAGCAGTCTCTGCTATTGGTCCAACAAATTAAATGTGGATTTGCTGAAGCAGTTTAAATTAATAAAAATTTATGTATCTTTAATTGTGACATCGATTATATCCATTTCTGTTATTTTAATGGTGTATTTTATGTTTGCGAAAATAACAGACGACAGTTTTATAACGGTGTTCGGCTTTCAAGTTGTAGCTTACAAATCAACTGTAGTTCTTTACCTTATTCGCATCTGTTGTGTATTTTCTGCAGCTACTAGCACCGGAATTATTTTTCTAGTTTTAATTATTTGTACTAACACTTATGCTTTCGCTAGAGGTATGCTAAAATCCTTTAGTAACAACTTTAAATCGGAACGAATAACAAAATTGTTATCTAAATCTGTCATTCTTTCTTATATGTCTGCATACCGGAACTTAATAAATTTATTTAAAGATATTGATAATGTTTTGTCGAGCAGCTGTTTATTGATATATGCAGCTGCGGTTATATGTTTCTTTAACACGGTAAGCATTCTTTTCTCAGGTATTATTCAAGAAGACTCATCGATGATTATTCAAATGATATTTTCTCTACTGATGGCGGCTGTGTTATTCTTTTCGCTGACTTTCTCAGCCACAGATGTAACCTACGAGTATGACAATTTAAAATTTATGTTAATGGATGGAACAGAAAAGCTATTTACTCTGACAGATAATGAAAAGATATTGTCTGCATATAGAATGTTTGTCGACAGTGTTATGGGCATACGCATATACTTCACTGGAGCAGATATGTTTGAAATAAACAAAGGATTAATATTGACAACAGCGGGAGCTTTGATAACTTACGGTGTTATGCTTTTCCAATAACGATTACTTGATCCTACTTGATAAAATAGATCTTTATATTCAAATGATCACTGCTTTAATAATGGCGATTGTTTTGTTCTTTTCATTGACTTTCTCAGCCACAAATGTAACCTACGATTACCTACGATGTGTAATACGATTAAAAATTAGCAAAAAAGCGTGTGATATATCTTATCCCATTCATAACAAAAAAAAATACAACTTTACAAATAATAACTAAAAAAGCTATTGAAAGTGCACATATTTTATGTCCACACAAATTAATAATTATTTAGATATAGGGATTGAACTAACCAACAGATGTACATTATGATCGCAATATTTTCACCTTATTGAGAATTAAAAGTATGAAAAAATGATAGAACGGTTCACTACGAAATATGCATCAGCAGAAATTTGAAATTCATGAATGCATTGTTTATATCAACAATATAAATAACCAACATCACATTTGAAATATGTCATAAAATATGGAAAAATGAGTTTTTCTCCCATTAAAGAGATAAATACTTTAAAAGATCCCTCTTATAGATATAAGATTTTCCTTTTTCGTTTGACATCGCTATTCTTTAAAATACTATTGTAATAGAAAAAGTTATTGTTCAAAATGGATATAAAAAAATAAAATGTTTTAGAATGTCAGCAACATACAAGAATCATTCTTTTAGTACCAAAGGAACACTAACTAAGAATTTTTCATTTTTTTTATCATGTTTAAAGCATAAGAAGAATTTAATATTTAGCTTTTTTGAAATAAATTATGCATTATCCTACTAATTGTTGAATATATAAGTATCATAAAAGACAGCTCATAAGTATTCTAACTATTATGCATTTCCTTTCTAGTAGCTGTGAGACTCGATTGCCGACAGATGATACAATTATTCAATGAAAATCAATTCTTGCAAGTGTCTTGGGAGAAGCAGTTAGGTAGGCAGCTTAAACACCTCAACACCCAAGCTGACTTCACCGCTAACTAACACTCTTTATTGAGACAATGTTTAAATTCCCACTGATTCAATAGCTTTACACAAATGTGCCCCTGCAGTTTCGCAGGTTTGAATACTAGTTCTATCTCATTAAAGTTGTGATGGCTACCCTATATATTTTCCCTAACCAAACAAATTACCAAGACAAAATGAACACTTCTTATTGAACTAGATATTTTCAAGCTCTTTTTTACCAAGTAGTCATATCCAAACAAGTCTATTACGCCAATTTCTGCATAGAAACTACAGCATTACTCAGTCAAAATTTTACTGTTAGTCAAACAACTCTACACATCAGAACAGATTTCGTATATATAGAACATCTTTCCATATATGGATGATCAAAAACTCATGTCAGGGACTCTTGGGCATACATACTAAACAAACAAATTTAGACAGCAAAGTCGAAGTTTTCCCTAATCTGGAGTGCTATGACTGCTTATAAAATTTATACATGACTGACTGTAAAAAAGTTTATTAATTGTAGATTGTATCCCGTCTCAATGCTCAACGCTGCAGCGGAGGATCGAATCAAAGCGTCTCTTTTTTATGTAAATATCAAAAACAAAAAAGATAATGATCTAAAAAAGAATAATAAATTATCACCTTTTCATTGTGTTACTGACGTCATGTGTCATTTTTACTTTTATACGACACTTATGAGGATTATTAGTTATGTATTTCGGAATATGCAATGCTTATGTTAGTGCTATGTCAAACTAAGAGATCCAAAAGCTATAGGCTAGAAAAAGTCTATTTTAGACAAGAAAAATCACATACTAATTAACCTACATATACCTCACTAAATCATCTTATTATGACAAGTTGCCAATTAGGGTCTAAGATATTGCTAAAAAAACTAGGAAAACAGTTCATATAATATCATTGGTTTCTATGCAGCAAAATGCATTGAGTAGAAGCTGCGACAATGCAGCATCCATCGCGAAAGATACTCCTTTCAAAACACGAACATAAATATTGTTAGTATTGGAAAAAAATTCCTGTGTTTTAGCAGTTCTCTAGGTATTTTATATTATACATATGCATAGGGTGTTATTTATATTCATTGTAAGCTTATTGTTTAGAAAAGATTTATGATGATGAAAAAAGAACATCGATTGCATACAATTTTATCATCCACTTCATATTTTATTTTGTGGCTTGAAATATCAACATATAATGAAATTTTCGTAAAATGAAACTCGCATTGAAAAGAAGACTCATTAATATTTATTTAAAATATTCTGATAAGAATACTTAAGGGTTAGAAAATGACACTAAGAGTGAAAAACATCTCACTAAGATTGTTTTTACAGCATATCTCATCTTATAACTGTCTATTCATCTAACAGTCAGTCTTCTTCTATATTGCCCAGTTAAATAAATCAAATGACTGTTGTAATATTAAACATCTTTAGATAAAGCTAATTTTATATTTAAACTGTATGTAGTAGAGTTTAACTGAAGCATTTGATTAACATTCAGTTGTAAGATTGTAATTTCAGTAAATATAAATTTACTAAGTTAATAATATAAATTAACTTGTGAAATCATGTCTGGTTAAATATAATAATATCTTACATTGTGATGTAAAATGCGCACCAAGATTCTCAAAGTACATTTTCTATTTTTTTTTAATCCAAATAACGTGTACCCCATTCTTTGCACAAAAAAATCTTCATAAGTTCTGTAGCAAAATACAATAATAAAGGACATTAAAGAGGATAAAAGTTAGTATTCTACATGATATATGCCGCAAAAACATTACCAAAGAACAATAAAAAACGTAATAGTTAATATTTTTCATGTAATCTGAGCAATCATTACTAAGCTCATAACGTATGTATATTTCTTTTTTTATAAATAAATAGTATGATTTGTAATGTAGAAATTTCAATTCGTATGATCCTCTGTTTTTCTTAAATTTTAATTTTGCATTTTATAACCGCCGTATAAAGTACACCTGTAAATTTCGATGAATTTTACTGTACCAAATGCGCTTTAAGGAATATAAGGAATATAAGGAATATATGCGGAATATAAGGTACTTTAAATTTTATCAATAAAATTTCAAAATCTAATCAAGGTAAAAAGATATAACAAAAACTTTATTTGATTTCCATATAAAATTTTCACCTTTCGGCAAATAAAATGTTATTCATATAAGTGATACAATCCAAAAATTCTTTTAATGCGTTAGCGTAATCCGAGGATCAAATAAGATTTTTAGAACCAGAAATTGTATTGTTTAATAAAGTACATTTAATGAAATGCAATAGTGTAAATTTATTTGGCTTTACATACTAAAGTTAAAATTTCAGCCTCAAAACTGGTTTATTTCAACCACGTATTATAACTAAATTACTTCCGGGAACTTTCTTCTATATTGTTGTAAAAACAAAATCTGACAATAAGTTCATTTGCAATCTGATTCACATACTAAATTGTAGTACTTAAGTATATTCCAATAGAATTGGTTCACAATCAAGACAATTTCATATAAGATAAATGCATGAATTTATTTTATAATAAAATATTTATGTATGTTTGATTTTTCTGCGATTATACAATTACTTTAGAAATTTAATAGCCAGGACCAAAAAAAAGTCATTTGAAAATCTTGTAATTTGGCATTTAAAAATTTCAGAATTAAATGTAACGCACACATACATAAGACACACGTTCCTCTGTAGCAATTGCTCTCTGTTTCTTTTTATTTTTTTTAAGTGTTTTCCTTCTTTTTTTTATATTTGATGCACTACACCAATGTTTTCTAACTTTGTGGATTAAGTAGGATGCTTAATGTGTTTTTATGTTATCTACGACAAAGTATGGCATTTAATTTTATATTGAAAATAAAACCATATTAATTATTTTTACAGTGTTAAACAGCACTTATGAGTGTCTATTTAGAAAATTTACGCAAGTTAGACCTTTCTATCTACTATTTCTTCTTAGACATCACGTAATAATTTCACTTCACAGGTCTTTAATGAAATATTTATAACTCAATGTGTATAAGCTTTTAGGAATTACATGATGTTTTGTGAATCCAGTCACAGGATGAATTTGTTTTCTTTATATGTTCATTGGTACCAATTTATGTGAGTCCGTGAAGGCCGAATTTATCCAACAATTTCCACTGCAGTATCAGTTATTTTCAAAAATTAACGCCATTGTGTACACTAAATGGCTTTTTCTTCCTTGTCGCTGTACATGATTAAAGTTACATTTATGCTGTGATATATTTCATCTAAAATATTTAATTATCATAAAGTGAATAAGATAACGTGATAAATTCTGACTACCAACTTATGTTGAGAGTAAACTGTGAGACATATTTAACCACTTAATGGTCGCGCCCGATAAGTGTAGGCTACTTTTTTTAAAATTCGGATTGTTTGATTGTTCCCCCTTTTTTTTAAGTAGAAATATTCACCTTATTTATTAGCATATAAAATAATGACAGAATAAAGCAAATTGCACGGTTTTAAAATACTGGTGGGAATCGAGCAATCTGAATTTTTAAAAAGTATCCTATCATCCCGTGAATATCACGGGCACGACCGTTAAGGAGTTAAAGGACTTTAAAGGAAAATAAAGCACATTGTAAATGTATCTTAACTTACACGTCACTACTTCTCTATAATATCGTAGTTATCGAGCTCGAAATCTTATCCTAATTCACGCCGAGGGATGATAATCTTCTCGGTATATCCCTATATCCAGTCTTCTCTATCCATCTTTTTTATTGACAGCTAGATATATAGATAAAATATTGAACGTCTCAGGCAGATTAGGGACATATGTTGAACAGAACAAGTAAATAGTTCAATAAACATATATGTACTTGTTTTATTAATCTACTTGTTTTTTTATTTTTTATTGGTGTGTGTTTATTTATTTATATATATTTTATTTCAACTTTTGTTACAGTGAACTCTTGCATTAAATAGAAATAGTTCAAAACACAAGTTTTTTTTTTTCCTTGAAACTGTACTTTGTATCTAGTAAGTTTTGATTTATAAACAAGTAAGTCTCCTGTGACAATTGAAAAACAACTCCATCACAGATGAGAATTTTTCAATACTGAAAGTTTATGCCTTTATTTAAATTAAATGTATAGTTTAACTAAATGTATAGTATATATAGTTTTTATTGTATAGTATTACGTTTGTTGTTAAATAAAGTGCATAAATTATAGAAAAATATTAACACTAAACACTGCGTCATAATCTACCGTAATTTCCGGCGTATAAGCCGCAGCTCAAAGAGTCGTTTTTCGACCCAGAAATTTTATTCAATAATTGTAGTTAAATATTTACAGCGATCTTTTAAGTTACATTTTATAAAATAATATTTCTGGGTCGAAAAACGACTCTTTGAGCTGCGGCTTATACGCCGGAAATTACGGTACATTTGTTTTTGGGGAAAAAAATCAAGCAGAGCTTTGTTTTTGAATTGACAATCAATCCCAAATAACTAATTTTAATTCTATAAATATTCATATTAATTTTACTGCTCAGACGTTTTTCATAACTCTTTACATACTCTTTTCATAACTCTTTACATCAATTAACTTTGTTTACGATGTAATGTATAATTTTCATTTTAAACCATTACAGACGCTAGCAACTAATATAAATATATTATATAGACGATTGATCAAATGTCTAAAAAATGCAAATTTCTTGAAAATGCATAATGTAATATAAAAGACTATCGGAGCCTATCATTCACTTTATGAGACACAAAAAGTTTCTTCCCAAACAAATTCATTATAAAATGAATAAATAGGTAAATGCATGACATGTTTTTTTGGTACAAAAAGAATAGACGTTGATGTCAACAGGTTTTCTAAAAGAAAATATTTTGTTTCTAAATTTTGCAAAAAAACTTGGTACACAAAATATTTTCAATTTCACATCATCGATTTTTCTAATTAATGAATACTTACAAAAGAATACATGAATTTTTTGATGTAGTAAAAATAATAATGTTTAAAGAAATAACTTAGAAAGTCAAACAAAAGATTGACACAAAAAAGCTAGCTATACAAGATTAACCATTCGAGGTAATAAACTTTCGTTTTTTTTTTTCGTTTTTTTCTTTATTATTATTATTATTATTATTATTGCAATCAATATTTCAGTTTTCATGTTTATTTTTTAAGTTCAGTGTTTTCTTGTAAAGTATACTCCTGTTTATTTTTTAAGTTCAGTGTTTTCTTGTAAAGTATACTCCTGTTTATTTTTTAAGTTCAGTGTTTTCTTGTAAAGTATACACAATTCCTCAAATATCAAAAACAAGAAAAAAGTATATTCGTATTTGTCCATATAATATTGGTTAATTAAGTACATAAAATGCGGTTAGAACATTTTTTTAACAAACATTATTGAAATCAACCAGCAGGTAAACGAAAAACAAAAGTATAAAACAGCTTTTTTACAACGTACCTAAGTAAACATATAAGTTATACAAATAAAGGGGGGGGGACGTAAAAGATAACTTTAAGATCATTTTTAAATGCGCCTTCCCGCTTTCATTCTATTTTTTTTAATCTTGTTTTTAACCAATGTCGAAGACAGAAAAGAAGTTAACCTTGAATTTAATTTTAATAGTAATTCATAGTTATTAGTAATTAGATAATAATATTAATAGTAATAGCAATTAATAATTTAGTGACAATAATAATAATTAGTAATTTAGTAATAATAATAGTAATTAGCAATTTAGTAATATTGATTGATAATTTAGTAATTAGTGATGAGAAATTTAGTAATTAATTATTAGTAATTGATTTCATAAAAGAATTTGTAATCTGGAATTGTTCAGTTAAGTTTTAAATAAACAGGCGAGAAAACAATATTATATGAAAAAAAAGTATGATGGTAAATTGTAGAATGTATTTTTTTTCACATAGATGTTATTATTTTAGTGTATCTGAAATGAATAACAATGCGCATCAATATTTGATGATAAATTCATTATTAATAAGATAAACATTTTTAAAGCACATTTATTAAAATCTATTTCTATAAATAAGAGATTGAAAGAAAAATCATGTTAAATAAATTTTGATTTCACAATGGGCAAAATGTAGAAAAACGAATATATTTTCTCTTATTAAATATTTTGAACAAAAAGAGATAGTGTACCATCAAAGTTGACCTCGTAAGTGACAACATTACATAAACAATTCAAGTACATGAAAAAGTGGACTGAAGGGTGTATATTTCCCTCGACCCATCATTTATTAATTGCATTGTTTGGAAATGTATTCTTAAAAAGTAATAAAACGGCATTAACATGTTAATAATATTTAAAATGTGTTTCGGTAAAAAAGTTAAAAAGTATTAATCTGAACTATCTTTTAGCTTGAAAAAAAAATCGATTTTGTTTCAAACTATTCAAGTGATGTTACTTCTTAAAGGGATTCGATACTCTTCACTTAGCAAAAAATGACGAAAATGTCAATTTTCCAATTTTTGCTTAAAATGTATTTAGACATCCCTAGCATATTCTAACGAAGTAACGCAATGACCCGAGGATTACAAATATGTGAAAAGGGATTTTTAATGTATCCATTTCCTTTTAAATGTATCCGAGTTCAATCTTTAAACATATTATTCACATAATTTTTGTTCTTCTTCTTCTTGTTGTTGTTTTTACATTTTGTTATGTTTAAAATGTTCCAATTTTTGTAGATATTTAAGACATAACATATATATATATATATATATATATATATATATATATATATATATATATATATATATATATATATATTATGGTATTAAAAAGGTATATTTAATACAATTCGGGATATTTAAAGAAAAAAATTAACATAAACATGAAATAATTCGTATTTTTCTCTCAGTTTTAACGTAGATAAGTACGTTTATTTATTTTTTATTTTTTCATAAACTAATGGGTTTGAAGAAAATCCATTCTCTAAATTTATGAAAAATACTCCTATGAATATAGCAAAACCAATTGCACAGAAATATTAAAAATTTAAAAAGAAGAAAGATTTTTTTAATTTTCTCAATAAATTTTAAATATATTTTTTTCAAAATTTAACCGTGCTATTATATTTTTAGTCGTGAAAATCATTTTGTTTAATAATTTCATTTTATGGTATATATAAAGAAAATACAAAAAACAAATTGCATGAGTGAAGAAAAAATAATCCAAAAGATACCTATTTCTCCTAAATCATTTATTCCCAAGGAAATATTTTGCGTGTTGCTATAATTTTTTTAGCTTAAATATAAACATTATTTGAGGGATTAGCAACTGACTTTTTAGCATTTATAAATAGTCTGCTGTTGCAAGTAAAATTTGGCTGTAGAGATAAAAGTTATACAGAGTTATATACAGGATGTTGCTAGTATACAGCCAGAAAATTTTTAAATATAAAATTACTGAATTTTCGAAAAGTAAGAGAGCCAAATTTGATTTCATAATAAGTAATTCATTATTAAAATTCAACTTGGAAATAACTTATTTATTTACTGAGATTTCCGTTAAATTTAACACTGGCCAACATTGAGAATCTGCCATACTTAATGATAGGCTACGCTGAATTGCCGAATTTACGCTGCCATATTTTGGGTTAAAATTAAATGCATTCTTGTAATCGTGGATGAATTTTTGTGGTAAATTTTATACTTTTACTGAATTAATATTTAACTTGCCTTGCTTCTTCAGGGTTTCTATTTTGTATGTTTTACAATGTTATTTCAAAAACATATAACTTTAAACAAAATTTTTCTCGACATTGCTTATGTTTGTATAATGAATTCTGGTGTAGACATTGATTACATAAAATTAACGTTAATATTAAATGAACGAAACAATTTCCGCATCTTTGAATTAAATGTGTCTAAATAAAATTGCGATTTTTTGCATTATTTTCATTGAATATATACGATATTTTCCAAGGCTTTTCATTTCAGTAAATAGGACAGAAATGAAGTTCTAACATTACTGCAGGGTTGCCAGGTTGGCCTTTTTTCTAATTCAGAATTTTAAAATCACACCGGAAATTAATAGGTGTAAATTTTGTTTTATTTAATGAGAGACATTTTCTAACTTCTTGGGGTAAAAATTCTTCTGAAATTACCGGTATGAATTTGGAAATTCTGAATTAAAGAAAAGGATGAATTAAAAAAACTGACAACCCTGCTTTACTGACAAGAAAGGTCTCCATAAGCGCATACTCAGAAAAATTTGAAAAAATTACATAATATTCTTCTCATGAGGATATATACATTTATAAAAAATTTGCTCGATATAACGTCCGTAAAAAAATTAGGAAAAATTCGTGTTTTGGCGATTTATCGCTGGGTTGGCGACACAATGAAATTAAAAATAAAACATGCATTTACGATAAATTCTCTTTTAGGAAAAACGTTTTCTACTCTTTATACTGAACTAGTTAAAGTAAGTTTAACTTAAATAATTTCACTTTTATAACTAAGGTTTTGCCATATATATTTATATGTACATCTAAAAGAAAACTAACGATCGCATTCTATGGTTTAGAACAAAATTTGAATTGATTAAAATTGCTTTAAACTAAAAATTAATTGTGTGATTCTGTGCACTGTCAATTTGTCATCGATATTGTTAGTGCCGGAGACAACTAGAGAAAAGTCTTGTTGCCGTGGAAACAATGACTTATTCAAAGTCGAAATGTATAATGAAAGGGTGTTTAATCGGACATTTACTGTTAAAATACACTTAAAACTTAACCAGCCTTCAAAACTGTATAAAATTAAATAACTTCAGCAATAGTTAATTTGTATATGTATTACAAAACTTTATAGAAAAAGTAATAAACTATTTAATCGTTGAAGTTTAAATTCATAAAGTGCTACGCATTCAAACACTCATTTAACCAAAAATTTGCAAATACATTAAAATCGCTTGCATTTGGCGACGAAAAAGTTTTGCTCGCCAAATCGCGTCTTTTTGCTTCAAATACTCGATAGTTTTTTATTTTTTCACAGATTTTGTGCTGGGATTCCGCAGCTAAATTTGACTGATCTCTTATTACGTACATGAGTAGCTTCATTAGCATTTTTTTCAAAATATTCTGAGTATGCGCTTTAAGGAGACTTTTTTGTGAGTTATATTTTAGATTGTGTTAGGTGACACAACAAATTCTTTTAAATTAATAATTTCTTTATCATTTTCCCGGTGTTAGAAACCTTTTTCATTCCAAGAAAAAGTTGAAATACATGTATTTTTTGTTTTACAGCTGGACGTTGAGCAATTCCCCATACCAGGATCCTATTCTGTATTCCGGATAAAATGACAATCTTTCTTTTCATATTTTGCATGAAAACTGTTCCTGATCTATTTTTAGCTACAACGTTGACCGTTTAATTTATGCTTTTTGAATTCATTCAGAAATATATTATTAAGAATTTTATTATTAGAAAAATTTCTAGATTTTTAGATATAATTTTTTGTACGCGTTTAAAAATAAAATCAAATATAAAACCGTGATAAAAATAATAATTAACAAAATTTTTAGCACTGTTATATATCAAGGATATTCTCAAATCCGTATTCACTACTCTCTACCATACGCACGAAATCACGTCCATCGGAAGAAAAATATGCATAAAAATAAGAAAACTGTGCGGTAATAATGGTCACTTTTCTACAGTTTACCATCTATACATAAGCTATTACAAGGGGATATTATTTGCTATGAATACATTCGTTTCAACGTTTCTTTTATGTGAATGAGGCACGCTGATGATTTATATAGCCGAGATCGGGAATACTTGAACCATTTTTTTCTAAAATACATACTTGGCATACAATTGCATCGCAGTGTGCCTCATATAAATAGCTTATTATATATTCTATCTTTTTTTTAATACCATATTTCTGAAAATGTAATAAATTGGGTTTTTTTCCTATAAATCTATAAATTCCCCACTACAGGGAGTTTTGGCCCATAGTGACAGAGGTTTGACTCGCTAAATCATATAAATTTTCTTCAGACAGAAATTTTATTTAATGAGATGCAACTTATTTATGCATTGTGTTAAACTTATTTTTAATTTAAAAAAAATTCTTAATCAAAACATGGTTATTTAACCTGACCACTGGGTAACGCTAATGAGACTAGATATGAGAGAGACGACATTCAGGGTATGACATTTGACTGATTGTGACGATTCTGGACAAACACGAGTTGCCAAGTATCTTGGCGAGCCTGCTTTAATCGCCAAGCATATTGGCGAGCCCTTTATTCGCCAAGCATCTTGGCGAGCCCTTTATTCGCCAAGCTAATGCATTTTAACTTTTCTCATGGTATAATCGAACTCGTACTGCCAAGTATTGCCAAGTTCTGGAATAGAAAATGCCTATGTTTGCCATAGTTTGGTCAAACGCGTCTATTTAAGCATAGTATGTCGCCTCTCTCATGTCTAGGCTCCCTAGGTAAAGGTAATGATCCTCAATATTTTAATATATCGCATAATAATTTTACAAATCGATGAAGTTTTGCATAATTAGCAAGTAAAATTTCATTTTATAGGCTACTCTTGATTAAATATGAAAAATTAAGGAGATCACCAGAAGAAACTGACGCATCATCTTTCGTACAGACTCTGATATGCATACAGTACACGTTTTAAGATCTATGTAATATTCTGAATAATAACTTGTTGCATGTTGTGAAACAATTTAGTTTGAATTTACATTTCACATCATTTATAATCTGTCATGTTTGCATTCAGTTTAAATCTAATTTTTTGTATTACAATTTATATTTAAAAAATAATAATGATTTAAATTCCGCTGTTACCTACAGAAATAAGTTTACTGTTACTTTTTTTAATTCAAATCAGTTATTAAAATTTTTTACATGTGATTAATTCAGGGATGAGATTTCTCCGCTTTTTTGCATACCAGTATAATCTTAGAGAAAACGCTGTTCTCTTAAATCGCAGAATGTTCCGATTAAATAAAAAAAACATTTTCTGTAAGATTATACTGGTATGCAAAAAGCGGAAAAATCTCATCCCTGGATTAATTGCACTGTATGAAAAATGGAGATCCGACCCAGGTGAAACATCCAACAAATGCAGTGTGTCAAACTCTCACAGTTGCCATTTTCAAGAAAATTATAAAAACACTTGGAAATATCGATATTTTAAATTCTAATTAACTGTCGTATCCTTAAGATAATTAAGTGAAATAAACTTTACGGCAAAAATAACTGCGTTAACTTTGTATATGACTAACATAGAATGTACGATTAACAAAAAGAAAGCTTACTCTTTGAGGGGGAAAATTGCAAAATTCCACGATCAATTTTTTATTATTATTATCAATGTAAGTATCAAAATAACTACATAAGCTATAGAAAAAACTTATAGCACTATGCTTTGATCTTGTGCTGCTTAAGAGGCAATTTTAAAAAAATAATAAAAATAAAGGCCACGGCTTAAATCTCTCGTATGGTCAAATATCTCCGATCTCCCTTATACTAGTATATATGCTCTTTTATAAAGGTGCATTTAAATCAGAGCTGTTATATTATCATTAGATTATATCTGAATAAAAATAAAATATTAATTTGACAAAATACATTTTAATATGCTAAACTTTTTAAAAATTGTGTAAATTATACATTGTCCAGAAAGAAAACGCTTTTCGTATGATCAATATATTCTCATATAACTTGATAAATATGCAAAACAAATTGCCACTTTACAAGATTGTCTATATCGATTACGATTGAAATTTTTAAAATGTTTGGAATCAATTAACGTAAATAATCCGATACAAACTTCAAGTCTTTGTAAATTTAATTAAACTTTTAGTTCAACTTCGTTTGCTTTTCAATTGTCAAAGCATTTTAGATGACTAGTTTAAAGAGTGGATTTGAATTTAAACACTTCAGTTAATTCAAAAATGTATTTGCAAAAAAAGATAAAGTTAAGCTAAATTATCACAAAAACGCCATGCTTACAAGTTAATTATAAACGGATTTTCTAAATACTGTTGATTTTTTGGTTTCCCAAACTATTTAAGTTCGAAGAAGCTTTAGAAATTATATAGTTAAATAATATATAACGAAACTAATTCAGTAATGATTTCTTAAGTATTTAAAAAAAAAAAAAAAGACATGAACGAATAACTAAAAACATTCTAGTGCAAAATTGAAAGAATAATATAGAACTAAATTCAATAATGTATTCAAGATAATAACACTAGTAAAAAACCCATATTGGACCAATATGGTTAAATCTTGGCTAAATATTTGGGTATAGGCCAAATACTGGCATAAAATATTGTCCCAATATTTGGTGTATATACTTTTGCCGATATTGGCAAGAACTATTTCTTCACCTTAAAACCAATGTACTCAATATTTCTCCAATATTAGTATTATTGTGTGTGTTTTGTGTGTGTTTGTTTCAATTTGTGAACTCTTGAGAATCTCACTATCAATTAATTAAAATTACTTCAAATACAGCTTAACGCATCACTTGTATGCGCATTACATTTGAGCTTTCTCAAAGTATCATAAATAACAAAAGTATTGAAATATATAAATTATTGTTAGAGGTATGTCGTTACACTGACGTTACTTTTTAACATTTTTTAATAATATTTATTTCACTAACTAATAATGAGCATGGTGGGTACACACCGTGAAAGTTCTAATGAATCTGCCACCGTTATTTAAGATAAGAAATCTCCTATTTAATATTTAAATTGCAGAATTTTCTATCGCCAGTTTTATCTACAGAATTTGTGACGTATTTTTGCGGTTACAAAAGGCGAACAATTCTATTAAAAACTGTATTATATCTGTACGCTCCCTGTTAATAATTCAGAATTTATAAAAATTTTAATTTTCATGTACATTTTTAACATACTGATCATAAACAAATGAAAAAATTTAAGTACATTTCTATAAAACTTTTAAAAGTGACATTGATATTCATTACATAGATTACCCATTCGACAAAGTAAACCACATATTCTTATGAAAGATTTTCTGGTAATTAAAATATTTTTTCTTTATTTCATGCATCAATTCGAAGTGAAGTTATAGACTTCGTTTGTAATTTTTTCCCATCGTGAAATAAATGTTTTTCATTAAATGACACATATATTCCAACAAGTCATTTCTAAAAGTAACTTTTTTTTTCCCTTTTCATTGTAGTATTACCTCCTTAAACATGAGAATTTCCGTGAAATTTTTTAATGATACATGTGTGCATAAACAGTAAATGAAAATTTCTTTAGATCAATATTATTCTAATTCGGTTACCCGCATATGCACAATTCATATAAAAGCACCCGATTTTATTTAAACAAACCAGCACAAACAATACGTTACTCGTATTGAACCGAAAATTTAATTAAAGAAACCCGCCTGAATAATCTTTAAATATATGTTCCTTTACAACAGTTCTTTTACAATGAATCCATTCTGAACATTTCGTGGTAAATGAATAATGCAAACATTAAATTATTTTTATATGTTTTCTTTTAGTTTACAATTATGTGTGTAGCAGTCAAATCTTGTCACCCATTTTTCACACACTTACTGTTGACATAGAGCTTTGAAATTTGGAATATATATGTATTCTTGAGGGCAATACATGAATTGGACATTGATTTTTTTTTAATTCGATCCCTAAAGGATGGCATCGTCGGCCCAAAAATTGTATTGTCCCAATAGAAATTGCGATTGTTTAATATTAATTGAAAAGAAATAGGTCCATTGTTGCAAAATTCATCCATTTTAATCACATTGTTGCCCGCATCATTACGATGTCATCATTTATATAATATATATATGAATGAGTATGAATACATATGAATACAAAGTCAAAGCAAACTGGGCGGGGAGACCAACCATTCGGCTTAAGCTCAACTAGACCCGCACAGCAGGTTTGTTTACTGAATAGACAAAGCCTTACAAGATAATTATTAAAGTTGAGAGAAAACATTAAATACAAAAAAATACTAATAGCTCCCTTACTGAACGATAAACAATTATTAAATACGATAATGTCAAATGAAATAATCATGGTTTGAACAGTAGCATCTACTGTATAAAAAGACTTATTTGGGGAAAACCTTGAATAATTAGATAGGGGTATTTACAGTAAACAGCTCACACAATTTAAGCACAGCAATGAACTAGTACTAAGAATATTAGGGAATAATATAAGTGATTGTATAGGAATATGTACATGTAGAAAAGTACTAATGACAGGGTTACCACAATAGCGCCAAATTTTGGCCAACTTGGCGAAATATCGCCAAATTTGGCGAGAAAAATAAGTTACCAAAATATGAAGCCAACATGGCGATAGCTGGCTAATTTGGCAAAATTCTTATTTCTCTATTAATCTTCCATAATCTTCTTCCATTGGCATAGCCTACTATTTTCTACAAAGGGCCATAAGACAAAACAAAATTAAGAAACTAAAATTCATAAAGATACAACTAAATGTAAATATATTGCTTGAAGGTGTGTAAAAACATACATAAAACATTTAAAAGCACATTAAAGTCCTTTTAAAAATTCAAAACGCTTTCAACCGAACTACTAAAATGTTTTGAATCTTTATGAATTTTAGTTATTAAACAAGGTGAATTTGCCCTGAAATTTTAACTTTTTATTGAAAATTAAGAAAACATGTTTTTTTTTTCTTTTCTTTAAGGCCATTGTACTTATTTGTTGTAATTTCTGCTGCACTTTACTTAGGAATATCTCATGTTATTTTAAGGAAATGTCAAAATTAAAAAACAATTCCGCGTAAAAATCGTAAGAAATTGAATTAAAGCATTACGATTAATACTTTGTTATTTTGAATAAGTAATTTTATTGATTTATTAGTTCAGATAATTTAAAAAATTAATTCCCAATATTTTGTATTATACTTGAAATTTTAATAAATTTAATTTTTCTTTTTGCATTGAACATTTGTGAAGTGCCGTTGCAGGGTGTACCCTGGCTAGCATAGCGATAAGACAAGAAATAAGTTAAAACCAACTTTTATTTAAAGTATCAAGAAGAGGGATGGCGGGTGACTCTCCTTTAAGAATATTTGAACTCTAATTAAACACTGTTAACTGAATAATCCCACTTAAGCGATGCACGTACTAAATATAATACATATCACTTGAAGAAGTCGATTAAATGAAGCTTTAACTTACATACAGACGATAACTGGCTTTATTACTTCCGAACTCCTTCTGCATGCATTCGTCGAAAATTAAAGTAAAAGAGAGTATAGATGTCACTGCACGCACACAGAATTTTTTTTTGACAATACGATCTCAATCAAAACAAACAGCTGCCTTTGTGAGGAGTCGCCAATCCACTACACATTAATCAAATCAATAGATTCAACAAAATAATTACATTTTCTAGGGGCCCCGGTTCCGTCTGATGCGTGGCGCATTTGGGTTTCTAATAACCTGTACTGGAGCGGCGCACAACCTACAGCTGGACAGTTTTATACTTGAATACGATTACAATATTTTTTTCAATTAAATAACAGTAATATTCTCAAAACATATTTTTAAAAATATCCTCTGTTTTTTTTCTTTACACTTATGAAACAATAAAACAATCTTCCTTTTGTTCCCTATTATCGCATTTCAGCTGCCCGCATATCCGCGAATTTCATCTGCAAATATCTGGTTTTGTTTGATCAAGCTAAAACAAACGTTACGGATCCTGAATCGAAAATTTAATTAATGAGGCTAAGCCTAAATAATTGTTCAAGAGAGATTCTGTTATACCAATTTGTTTACAAAGAATCCACGTAGAACACCTTTCGTAGTAAATAAGTAATGTAAACATTAAATTATTATTTGTTATTATTCTGCGGCACTTTAATTATTTTCACGGGATATTAAAGATTATTTTAAGAAAAACAAACATTTTTAAAAAAATTCGGCATTGCAGTCGTAAGATATTTAATAACAGTACAGCAATTATTATTTTCTTATTTTTAATTAGAAATTTTGTTTATTTATTAGCTTTAATAATTTATAACATTAAATTATACAATTTTCCAACGGTATTATCGATAGTAACATGACGAAAATAGATTGCATGAGTTTGTTATTCTTATGTACTCGTCACTGAAAATTTATTCTTTTGATTTAAAAGATCCGACGGACAAATTGTTTTTTTAAATAGTAGATTATTTTAATTAATAGCTAATTTCAATTGATACTTTATAGTATGCTAGATATGTCGATAAATTTATTTCGCTTTACGTTAGAGACAGCAGATTGTTTATTATAATATCATTTCAATTTCACTTTAAACAAATCAATAGATGAATTCAACTAAGTAATCTTATTTGTAGATATATATAAATACACGTACAATAAATAGTTTTCTTAAAATGACATTAATATTCCCCAAATATATTCTTTAAAAAAACAACTTTTCTTTAACAGTACACTGTGGACTTTTACACTTCAGAATTGAATTTACGCTTGAAAATTTCTGATGATACACGCGTGCGTAAAACAATTAATCAATAATTAATCCAAACAATTGTAATCCATACTTTTTACCATACTAGGAATTTCAATAAATTAATTTCGCTTTGAGCTAGAAACGGCAGATTGTTTATTACAATATCATTTGTATTTCACTTTAATCAAATCAATAGATGAATTCAACTAAGTAACCATATTTGTATATATATGAATACACGTACAATAAATTCTTTTCTTAAAATTACATTAATATTTCCAAAAAATATTCTTAACACGTTGACGGACACTTGCGGCTATAGCCGTCAAAGCGAAGTTCACTATGTGGCATGACGGCAATAGCCGTCCAAAACGAAACGGTCGTTTTTAGACACTACAGCTATAGCAGCACAAATGTGCATTTACCGGCGTACCCAGTGTCATGTTTTTGGAAACAATTTTTTAGGTTGAAGTTCGTTTTACACCTGTTATACAAGTTGCAGCTTCAGTATGCACGTGTAGGGTGGCTAGTGGTCAGGGAAAAATACAGTAAAAAAATTATTATTACCAGTATATTCTTATAGAAAAATTCAAATTGATTATTTGATCGAATAATGAACATAAATTTTTCTATAAGAATATACTGGTGTTTATCACTTTTTTTGACTGAATTTTTTCCTGACCACTAGCCACCCTGACGTGGTTGTGAAGGGAGTAGTGCAATTTAATTAAAGGTGCTGAATTAATCAAAATTAAGTTTATTTAAGCAGAAAGAGTAAAACTACACCTCTAATATTCTAAAAATTACAAAAACATATAGTGCCAATTTTCGAACTTCACTTGTTCCTACTGTCCGTCAATGTGTTAATAAAATCTTTTTTTTTGTAGTACACTGTGGTACATTGTAGTACACTGTGGCCTTTTGCACTTCAGAATTGAATTTAAGCTTGAAAATTTCTGATGATACACGCGTGCGTAAAACAATTAATCCAATAGTTAATCCAAAAAATGAATCCATACTTTTTACCATGCTAGAAATTTCGATAAATTTATTTCGCTTTGAGCTAGATACAGTAGATTGTTTATTATAATATGATATGTATTTCACTTTAATCAAATCAATAGATTATTTCAAGATATATATATACATATATGAATACACGTAAAATAAATAATTTTTTAAATGAAGTTAATATTCCTCAAAAATATTCTTAAAAAACAATTTTTCTTTTACAGTACACTGTTGTACACTGTAGCATTTTACACTTCAGAATTTAATTTAAGCTTGAAATTTTCTGATGATGCAAGCGTGCGTAAAACAATTAATCCAATTCCCCTTTGTTCAATATCATTCTATTTCAGTTACCCGCATATCCACAAATTTCGTGTGTAAACACCTGGTTTTGTTTAATCAATCCAAAGTAAACTATAGGTTAGTGATCCTGAACAGAAAACTTAATTATAGATACCTAGTATGAATAAACTTTCAATATCGATTTTGTTATAACTACTGTTTGTTTACAAAAATCAGTTAGAACATTAAATGAGTAATGCAACCATTAAATTATTTTTATTATAATTAAGAGATCGACCGAAAATTCGGTATAGTTTTCGGCGAGTTTCGGCAAACATTCGATTTCAGGGAATAAATAACCGAACTTTCAGTGATTACTGAAACTCTAATCTGATCTCTCCCTTGAATGAGTTTGCTTGTTAGTAAAAGAAGATAAGATTTAGTGAAACAATTTTCTTTAGAAACCCCTTGTTGTTCACTAAAGGAGCTGTCAACTATGATCCCAAAAAGCAGTTATTAAATGGGTTATATACATATTTATCTTAATACATGAAAACTTATCCATAGAAAATTAAGCCTTGCATTCATAATATTTCAAATTTTAATTGCTTAAAAGGCATATAGCCAACATAGGGAAAAAGTATCCAAGTCGGGACTCGAACCCGGGTCATCAGTATAGCGCACTCACGTTCTACCAACTGAACCACTTGGAACGATACTCAGTCTGACACTTCTAACTATCACATGTTGGCAAGGCTACAATCGCAGCACAAGATGGAATATTTTTCCATGAGCCATCAACCCTGGGGAAAACACGAACGTACAGTCGCAGCACAAGATGGAATATTTTTTCGTGCGCTACCAACTTGGGGGAAAACACAAAAAATATTTTTCCGTGAGCCACCAACCCTGGGGAAAACACGAAAGTTTCGTGTTTTCCTTAGGGTTGGTGGCTCACGCAAAAATATTCCATCTTGTGCTGCGATTGTAGCCTTGCCACCATGTGATAGTGAGAAGTGTCAGGCTGAGTATCGTTCCAAGTGGCTCAGTTGGTAGAACGTCAGTGAGCTATACTGATGACCCAGGTTCCAGTCCCGGCTTGGATACTTTTTTTCTATGTTGGCTATACGCATTTTAAGCAATTAAAATTTGAAATATTTTACACTTATGGGAAAGTATGATAAATAGTGTTCGAGTAAAGGTTTTCTTAAAATAAAATCTTCTGTGAATACCACATTGAAATACTCGCAGTAGCAAAGAAAGAAAAGGTTTTATGTGTTGTTTCATCCTTGTGTCCTTTATAAATGCAAAGAAACTTGTTATCATTGTACTTAAACTTATATGTAAATATATATCTATATCAATCACGTCTCTATGTAATGTTCCCTCTGCATCTTTAAATAAATATGTAGATAGGGAAGAGAGTAGCCACGAAGGCCATTAAAAAATTCAAATGAAAACTCTAACTATTAAACTTGATAATTAATATAAAGAATGTGTAACTTTAATATATTATATTATATAAATATATAAATATTTATAAATATTTATTATATTATATATATATTTGTATTATATAATAATTTAAACATTTATATTATAATATCACAATAATATGATTATAATAATATAATAAAATTATTTTTAAATAATAAAATAAATTATGATAGATATTTATAATTATAATTAATTAATTTAATATAATTAATTAATTAATTAATAAGTATAATAATAAGTATAACATATTTAATAATTATTATTAAATTAATTATATTAATTACATAAATCATTAATCTATTTAAAATTCCGCTAGTATTTTCCCACAAATTATAATTACTATAATTATTATTATTATTATTGATATTATATAGTGTTTACTTCTGACTAACAGAAAGTATAGTTCTCTCAAACTTTAAAAATTCCATCTAAAAACAATTCAAATCTTTAAAAAATGTATTTAACATAATTTTTTTTTAATATTGAAATTTCTTTCGTTAATAAAGTTTTCGTATATTAATAATATATATCAATCAGAATTCTTGCAAACACCCGCATAATTTCGCACCCAGAAAAAAGTTTTGTTGAATCAACAAAAATTTGGTTGACCCAACAAAACTTTTTCTTTAAATATAGGTCAATGGAAATTTTGTTTGAATCAACAATTTTTTTTTTTTTTTTTTTTTTTTTTTTTTTGCAATTCCAAAAAAAATTTTGTATCGTCAGCAAAAAATGTTTTGTTAATTCAAGTAAAATGGTTCAATTTTACTTGAATTTTGCTAAAACAACCAAAAAGTACTCAACAAAACATGTTTTGTAGTTTTAATCAATTCATTTTTCTGGGTGCGGGATCCCCACGAATTTGGGGCTCAGGAATTCAGAAAAATAAAATACGAATGTAATTGAGATATATTTTACAACAGCTTCTAACTAATTTATAGATATTTTGATATTCTTATTTAAGTGGGGTTTTGTTGTTGCTTGTTTGTTTATTTCTTTTTAAATACTTGCTTTCTTGAAATGTTTCAGAAGGTTAACACCGATCTGGTAGTCATTCTCTATTTAATTTGAGTTATTTCCTCAAACGTTCCTATAACATTTTTATGGAAAACTATTACAAACCAAACTAGTCGGATGTGTCAATCCCAAAAATTTCTTCTATCTCATACAAGTTTCACATACACCGAAAACGTATCAGCACCAATTTATGTCAGCGTCTAACTGAATCTAAAGTTTTACTAAATTCTGTTCTTGAGATATGACTATCGCTGAAATCGTGTAAATCGTGAAATATGCAGCATAGTAGCGCCACCTGTTCGGCTATTTCCACCAAAACGTAATCAACAACAACTTAAGTCAACGTCTAACTGAATCTGAAGTTTGATGATATTCTGTGCATTAGTTCTTGATATATAGCTATCGTAAAAATCATGAAAAATGTAGCATAGCAGCGACACCTGTGGTACGATTTACACCAAAACTTAATCAACACCCATTTATATCAAGGTCTAACTGAATATAAAGTTTTATTAAATTCCGTGCATTAGTTCTGGAGATAGAGCGCGCACAAAATTTTTGTCACATACAGACAAACTCACAGACTCTCAGACAGACATTTTCTAAAAACAGTCAAATCGTCTTCAGAACCCTCTAAAACGTATAAATCCGCCAAAAATCGGAAGTCGATTTTTTTTCTCGAATCCAAACTTTCTTTTTGTAAACATAGAAGAAAGTAAAAATACACGCGAATGAAATAATTATAAAAGTGAAAATAGTTTTTCCAGAAGACACTCTTTTACAAGCATTCAATGTTTATCTTAAAAATAACGTCTAATTTTATGACTGCAATTCATGATGTTTAGAAAAAAATTCCGTAAGAATACGTTAATTTTTAGGTGGACTCCGATTATGGAAAATCATCGCTTGGTAAAAATAGTGAAATAAAATATTTATTTAAAAAATTATAATTTTTGTTCTGTTTCTATTTTAAGATATGGTAACAAGAAAGAAAAAAAAACATTATTTACTATCTATTTGGAGTTTCTAATTTTTTTTTTCGACATATAATCATAACTTAATTAATCTTAAACTATTTATTGATTAAAGCGTTTTTTTAATATATTACACGCTTTATTTTTACGTTTATTTTCTGCTTCTTAGTGTTTAAAATATTTCATTTTTGCAGTTTCACGGCCAGTTAGCATAATTTGGCGAGCGTAGTTTGGCGCATAATTAACTCTATTATTGTTGTAACTCGTAAGTAGACATAACCATAGAGAATTTTTGTTGATTTATTCCCTGCGCCAGGCTAACGGAAAAATGCATTAAAATTAACTTATTATTTTATAATTAAATTATAAAAATATTAGAATGTTGTACTGTCATTGAAAAATCACCTGTGTACATATTTTTATAATTTTATCATATCAGAAATTGTGTGAAAAATCCATTACCAAATTTCATCTTCCCATACAAAAAATAAATTTAAGTAAAAATCTATATAAATACCGAGATTTTGACCTCTTAAGGATTTTAAAATAATAAAATAAAGCACGATATTTTAAAATCAGTATGACATGTGTTAAAATTTCATAGCTATGCCTGCCATCCGTTACAGGTGTATAATAATGCAAGACGGGAAGAATATTAATAGCGTAATATAAAGCAATTTAATAATGCTTGTTTAATATCCACGTAAAGTTGTGTTTATCTTCTTGATGGTTATGAATTATTTTGAAATTCGTAAAATTATTCTTTGGAAAAGTTTAAGCCTTAAAACTTTAATAATTTTCTCAAGGTTTCACTTTTAGATAAAAATTCAGGAAAAAGAAGAGAGCTCAGAACTTTCAACTTTCGATGCTATATCATCATTTATGTGTTGTAGATTAGTTGCTGTCAAAAGCAGTGCTTTATCATAAAATTGAAAATCATTATCCCAAACTTTGCAGAACTATATGAAATGAAATGTTTCTTGAAATTTATCTATCAAGTTATAGAAGAGTTTGTGACTGAATTTGAGAATTTTTTTTGGATTTGTAAGGAAATAAAAAAATAAAGAAAGAAAATGGTACTTTTCCACTTTAGGGCATTGGATTTTTTTTTCTTAAGCTTGGCGCAATTCAGACTTCAGAAACTGAAATTTGGTGCCAAATTATATAAACAGCTCTGAAAAGAAACCTAATGAACTTTTATGTTTGTTTATTAAAAACAATATTAATAAAAAAAAATGGTACTTTTCGGTTAGCCGGGCGCCAGTGATATATATACATGTATATATACACACACATATATATACACATATCTACATATACATATACAGGGTCATTCATAATTCCCTCCGGGGTTTCGAAACGTTATAGTAAAAAAACGAAGACGAATATGAAAAAAAGAAACATATGAAATTATTCCGAAACTATTCAAGTTTTACTTACATACATTACAGGTGTTCTATGTGTGAACCCTTGGTCACACGGCATACATCCATGCGATAGTCCAGTTCCTGCCATACTCCGTTTCTTTAAATCTGAATCAGTGGTGTCAGTTCAACGGGCCTTTCGTAATAAATATCGAAAACAGGGACCAACTGACAAAACAATTCATGTGTGGTACCGGAAATTTAAAGAAACGGAGTATGGCAGGAACTGGACTATCGCATGGATGTATGGCGTGTGACCAAGGGTTCACACATAGAACACCTGTACTGTATGTAAGTAAAACTTGAATAGTTTCGGAATAATTTCATATGTTTCTTTTTTTCATATTCGTCTTCGTTTTTTTACTATAACGTTTCGAAACCCCGGAGGGAATTATGAATGACCCTGTATATACATACACATACAGAGTGTCTCAAAAGGTCGTTTACAAACTTAACATGCTGGTCTGTCATATCATGAGGAACAAAATTTACATAGGAACTTCTGTTCGAAAATGCAAACCGTGACCGCTGGAGGGCGATGAGCGCAGGTGTGGAGGGGAAGAAAGAAAGGATATCGAAAGAGGTATTAATATGACTTTTATTAAAGGACATGGTTTAATTTCCAAAAAATGTTCAAAATTCCTTGAATTCGCCGCATTGCATGCTTCACAGCGTCAACCCATGGATTCACGGACCCGTTCGAAATGAGCAGGTGTGTCACGGACACGTACTGCCGCTTCCACGATCCTGGCGACGAGATCCATGTCCGATGTTACGGGCGTCTCGTACACCATGGACTTCATGTGTCCCCACAGATAGAAATCCAGGGGAGTCAGGTCGCTAGATCACGGTGGCCATGCGACTTGTCCGCTTCTGTCAATCCAGCGATTAGGATATGTCCTATCGAGATATTCTCGCGCAGTGTAGCTAAAATGAGCATGCGCAGATGTTTTGGCGTGTAGCGGCTGGAACGTCACCCATCAGATCCGGTAAGACTCTATCTAAGAAAATGCGATAGGTATTCCAGTCAAGGCGTTGAAGTAGTAGGTAAGGGCAAATTAACATGTCACAATAACTAAGATTAAAAATTAAAAGAAATACATAATCTGATTAGTCCATTAAAAATTGAAATATTTCATCACTTTGAATTTGTTTAATGACAGGATTGAAAATTTTTTATTGTCGTCACTGTCATACTGCCGCGAAATAAACGAAATTACATTTCTGGCCATGAAAGCAGAACCAAAACCTGAGCGTTGAGCTCCCCTCCCTGCCCATTTTACTTCTGATCGCAACCACTGCAACTACAGTGACGCTACTTTGCGCCGCCTCCTAGCACGGGAATGTCTTCACTTTATTAAATACGCACTTTGTCCCCACTCTCCCGTAAGCCTGCGCTCATCGCCCTCTAGCGATCGCAGTTGCATTTTCGAACACTAGTTCCTATGTAAATCTTGTTTATCATGATATGACAGACCAGCATGTTAAGTTTGTAAACGACCTTTTGAGACACCCTGTATATATACATATATGTATGTATATATATACAAATATATGTATATACATATGTACGTATATGTACGTATATCACTGGCACCCGGCTAACCGAAAAGTACCAAAAAAATTGTAATTTAACAAATTACAACAACCATTGGGAAAATGTTCCGAAAACTTAAAAAAAAAAAAATTAATTAATTAAAAATATTAATTATTCAAAAATATTCATCGGAACCATCTAAAAATAAATGCATTTTCCATTACTACAGTTGAAGAGATCCTGGCATTCTCTGTCCTCGCAAAAATATTCGTTAGAACCATCGCCACAGTTATTGAAACGCATTTTCCATTACTATACTTTATCCTTAATATATACCTTAATATTTTGTCGGGTCCTTCCTACAATAACTTTAACTCTTGTTTAGATTGATGTCTGAGCTAAAGATGTTTTGAGGAAATTAAAGTTGAAGACCACGTTTTTTGCTTTATAAGACGATTTCTCATCCGACGTCAATTTTTGAATTCGGCTTTTTTCATATCTGATAGTTTGCTGATATCCTTTTTGTAACTTTAACATTTTGTAACGATTTTATGCATTTCTATTGCCTATTCAACAAAAAATTCTTCTAAAGTTACAGAATTTCGTTAAAAACGCTTAAAAAATTCTCCTAAAAATACAGAATTTCGTTAAAAACGCTTAAAAGATAAAGTGACGACGCCAAGAGGTCAATTCTCGATCGAAAACAACAGCCATTTTCCCAATATTTAATAATATATATTGATACTGTTTTTTTTATGTGCAATTTACTTCTGTTTGTATTCATATAAAAATAGATAAATGGCTTTTATACATTAAATAAATTATATAAATATTGAAAAAACTGTTTTTGTATATGAAAAAGTGAATAGGTTGTAGGAAAACATAACGTTGCAAAATTTACTTTTCTACACCCAGAAAAAGAAACTGATTAAAACTACAAAACACATTTTTTGAGTACATTTTGTTGTTTTAGCAAAATTGGAGTAAAATTGAACCATTTTACTTCTATTAACAAAACATTTTTGCTGACGATACAAAATTTTTTTTTGGAATTACAAAAATAAAATTTTTTTGTTGATTCAAACAAAATTTTTATTGACCCATATTTAAACAAAAATTTTGTTTAAATATAGGTCAATGGAAATTTTGTTTGAATCAACAAAAAAAATTTTTTTGTTGAAAACCACTTTTTTTTTTTGCAATTCCAAAAAAAAAATTTGTATCGTCAGCAAAAATATTTTGTTAATTGATGTAAAATGGTTCAATTTTACTCCAATTTTGCTAAAACAACCAAAATGTACTCAACAAAAATGTTTTGTAGTTTTAATCAATTCCTTTTTCTGAGTGTAGCCAAGGTCCCTATACTGGAAACATACCAAAAGAATGCGCTCGGAAAAAGAGTTCTTAAAAACGTCTGGCCTGTACTAATGTTATTTTTTAAAGAAAATCACTTAAAATTGTCAATACATTATCATATCCACCAGTTTTCAGTGCTAATCCATCAGTAAGCCGATCGTGAGGGTGAAGTTTTCTTTAAGTAGAAATCAGTATAGTTTTTTTAATAAATTAAGGCTTGAATTTATTGGTATCCCAAACAAAAACTACCGATAAAAAATCCTTATAAATCATTTTCAAAAATAGGCAGAATGAAGATGCTTGCTGCAGACAGGGGTATCTAACTTCGCGCCCAAGTTCGCATTGCGCGCACTAACCTGTGGTAAATTCATATGCATCAGTATATACAGGGTGCCCAAGTGTCCACTAATATCGTTATCTAACGGCTAGTTCGTAAACTGTTACTTTTAGAGATATCATTCCTGTTGCAAAATATGTTTCAAATGCTGTTCTTTGTCAAATTAGAAGCCATTTACGTTCAAAATAGTTATTTTTGTTTTGAAGTTATGATGTTTAAATTTTTATACGGCCCTTGGATTTTAAAAATTATATTTAGAAAAACTTCCTTCTCCCATAACTAAAACGCTAAAAATTTCATTTATGTGCGTTTAATGCACTAATGCGTTTAATGTGCGTGAATAAGTTTGTTCACATTTAACCAATATTCTTAAAAATTAACAAATTGTTATATCTCAGTACCATTTGCATTATAAGACATGTCAAAGTGTCCTATTGTGCTGGTGATTTGCAGACAGCTCCTACTAGAGGCCGGTTACAACTGTCAATAAAAGACCATCACTACACATAGAGAAAATAAGGTGTGGGGTGCACCTTTACCATTACTTAATAATTATCAATAGGGGCTTCTGATTGCAGAAGACTCCGTGATCGTTGCCTAATTAGATACTAGAGAATTATGATTAAAGGAAATTAATTTGCGTTGTGTGCTAAGTATCCAATATATGGCAGTTAGATTTTGGGAATGGAGTGTATATAGTTCCATAAAATAATTACCCAAAACAACCCTAAAGATAACTTTAAATAAAAAAAAACAAAATTGAAGTTAAGCAAATTCTAAAGAAACATTTAGGTTTTAGAATTAATTATGCAGCCATTAAATTAAGACAACACTTTTTTTTTAACTAAAGAAACAATTACTTTATTTACATTAAACAAAATAAAAAAAGCATATAAAAAAAACATAGTAAGGATATGTCAATCAATCCTTTCTAAAATAAACATATCAGAGACTTAGTAAGGATATATAAATTAATCCGTTTTAAAATATGCAGCACAGAAAACATAGTAAGAATATATATATCAATCCTCTTTCTACAATTTAACTTATACATTAAAAAAATATTAGTTACTAAATGATTCGTTCTCACAATTGAAATTAAACATTACTCATTTTTAAATCCTATATGAACCAGTTCTCCTGCCAAACAAAAAAAATTACCATTAAATTGGAGCGGTATAAATTTGATTAGGTTGGTATTATATAGTTAAACATCATACCTTAGTCGTTCACCGAAAGACTCATCTCCAGTTAGTGGGGAATTCCCGGGTCCCAGGTTGGACCCTGATGCAGGCTGGGGAGAGTGACTCTTTATGGGCCTACCCTCATTCACAAGCCCGGTAGTATCGTTGTTCAGAAACTATTTGCAGCACTCTCTCTCATAATAATATTTTTCAACTCAATCTTTTCAACTGACCACATTCACTTCTTTTTCATCCACAAACTTCTTCGCATGTTTTTCACTCACTGACTCTTTCGCATTTTTTCATTCACTGCCTCTTTTCCAAGTTCTGGCTTTCTTTTAGTTGCTGTTGGTACCTCCCACCTACTTGACTTTTATTTACGACCGTGTGCCCAAATGGCTCAGTGTGTCAATGACCACACCTACCTTCGTTGCTCATAGGAGGAAAGTCCGGCCAATGATCACAGTCTCTCTGGCCCCCTAAAATTATCCAGGCACCACTATGACTACTCGGAATCCTTCAGCCTCGAACTCCCAGTACCACACACGAAGTGTGATTGGCACTCCTCATAAATTTAAAGTCATAAAAACTTCATAGCCTGGCTCCAGTGCGCCTTCCTCGCCAGACAGCGCTAATAAAACTGTCTGTCACCTTGATAGTTAAATTGATACCCACCATTGTACCGCTCTTGAAGTGTAAAGAATTATATATAAAAATGCATAAACATGTATATAACAGAAAACACAATAATTACTAATTGTACATAAATGCAAAGAGAACTATTTACTAATTATAGAATTTAAAAAAAATAACACTCAATATTTACATATATACATTTCGAAGGGTGTAACATAAAACCCAAAAGGTGGTGAATCCTTTCCACCATCTTCTTCCCCCGAATGCAAATCAGTTGAAAGTCCATGTAAAACGTGGAAAAGTTCAACTGCGGAACCCCCCTCTCAAAAGTCCACATAGTAGCACCACTCCCAGCAAGTAGTACTTTACTCGGCTAGATAGTGTTCTAGAGATATAGAAGGGTCCATGCATAATGAAGAAAAGTTTATTTTCCTTTCGCTGAAAATGTCCAGAAGGAAAATATAGACCCTCATGAAGAAAAGTTTATTGATCAGGAGCTGTACACAGAAAAGAAAAGTTTTTGTCGTAGTCTAAGGATATCCTTTGATGCCAGTCCATAATTCAAGGGTGTTGCCTTGATCTAACTTGTCTGCAAAAATGTCAGAAACTCGACACTCTCGTTGAGTCATCTGGATCGCCATGGTGTAATCCAGCTCCTTGTCATTTGATTACCAACCATTGTTTATTGTACCAATAGTTAATATTTTTTAGAAAAAAAAAATTCAAAAAAAAACCTGTTCTATAAATATAGAACTAAAAAAAAAAAAAATTTAATTCCAAACGGAAAAAGAAAAGCACAAAACAAAAAAAAAATCCTACCCTAACAGCAAAGATTAATACATTTTTCTTACACACAACAGGAGTTCAGTCATGACTTACAGAATAGTTACACTGGATACAAAAAGTACTAAAAATATACACTAAATTTACATACTATTTAACATCCCTTAAAATCCACAGTATAGTACACAAAACTGATGTGATCATATTCAGCATGACTCTATGCATTGTTACAGTTACAATGTATCACCTTTGACAAATATCGGAAGAGATTTACTTCCCTACCTTTAATAGTTTTAACGAATTATTTGTACATTTCAATCTTCAAGCAAGTACTAAGGGAACAAACAGCCATATTTTACACAAAGAGCATATCTACATAAATAGCAAACTGTTTCCCTCAAAATTGAACATTGGATAAAAAATAAAAAACAAATTTCTTCTCTTTTTAATTATTATTCTTATTATTCACTTTGCTTAAATATATACATATTGCTTAATAAGATGTACATGACCTCCAACTAACAAGAAAAAAGAAATATATATAAACCAAGACCCCGTCTTCATCTTGAGGTTTCGAACAAAATGAATATTACAATGAAAACAATATTACTCAGAAAAAAGAAGAAATTTTATAAAGTACAGTCTTCAGTACATTTTAATCCTGTAATTTTTTTTTTTCGTTTCTATCTGCCTTACATTGTATAAACATAAGGTTCACTGCGAGCCTTCCTTGGTTCCCCATACAGTGCTGAGAAACCCGAGGAGAAGAAAGAAAGAAAAAGAAAAAAGAAAAAAGAAGAAGAAGAAGAAACGTGTCCCTTTCCCTCTCTGAAAAAACCAGTTAGCACGCTGAATTACTGCACCTCACCCCTCGCTAATGGGTTTTTAAATGTTCCCATTAAGGGGGTGGGAGGAAAAGAAAAAATCCCCAGCTTCTGTCGTAGATAAGCGTCGCTTGAACTGTTGCTGGTCCATAAAACGAGGTAAGCCTATATTCCTCATTCAAATATAGTATTCTGATATTTACATGCTCTGAAATTTATCATACTAAAATCCGTGTGTAAACTGTGACCCATACACATAAAAATTAAAAAATTCTGTACACTAATAGTGTAATTACGCGAAACAGAAAATCCAGCACGTGGAATCTTTCCGTTGGCGTTTGATACTATCATTCGATGCCTCTCGTTAACCGAAATACATGCCAGTGGCATCTAGTGAGATGCGTCCCAACGGCGTAAATATAATTTATATCTGTTTCCACTCTTACTTTCTTTTATACCGTAAACAAATTTTGACAATATTTACATGTCATCATTCTAATACCTCGTACCAAATATTAGAAAATCATTGTGCTAGAAATTGTCCGAATTTTGACCTCCTAACCCCGAGACGATTAACCCGATATCTTACGAGCAGTAGTTATGTAACCATTCTTACACAAACTAAACTACCAATAATAGATAAATCACTACCTTTTACCAAAAAGAAAAATATACAATTATATATATATATATATATATATATATCTTTTTTTTTTTTTTTTTTTTTTTTTTTTTTTAACGTCGCTGACCCAACATTAACAGAGATTTAATTAAACCTTATTTTTTAGTTTATATGTAGATAAACATTCCTTTAATAAATTACCATTTTCATAATAAATAGCTAATGTCATTTTTATTCCTCAAAACCATATTAAAATAAATAATGCTGTAATGTGCACTCAAACCTTCTATTGTTTATTCATGTATATATATAAAAAATTTATTGTAAATCAATTCCTTATATTAACACAATTTCGCACCTTCCCTTATAGGTGTAAAAATGCTGTGAGTCCGCGTAACGAGCCCTGGCCAGGATTAGTGAGTGTTTGCCTGCAAACATCCCTCGCTGGAAACGCGGAATTATCTATAATCAACACCCAAAAGTAAGTACTAATCATATTAATGTATCTTATAGTAATTAATATTAAAATTAAATTTTGGGAATTCCCAAAAATTACGTGTCCACTATATTTTTAATGCATTATTTTTTTTTTTTGTTTCTTCTTTATTATTATTATTTTAATAACAGGGTCCTCGAGAAAAAAAAACTGGAGCTCTGGTAAAAGCCTTTATGCTGTATTATTATTTTTTATTGAAAGATTTATTTGTTTTAGAACTTGAAATTAAGAAAATTTAAAAATTTAAAAATTATTTCATTTGCATTATTATTTATTTGTTAGAAAACCCTTAAATGTCCTAATACTGAGTCTGTGATACTTAATGAAACTCTCTCCGTCCCAATAACTTGTAAAAAGAAATGCCAACGAAGGAAAATATATGTATACCCCTTTTAGTATATTTGTGACACCACAATAATTTACCCAACCAATTTTGGAGGATGGGGGGGGTTCTCATCCATGCCCCGCTAATCCCGAATTGAAGTAATTTCTCTTCAATTTATATATTTTTTAAATTATGGCACAGTACTGCTGTTAACCCTCTTATTTTTTCTTTTCTCTCAAGGAAAATTGTCGCGATATAATGCAAAAGAGAAAAAAAAATTCCTCTCTCCGAGAAAAAAAAAAAAAAAAAATCCGCATCCTGCCAACAATTTTGTATTTTAAACAAATCTATCTAGGACCTCTATACTAATATGGGGGGGGGGAAATATTTCCCACTATAACCCTTTAAACATTCTTGACAACTTTTTAATCGCTACTGTTCCTACTCAAATTTCAATTAATTATCACCGTATCTTATCTGAACTGTATTACACAATTTTTTAACTCGTAAATATTGACAAAATTGTATATATCATGTAATAACTTTACACAATACTAAACTATATTCGGGTCATTTCAGCAGTGACACGATGTAAAGAATATAGACGTCTGTCCCTTATTTTCGATGATGTCGTCCCCACTCCTTCTGTGACTCACCAGCTTATCACAAGGTCGGTAAGTATTCTACTCCCTACATCTTCTGCCTGACCCTGTCTTAACTAAGTTAATGGTCCTCTTATGCTGGTGATTTGCAGACAGCTCCTACTAGAGGCCGGTTACAACTGTCAATAAAAGACCATCACTACACATAGAGAAAATAAGGTGTGGGGTGCACCTTTACCATTACTTAATAATTATCAATAGGGGCTTCTGATTGCAGAAGACTCCGTGATCGTTGCCTAATTAGATACTAGAGAATTATGATTAAAGGAAATTAATTTGCGTTGTGTGCTAAGTATCCAATATATGGCAGTTAGATTTTGGGAATGGAGTGTATATAGTTCCATAAAATAATTACCCAAAACAACCCTAAAGGTAACTTTAAATAAAAAAAAACAAAATTGAAGTTAAGCAAATTCTAAAGAAACATTTAGGTTTTAGAACTAATTATGCAGCCATTAAATTAAGACAACACTTTTTTTTTAACTAAAGAAACAATTACTTTATTTACATTAAACAAAATAAAAAAACATATAAAAAAAACATAGTAAGGATATGTCAATCAATCCTTTCTAAAATAAACATATCAGAGACTTAGTAAGGATATATAAATTAATCCGTTTTAAAATATGCAGCACAGAAAACATAGTAAGAATATATATATCAATCCTCTTTCTACAATTTAACTTATACATTAAAAAAATATTAGTTACTAAATGATTCGTTCTCACAATTGAAATTAAACATTACTCATTTTTAAATCCTATATCAACCAGTTCTCCTGCCAAACAAAAAAAATTACCATTAAATTGGAGCGGTACAAATTTGATTAGGTTGGTATTATATAGTTAAACATCATACCTTAGTCGTTCACCGACAGACTCATCTCCAGTTAGTGGGGAATTCCCGGGTCCCAGGTTGGACCCTGATGCAGGCTGGGGAGAGTGACTCTTTATGGGCCTACCCTCATTCACAAGCCCGGTAGTATCGTTGTTCAGAAACTATTTGCAGCACTCTCTCTCCTAATAATATTTTTCAACTCAATCTTTTCAACTGACCACATTCACTTCTTTTTCATCCACAGACTTCTTCGCATGTTTTTCACTCACTGACTCTTTCGCATTTTTTCATTCACTGCCTCTTTTCCAAGTTCTGGCTTTCTTTTAGTTGCTGTTGGTACCTCCCACCTACTTGACTTTTATTTACGACCGTGTGCCCAAATGGCTCAGTGTGTCAATGACCACACCTACCTTCGTTGCTCATAGGAGGAAAGTCCGGCCAATGATCACAGTCTCTCTGGCCCCCTAAAATTATCCAGGCACCACTATGACTACTCGGAATCCTTCAGCCTCGAACTCCCAGTACCACACACGAAGTGTGATTGGCACTCCTCATAAATTTAAAGTCATAAAAACTTCATAGCCTGGCTCCAGTGCGCCTTCCTCGCCAGACAGCGCTAATAAAACTGTCTGTCACCTTGATAGTTAAATTGATACCCACCATTGTACCGCTCTTGAAGTGTAAAGAATTATATATAAAAATGCATAAACATGTATATAACAGAAAACACAATAATTACTAATTGTACATAAATGCAAAGAGAACTATTTACTAATTATAGAATTTAAAAAAAATAACACTCAATATTTACATATATACATTTCGAAGGGTGTAACATAAAACCCAAAAGGTGGTGAATCCTTTCCACCATATTGTTTGCGGCAAAAAATGTCTAATGAGACCCAAAGTTCAAATTTCCAATAATCAGAAAAATTACTCTGTAATTATACATTGAATTTTATAAATTTCTTTCAGTAAGACAACTTTTTATTTTTGAAGTAAAAACTTCTTTAGGCGCGTTGGGCATTTTTTGAGATGGGAAAAAACCATTGAACTCGCGACACTGTTACTGTTACCGACACCTCTGTATATTTGAAGTGAAAACTTCTTTAGGCGCGTTGGGAATTTTTTGAGATGGGAAAAAACCATTGAACTCGCGATACTGTTACTGTAACCGACACCTCTGTATATTTGAAGTGAAAACTTCTTTAGGCGCGTTGGGCATTTTTTGAGATGGGAAAAAAAACATTGGACTCGCGACACTGTTACTGTTACCGACACCTCTGTATATTTGAAGTGAAAACTTCTTTAGGCGCGTTGGGCATTTTTTGAGATGGGAAAAAACCATTGAACTCGCGACACTGTTACAACCGACACCTCTGTATATTTGAAGTGAAAACTTCTTTAGGCGCGTTGGGCATTTTTTGAGATGGGAAAAAAACATTGAACTCGCGACACTGTTACTGTAACCGACACCTCTGTATATAAGTATGTGCATGTATTGTGTATAGTTCGGTATGAAGTAGAGCGGAACGAGCGCGCCGCATGCTTGCCTGTGCGCTATTGGTTCCCGAAATACACGTACGAGAGTTAGAGAAAGGGAATACTTTCAGTAGTGCTGCTACACAATTCAACGCACGTTTCTGTTAATTCAACATAGATATTATAATTGTGACAATTCTTGATATTCATTATTTTCTTCTTTGACTACATATAATGTATCATACAATCAACTTACTAATGTGAAGTGTTGAAGTAATTGTTCAAGTTTTCACTTCTGTCGGCACTCCCGGAGTGCCACTGTTTGTTTATTTTTATAATTTATAGTACGACCTACATACAGTCATGATGCAGCTGAAGAGAAAAATCACGGAAAAAATATTTTATTACAACAAAACTGAAATACTGAAAGTATATATCGTTCGTGAGCACGCATGATATAGCGTGTACCAAAAGCACGTTCTAATTTAACCAAGACTCTTAAAAATTAACAAATTGTTGTATCGGAGTACGATTTGCACTATAAGACATGCCAAAGAGTCCTATTGTTTGTATTAAAAAAATTAAGAGACCCACAGTTCAGATTTCAAATACTCAGAAAAAATCAGCAAATTGTCCTGCTGGAATGCACTTTGCACCATAAAACTTGTATAATAGTCGTGCTTTTTTCAAGCAAAAGAAAAAAAATAATTCAGAAACTCTAATAAATTTGTTCACATTTAACTAAAATTCTTAAAAATTAACAAATTGTTGTATCGGAGTGCGATTTGTACCATAACGCATGTCAAAGAGTCATATTGTTTGTGGTTAAAAAAAAGTCTAAGGAGACCAAAAGTTCATATATCAAATACTCAGAAAAAATCAGCATTGTCGTGCCGGAATGCATTATGCATCATAAAACTTGTTTAATAGTCGTGCTTTTTTTTTTTTTTTTTTTTTTTTTTTTTTGGCAAAGGAAAAAAAGTATTTCAGAAAGTCCAATAAGTTTGTTCACATTTAATCAAAATTCTTTGTTGTATCTGAGTACTATTTGCATTATAAGGCATGTCAAAGTGCCCTATTGTTTGCGGCAAAAAATGTCTAATGAGACCCAAAGTTCAAATTTCCAATAATCAGAAAAATTCGACAAATTGTCTTGCCGGAATGCATTTTGTACCATAAGAATTGTGTAATAAACGGGCTTTTTCTGGCAAAAGAAAAATAAATAATTGAAAGAAATACGTGTGTTCATATTGAACCAAAATTCTTAAAAATTAACAAATTGTTGTATCGGAGAGCGATTTGTACCATAAAGGATGTCAAACAGTCATATTGTTTGTGGTAAAAAAAAAGTCTAAAGAGACCCAAAGTTCAGATATCAAAAATGCTCAGAAAAAACAAGCAACTTGTCGTACCGGAATGCATTTTGCACTATAAGAATTGTATAATAGACAGGCTTTTTCTGGCAAAAAATAAATAAATAAATAAATAATAATAATAAATAAATAATTGAAAATGTCCAATAAGCTTGTTCCTATCTAACCAAAATTCATAAAAATTAACAAATTGTTGTATCGGAGTGCGATTTGTACCATAACGCATGTCAAAGAGTCATATTGTTTGTGGTAAAAAAAAAAAAAATCTAAAGAGACCCAAAGTTCAGATATCAAAAATACTCAGAAAAAAATCAACAAATTGTCGTGCTGGAATGCATAAGAATAGAAAAATTTAACATTTTTGAGTAACTTATGATTTACGATTTTTTTTAACTTTCTTTAAGTCATCGTAATTCAACCAAAAATTCCTGTTTTTTTTTTTTTTTTTTTTTTTTTTTTTATCACTCTGGTATATTTTATGCGCAAACATCTACAGAATATAAAACTGGTCAGATTTTTTTTTGTCAGACAATATCAGAAAGCTGCAGAACTTTTACCGTTCAGACATCTCATCAATCTGCGTTCTTTTTTTCAGCCAATCACGTAGCTCCTTTTGTAGCTGTAATTAATACTTGATCTTTTCTTATTCAAAAAATATATATATTCATATCTGTAGCAGGTTTTATCATTCTATCTTAATTGTTTTTTTTGTTTGTTTGTTTGTTTTTTTGTTTTTGCAAAGGGAAGAAAAAGTATTTCAGAAAGTCCAATAAGTTTGTTCACATTTAACCAAAATTCTTAAAAATTAACAAATTGTTGTATCTGAGTACTATTTACATTATAAGACATGTCAAAGTGTCCTATTGTTTGCGGCAAAAAATGTCTAATGAGACCCAAAGTTCAAATTTCCAATAATCAGAAAAATTCGACAAATTGTCTTGCCGGAATGCATTTTGTACCATTTGTGTAATAAACAGGCTTTTTCTGGCAAAAGAAAAATAAATAATTGAAAGAAATACGTGTGTTTATATTCAACCAAAATTCTTAAAAATTAACAAATTGTTATATCGGAGTGCGATTTGTACCATAAAGCATGTCAAACAATCATATTGGTTATGGTAAAAAAAAAGTCTAAAGAGACCCAAAGTTCAGATATCAAAAATACTCAGAAAAAACAAGCAACTTGTCGTACCGGAATGTATTTTGCACTATAAGAATTGTATAATAAACAGGCTTTTTTCTGGAAAAAAAAAATAATAATTGAAAGAGTCCAATAAGTTTGTTCCTATTTAACCAAAATTCATAAAAATTAACAAATTGTTGTATCGGAGTGCGATTTGTACCATAACGCATGTCAAAGAGTCATATTGTTTGTGGTAAAAAAAAAAAAAATTCTAAAGAGACCCAAAGTTCAGATATCAAAAATAGTCAGAAAAAAATCAGCAAATTGTCGTGCTGGAATGCATAAGAATAGAAAAATTTAACAATTTTTGAGCAATTTATAATGATTTAAGATTTTTTTTAACTTTCTTTAAGTCATCGTAATTCAACCAAAAATTCCTGATTTTTTTTTAATCACTCTGGTATATCTTATGCACAAACATCTACAGAATATAACACTGAGACAATATCAGAAAGCTTTAGAACTTTTACTGTTCAGTCATCTCATCAATCTGCGTTCTTTTTTTTCAGCCAGTCACGTACTCCTTTTGTAGCTGTAAATATTACGATGATCTTTTCTTATTAAAAAATATATATATATATTCATATCTGTAGCAGGTTTTATCATTCTATCTTAATTGGTTTTTTTTTCGATAACGTCCTTCATATATAAGTCAACAAAGTGGAAATTTCTTTTAATACATGTTTTATAAAGAGCGCTCGCCTGTATATAAAATCAGTAGTACAATGTATGCATGTGGTTTTCAAAAGATTCACAAAAACATCTTTTGATATCTAAGTAATGTCATAAACAAAACACAACATAAATCAATATCTAACAGTTTAAAACTATATTTGACTCACTATGTCATTTACAACAAATTTAACAATAAAGAAGCGAAGGTAAATGTTTATAAATTATTCTATCACAAACATGTGAACCATCCTTTAAAATACATTTTACATGTCAAGATATTGATTACTTTTCTATAGCAACTTTTCTTTAAGCTAATGGATATTTCCTTTTCAATAATCCATGTCTTCTGCGCTAATGACTGAATTTACTTGCGCATGATTTGTTATATACGTCATAAATTGAAATAGTAAAACAAATTGTTTTCAAGAAAATATCATTTTTAACAGAAAAGAGGAATTATTTTTCCTTCGAAGATCATCTATAAAGGTTAAAAGAGTGTGTAATACATTAATCATTTGATCAAATTGATTATTTTTCCATCTTTTCAGTTCACTTCGAAAGTGCTAGTTACTTTTTTCACAGATGGTTTCACACTTGAGCAATTGCTCCAGAAGAAAGTATTATATTATTATATTTGACGAATTACAAAAAAAAAAAAGGGAGAGTGTTATCTATATTTTTGCAGCAATATATATCCCTTTTGTCAACAACGATACATCATGGTAAACTGAAGCGATAACTCTAATGATGTTAAATCGGTTACATTTCATATAATTTATTCAGCAAATGAGCGGAAAGATTTATTGAAAAAGATCTGTGCTTAAATAATTTCCCTCGCTATGTTTGAGAAAATAATATAATAAATCAGGAATTATATCAAAAGCACCTCAATATAAATAGTATGGTTATTTCTATATCAAAGTACACAATGCAATAATTTGCAACAAAATATATGTATAATTACTTGGGAATTATGTTGAATACAACCTGTTCAATCATATTTCTTTAAAAAAAAACATTTCTAACTGCAGTATATATTTTTAAACAATTCATAGAAATATTTTTTAAGTACTATTCCATAATTAATGTTTATTTAGTACTGTAAAATAATATTGCCTAGAAGAAAATATAATGTTTTGTAAATTTTTCACCAGCAAATGAACGAAAAGTTTTATTGAAAAAGATCTGTGCTTAAATAATTTCTATCACTATATTTGAGAAAATAATATAATAAATCTGGAATTATATCATAAACGCCTCAATATAAATAGTATGGTTATTACTATATCAAAGTAGAAAATGCAACAATTTGGAATAAAAGTTATGTATAATTTATTGGGAATTACCATGAATACAACCTATTCAAACATATTACTTTAAAAAAAAACATTTCTAACTGCAGTATATATTTTTTAAACAATTCATAGAAATATTTTTTAAGTACTAATCCTTAATTAATGTTTATTTAGTACTGTAAAATAATTTTGTCTAGAAGAAAATAGAATGTCTTGGAAAATTTTCTTTAAAAACGATGTTTACCTTTTGGAAGTTTCTTATAAAAAAGTAAGTTTATGAATAAGAAATATATCGTAGTACATTTTTAATATTACATATATAAATTTTTGCCTTGTAATCCATTAAATAACAAATTGTTCTTCTTAAAACAATTTTTTGATTAACGATGTGTCTAAAATTGCTGTGCATTTCTACATTATTTGTTTCGATAGGGTAGAAAATGTAAACTTATTGTGTCATAAATTATCAATTTATTTTTTTTTTATATAGTCATGCTTGCCTGAAAACTTTTCAGAAAAATTTATAATATGCCTTTCCCAATTACTTTTAAATATTAAGTATGTAGAAAAAAAACTTCAATGTAAAAAAATCAACTGCAAAACAATAATTGTTATTATTGAAAATTTCAATATTTTCATTGATAATCAAAGAAAATATCATTTTTTATTACCATTGTAATTCATATCGTAAAAATTCTATACTATTTAACTGCTATGTTTCTCATCAATCTTTTCGTATAATATGGAATAACTTTGTCAATTGAATATACAACTGATAAACAATAATTGAACTTATTCCGAAATTCAGTGTTATGTTAAACAATAATAACGAATATCAAAATAATGTTGTGTCATTAGACTTATATTTTCATTTATTAATTTCATATGACCTACAAGAACGTTTTTTTTATGTATATGCAAATACTCTACATTTTTAAATAAATGTAACATATTTAAATAGCCAAATATACCCTAGAAAAAAAATACTGTACTTTAAAATTGCTAATACCATGCATTTTGCTTTACATAATGATGCTGCCATGAAGTAATATAATATATTTGATATGCACTTTTTTAAATAAAATTGGATGTATTTTAAATCCATTAGTTTCTTTACTAAACTATTGTTTCAATAATAAGAAAAAAGAAAAAATATATAAATATCCAGTTTCATCATATATCTATATTTAACATGAATTATTATAAAGTTATCTGACATTTCTTATTTTATACTTTAAAAAAAGGAAGTAAAAACAAGGCAATTCTTGTAGAAATAGTGGCATATTTTCTATTAAAATTTCCTGGTGCTAACGTGCTAATTTTATGTTTTTTGATTTAAGTTCATCAATGAGCTTTTTATTTTAAAGAACTTATAAATTTCATCTAATGGAATTCATTTCAACGATTACGATATTAGCTTGAACAATATTAGCTTGAAAAAAGAACTTTTATTTAAATTGAATAAATTCTGAAAAGGAATACTTTATACAACAGTTAATAAATCTAAGACATCTTTATGAAAGACAAATCGTTTTAATAATTAAATTTCCAGATGATAATTAGAATGCAAAGAAATTCTAAAATGTTTAATTTGTTTTACAAACTGTATTTATAATAAAAACAAAGGAGAATTAGCTCTGTTTTAGTACCAATAAGTGTTTGGATTTGAAGATTCAACTTACTGTATGTGATGCTATAACAAGGAAACGTTTGTATAAAAAGAAAATCAGCATACGATTATGTTTCTAAAAGAATATTTAATCAGATAATTTATCCAGTATTATTTTAAACTAGAATTATTACTTAAAAACCACTTGAAGAAAAAATAATTCAGTGTTGGTTTAAAATAACTGAAAGTCATACTAATCACAAGATTTAGAATTTTCATTAAACTAAATTAACAATATTTTATTTATTTATTTTCTCAAATTTTGAACTCATTTGTATGCTAAACGATATTAGTAAATTAAATTCATGAAAAAAAGTTAGCTTGAAAGAGAAAAAAATGAAGGCTCGGTTTTCAAATAGCACAAACCCTGAAGATTTCCATTTCATTAAAAATACTAAAGATTTATCACAGATTCAAAATAGAAAACACAAAGGTAATAACGAAGATATTGCATCTAAAACCTTAACGACTGTTTTTACTTTATCGTCTTGGCTTGGAATAACATTTACGAAAGCTAATGAGAAAAATAGGTCTTGTTTTCCAAGCTTATGGGATAGTCTAATTTTTGTTTGTGCTGTTGTATCGTCCATTATAAGCATTTACGGAATTCATTTTTTTCGCTTTTCACAAAGATTAATTTATACAGTTTACGCCTATATTCTTCTTGGTGTTTTGATTCGAATAACAATATTGTTAAAAAGAAAGCAAATGGTCAGAGTTCTAAGCAATATCTACTATTGGTCCAACAAACTAAATGTGGATTTTCAGAAACAGTGTAAATTAAACAAAATTTATGTATCTTTAATTGTCACTTGGAATGTTTCCATTTCTGTAACGTTAATGCTGTATTTTATGTTTATAAAAATAACAGACGACAATCATGTAACTGTGTTCTCCTTTCAAGTTGTAGCTTACAAATCAACCACAGTTCTTTATCTTATTCGCATTAGTTGTGTATTTTCTGCAGTTACTAGCACCGGAATAATGTTTCTGATATTAATCATTTGTACCAATACTTATGCATTCGCTAGAAATATGCTAAAATCATTCAGTGATTACTTCAAATCGGAATATACTTCAATATTATTATCAAAATCTGCCATTCTTTCTTATATGTCTACATATCGGAATTTAATACATTTATTTAAAGATATTGACAATGTTTTGTCAAGCAGCTGTTTATTGATATATGCAACTGGGGTAATATGTTTCTTTAACACGGTGAGCATGCTCTGCTCAGAAGATTCATCGATGATTATTCAGATGATAACTGCTTTAATAATGGCGATTGTTTTGTTCTTTTCATTGACTTTCTCAGCCACAAATGTAACCTACGAGTATGACAATTTAAAATTTCTGTTGATGGAAGGAACAGAAAAACTACTAACTCTGACAGATGATGAAAATATATTGTCTACGTATAGAATGTTTGTTGGCAGTGTTATGGGCATACGCATATACTTTACCGGAGCAGACATGTTTGAAATAAATAAAGGCTTAATTTTGACAACAGCTGGAGCATTGATAACTTACGGTGTTATGCTTTTCCAATAATGATTACTTGATCCTACGTGATAAAATAGATCTTTATCTTGTAAAAAATTGTTAAAACTGCATATAATCACTGAAACCGATAATTGTTCTGATGTTAAGATTGAACTAAACATCCTGAGGCTTAGAAGCTTTGTATTATTTCATATATACATATAGTAAAGTATAATAAATAATATTTACATATATATACATATAATAAAGGCTTAATATTGACAACAGCTGGAGCATTGATAACTTATGGTGTTATGCTTTTCCAATAATGATTACTTGATCCTACTTGATAAAATAGATCTTTATCTTGTAAAAAAAATTGTTAGAACTGCATATTTTCACAGAAATCGATAATTGTTCTGATGTTAAGATTGAACTAAACATATTGAGGCTCAGAAGCGTTGCATTATTTCATATATACATATAAAAAAGTATAAAAAATAATATATGCATATATATATATTATACATATAATAAAGGCTTAATATTGACAACAGCTGAAGCATTGATAACTTACGGTGTTATGTTTTCCAGTAATTATTACTTGATCGTAATTGATAAAATAGATTTTTATCTTGAAAATAATTGTTAAAACTGCATATTTTCACAGAAAAGATTGAACTAGACATCTTGAGGATCAGAAGCATTGCTTTATTTCATTGCAGAATTCAAAGCATATAAAATGAAAAAAAAAAATAGAACTTAAAATTCGTGTTATTTATATATTAGTCCGTTCTGGAGACCAGTTTGGTCTCCCTTAAATGTATTATACTAAGCCTTGCAACATGCTACGTTTGTTCACAATTTAAGTTATTTGTTTAATCACTCGCCAAATCAGAAGATTCTCAATGGATAAATCAAGAACGCCTTTCGATCATGGCAGCATTTCTTATATTTTTTGTTGTTATGCATTTCATCTTTCGTGACAAAAACTGCGTAACACACGTACTCAAACATAATGAAATTTATAAATTTGTGTGACACATATTAAATATCGAAAGACCAGCATAAACAATCATTATTCTCATATTCTCAACTCATATCATTGTTCGAAATTATCTATAAACCAAGTTTTCGATTGAGTTCAGGTGAACGATACCGCTTCAGTGACCTCGTATTTCGCAGTTGCTCATGCATCCAAGATAATTCGTAAGTGAACTTGGATGCCACGGTTACTCCTGTATTGAAAGACAATTCGTAGATGTTTGTTTTATCTTGAATTAACTTTGAAATTAATTGTGAGATTAACTGATTTTGTAATGTTTTGTTTTTCAGTTGGAAGCAGCGAGCTCGTGTGTTCGATGTCGATAGTGTATCATGGTTTAGTGTTTCTATTTCTCAAGATGAATGATTCGCTTGTGTTTGTTTACTTTTATGGAATGAGATATTGTGTCCTCAACCTAATTTTAGCTGAAGTTATTTAAGACTATATGCATTTTTGAATGTAACTCATCTCTCGAACAAAATTCTTTTTAACGATTTTTCTAAAAATGTAACTTTTATGCAGTTTTATTTGAGTAAAAATGGCCGCCTGGCATATGAAAAGCGAAGCAGTCAACCCGTAATTGTTTATAACAGTCACATGTCTTGCTCTTTTATTATACAGATAAATGTAATAGCAACAAGCAAAAGCATTTTTTTTTTCATTTGTACACAAAATTATATTTGAAATCTGTTATCAAAACTATTTTGATTTTGTTTCAATGTACAAGTGAAATCAACAAACGAAACTTGTGTGTGTGTGACAGTTAAAAAAAAAAAGTTTCATTTATTGATTTCAGTTGTTCATTAAAACAAAATCACAAATATCTTTAAATTGACCTTTTTTCCCAAACAATTAATTTTAATCATAAATAGTCTCATTATCGTTAAAAAGTATTTTATAACTGCCTTTTACACTAATTAATGTATCTTTAAATATAATATATTATTTTCATTTTAAACTATTACAGATCCTTAGTAACTAATGCAAACATAATCTATAGAAGATTGATCGGATGTAGAAGAAATGGAAAATTTCTTGAAAATACATATTGTAATATAAAAGACAATCATAGCCTTGTACATAGCCTAGCTCAATTATTCACGCTACAAGACCCCACTTTCTTCTCAAACAAATGCATTATACAACGAATAGATAAATAATTACCCAAGTTTATGAAACAAGAAGAATAAACTCTTGTGTCAACAAGTTCTTTAAACGAAAATATTTGCTTCTAAATTTTGCGAACAAAATTTGGTAAAGAAAAACATTTTCAATTACACATAATCGATTTTTTTTTCTAGCTAATAGACAGTCACGAAAGGCTACATAAAAGTTTTTGATGTAGTAAAAAGAATTATGTTAAAAGAAATATCTTAGAAAGTAGAACAAAAAGTAAACATAAAAAAGCTATAAATCACTAACATTCAAGGTATTGAACTTTCATTCTTTATTGTTGTTACGAAACATTTCAATTTTCTTGTTCATTTTTTAAGTTCAACGTTTTCTTGTTAAATGTACGCAATTCATCAAAAAAAAAAAAAAAAAAAAAAAAAAAGAAGAAGAAGAAGAAGAAGTATATACGATCGTTTTTGTCCATGTAATAGCAGTTTTTACAATGAACTTTATGTAAACCAATCAGTCATGAGTTAAAGGGAAAAATATTTTTTTAAAGATCACTTTAATATTATTTCAAAGTATACAACGTCATTTCGAAGTATATATCCACCAATTTTCATTCTGGTTTTTTACATTTATTTGTAAGAAGAGTAGAGAACAGATAAGAAGATTTTATGTCAATGTTAAATGTAAGCTATTTATTCCAGTTTAGAAATTTAAGAAATGTTAAGACAAAAAAAATAATAATTATGAAAAAAAGATACGTAACGATAGACTATAGAATATATATAGATTTTTATTTTACTTAAAGTTTTATTATTTTGGTTCGTCTTAATTGGATATCACTGTGTCCTTTTTAGAGGACAGATAAGAAGATTTTATGTTAGTGTTAAATGTAGCTATTTATTCCAGTTTAGAACGTTAAGAAATGTTAAGACAAAAAATAATAATAATAATTACTAAAAGATGATAAGCAACGATAGACTATAGAATATATAGAGATTTTTTTTTTTTACTTAAAGTTATTATTTTGATTCGTCTTAATTGGATATCACGGTGTCCTTATATTTAATAATAAATGTATTATATGAGTAAATATACACACGTCTTTAAAATCTATTTCTATAAAGTAAAAGGCTGGTAGAAAAAAGTCAAATTAATAAATTTGAGATTAATCAGAAAATAGACAGAATACTGTGCTATTTTTCTTATACAAATTTCAGTTTCGTACTTTACAATTTCAAGGCTTTACAGAGATTACGTTTGTGTGACTTTACATAAAGATATAAAGAACAGGTAAGAAATAATATATTAATCTTAAACCTAGTTATTCAGTTGAGTTTAGAAGATATATAATTGTTTATATAATTTTAAAAAAAGACAAAACAAAGCATTATAACGAATGGAAGATATGTAATGGTAGACTGTAAAAAATAATTTCAAAGTATATTTATTTACTTCCATTCTGGTTTTAAATAATTATATGTAAGCATATGTAGAGGACAGAGGAAGATATTTTAACTTAAATTTAAACTATTAATCGAATTTGAATGTTGAGAATTGTTCAGTTAATTTTAAAATTAACAGACGAAGAATCTATAGCAAAGAGAAAAAATGTGATTGTGTACTGCAAAAAGCATTATTTCACTTAAATATTATTTAGATGTATCCGTCATGAATACCCTTGCACCCTATATTTGGTGATAAACGTATTATAAAAAATATTTTTGAAGATGAACAATTTTACAACACATTTATTCAAATTTATTTATATAAAGAAAAAAAATGGAAGAAAAACATATTAATTAAACTTGATTTTAATTATAAACTGAGCAAAGCATATTGCATTTTTCGATACAAATCTCATTTTTGTACTTTACATCTTCAAGATATTAAAAAGATTTCGTTTATGTGACTTTTGGAAAAGTTGAGATATTTTTCTCTTATTAAAAATTTCAATTTTATACTATAAAATTAAAAGACATTAAATAGATTTCGTTTATGTGACTTTTGGAACTGTTGAGATATTTTTCTCTGATTAAAAATTTCAATTTTGTATTATAAAATTTCAAGACATTAAAGAGATTTCGCTTACGTGTCTTTGGAAACAATTGGGATATTTTTCTCTTATTAAAAAATTTCCATTTGTACTATAAAATTTTAAGACATTAAAGATATTTCATTTATGTCACTTCAGAAACAATTGAGACACGTTTCTCTTATTAAAAATTTCAATGTTGTACAATAAAATTTCAAGACATTAAAGAGGTTTTGTTTATGTGACTTTTGGAACCGTAGAGATATTTTTCTCTAATTAAAAATTTCAATTTTTATTGTAAAATTTCAAGACATTAAAGAGATTTCGTTTTTGTTTCTTCAGAAACCCTTGAGATATACTTAAACGAGATAGAATAAAATCGGACTAAAATCTGTACATAATTCTATCCTCAACTATTTTTAGTTTTGAATGTAAAAAAAAATTAACATGGAAAACCATCGAAACAGCTACAAGAGAGATTCAAAATCATCTGCGATAAAATATCCATATGCTGCATCAAAAACAATACCAGTTGTTGAAGCTTTTAGACTAATTATAAGAGCATGTATTCTACATGGAATAACACTAAAGAAACGTTCTACGAAGAAGACTTTTTTAACGCATAGTCTTTGGGACTCAACCGTTGCATTTGTAGAAATTTTATCATATATTATCAGCATTTCTTCCCTGCATTACATGAACTTAAGCAAGCAAATTTTAATTACACTTTATGTATACATAACGTTGGGACTTCTCATCCGAATAATTTTGTTATTTAAAAGAGAGAAAATCTCTATGATTGTTTCCAAAATCTGTTCTTTGTACTTTCACCTCGACATTGATTCTGGAAGATGTCCATTGTACATAAAATATCAACTCGTTGCGAATGTACTGTGGTTTTTTGGAGCAATTGCAATCATACCATATTTCTACTACAAGAATTTCAATGAGACACTAGACTTTAAATTCATATTTTTTTATGTTTCAGATACCATGAAAGCATTTTTCCTGACTTTTATACGTATTAGCATCATTATCTCGGTAATGAGCACCTCAACTGTAATTTCCATGGATTTGATTTTGTGCTGCAATTTTTACATCGCCATGCGAAACATCATAAGGAAATATGGGGAGAGTCTTCTACAAAGCAAAGAAGGTTGTTGCTTTTCCAAAATGGAGTTATCGTTTAAGTTCTCAACTTATAAAATGTGCATGCATTTATTTAATGAAATTGAAATGTCAATTTCTACCACCAGCTTTCTTTTATATACAGCTTCTATATGTTGTTTCTTCGACACTTTGAGCCTATCATTCACAAACTATTCGTTTATTTCCAATATACTGACACTGAATCTACTAATAATTACCTTAATACTATCTGTGGTGATATTTTTCGGCCTGACTTTAACTGGGTCACAAGCGAACGCCGAGTATGAATCTCTAAAATTAGCACTATTAGAAATCACAGAAAATGTATTAAGTAGTCGTTCAGATGTGCAGTTAATGACAGCATTTAAAATAATGACTGATTGTATTTATAACTTGAATCCTTCATTCACAGGTGGTGAAATGTTTACTATCAACATGAGTCTAATTCTCACGACAACTGGTGCGATGTTAACATATGGAGTACTTTTGTTTCAAGTATCAGCAACTCAATGAAAATTTTTTAAAAAGCGTGTTAGAATATAATAGATTTATCCCAAACGAAAACTTAATATGATTCTTTAAAACTAGCACTATTAGAAAGCACAGACAGCATATTAAGCGGTTATCCATACGCACAGGTGCTCTGACATATTTAAAACAATGAGCAACTGCATTAATGATACGGGGAGCTTGCATCCTTAATTTACAGGTGGTGAAATGTTTACTATCAACATGAGTCTAATTCTCACGACAACTGGTGCGATGTTAACATATGGAGTACTTTTGTTTCAAGTGTCAGCAACTCAATGAAAATTTAAGAAAAATTGTGTTAGAATATAATAGCTTTATCCAAAATGAACACTGAATATGATTCTCTAAAACTAGCACTATTAGAAAGCACAGAAAGTGTATTAAGCGGTTATCCATATGTACAGGTGTCCTTATTGGGTAGCTCGTGTGAATTTTTTTTTAACTTGCTGGGGACTCCGGGTCCTTGGACACTGGGGTTCCTGGTAGATATAGGTTTTCTCCTAGTGGACTCATAGGTCCTATGCCGAGAGGTTGACTGTCCACGAGTGGGAGGTTTCTGTTTCTGTTTCTGTACAGGTGTCCTGACACATTTAAAACGATTAGTGACTGCATTAATGACTTGTATCCTTTATTTATAGGTGGTGAAATGTTTACTATCAACATGAGTCTAATTCTCACGACAACTGGTGCGATGTTAACATACGGAGTACTTTTGTTTTAAGTGTCAGCAACTCAATGAAAATTTAAGAAAAAACGTGTTAGAATATAATAGCTTTATCTAAAACTAATTTCTAAAACTGAATTTCTAAAGCTAGCACTATTACAAAGCACAGAAAGCATATTAATCAGTTATCCATATGTACTTGGCACCCTGATACACTTAAAACAATTAGTAACTACATTAAAAACTTACATCCTTCATTCCCAAGTAGTGAAATGTTTACTATCAGCTAGAGTATAATTCTCATGACCACTGGTGAAATGTTAACATATGGAGTACTTTGTTTCAAGTATCAGCAACTCAATGGAAAAAAAGTACAACATAGGATACGAAGTGAGTATATTCAACTTTGAGGATTGAAAACCTGTCTATAATGGCATTGGTACATCTCTCTATGACGATAATTTCTGCGGTCATGACGGAATTAAAAGAACTAAGGCATTAGTAAACTTATCTATAAAGTAATTTTACTGTTTCCGAACTCAGCACGTGGATGTATCTAAAAAAAAGGCATTCATGTTGTTTCCCAAAATGAACTGTCTATCTATAAAACGCATTAATAACTCTAACTCTAATGAACATAAAGATTAAATATGAGGGGTTAGGGGTTTATAAAGTAACTCAAAAACATTTTGTACAATAATTTCAAAAATAAATTGTTTACTTTCCCAACAGTAGATAACGCTGAACTGTCTCCTGTAAAAAAGCTCATTCTTACAGGAATCTAGAAAATTTACGTTAAAATCTAGAAAATCTACGTTTATGTCTAGGTGAAAAGACATTCAGTGTATGCTTATCATTATATTATACATTATATTATCATAATTTTTTTACAATAATTTTAAAAATAAATTCTTTAATTTCCCAACAGTAGATAACGCTGAACTGTCTCCTGTAAAGAAGCTCATTCTTAACAGGAATCTAGAAAATTTAAGTTAAAATCTAGAAAATCTACGTTTAAGTCTAGATGAGAAGACATTCAGTGTATGCTTATCATTCTCTTTAATTGTTAAAACGAGATATTTTGAAGTTAGTGTGAGCTTTTTTGCAAGTCGAGACATGATGCTTCAACGCATCATCTATTAAATAAATTGTGAACTATTTAAAAAATTAATTTGTACATACTTTATAAGTCGTCTTATAAACATGTCACTTATTTTACTTTTAAATTCATTATATTTAACGTATTATTGAATTTTACAGTTAAAATGCCTATTGTGAGACACTCTGTATTTAATCTTAAAATTTTAATTATTCTTGACATTATTGAACTATCGTTCTTTGCTATCAATACATTTCTTTTTCAGAAAAGCGTTATTGTTGACTGTACATTTATGACAGAAGAGGAGGAAATATAACTGGTAAAAAGCGAATCGTTTGAAAAAAAAAAAGGAAAAAATAACATTAGAAATTATTTATGTAAAAAAAATATCGGAATAATCTAAGTTAATATTTTCTCCAAATATCTAGTTTGATATTGTGATAACGTAGACCAATGTATATATAATCAATACACTCCATTCTCTTTTTAAACGAAAAAACTTTATTGTAAATTAACAAATTGAAAAAAACAAAAATAAAAATGAAAAAAATGATAAGTATATCCATGATGTATAAATACAGTTTCAACATTCACGACCTCCGTATCGTGTATCTCGTCAGCATTCCGTTGGCATTTCTCGATATCTGTCTTCTCTGGAAACTGGTCTTTTTTATATAGGGAAAGAAAAATCCTATAATCTCTTATGATTGACACACCCTTTAATCCCTTACTTACCAAGTCTGAATTTTCACTTCATAGGGGCTTAGTTCCTTGTATCAAAGGAATTGCTGATACAATTTTTATCCACTCATTCAGAAAGTATTGCCATCAATACAACACATACATTCCAGCCTGGTTTACTTCAAGATGATAATGAAATTCTTCACTCAATAGGATTATTTTCTCATAAAGAGGCCAATCTATAAGACTATTTGCATTCTTAGGAGATTATCTTGTTTCTGCAAGTAAGTGTCTAGATGACAAATAAGTGATTAGTTGATCATGTCAACCTGTCACAACTTCTCCATAGTATTATCTTCCTAGAATGAGGACAATTCACAAGACCCCTTCCATTCATAAAGGATTACTTTAATCTTACAAGTATGTGTGCAATCGAGATTTCAACTTGCCACAATATATTCACTCACATAGAACAGAACATATCCTACATATTCTTTTCTATGTTGACTCAAATTGCATACTGCCAAATTTCCGTTTTTATTGAAGTCAAATAAACACATTTTGAACCAGAAAATTTTATTTAGTAAAGGAAATCAAATTAATACCATACAGAAACAAAATTTATTAAATATTAAACATTTTATTAAATAAATGTTCTGATCCAAACTGTTTATATTTGACTTGGGGAAAGACGGAAGGTTGGCATCTATGAAATTGCTTTAAGCATGTTCAGATTAATCTCATTTCAGATTCCAATGTGCAATACTATTAGATTCCTACTTATAAAATCTTATCCGTTTGTTCACTATAATTTAAATTTGTGATGCTGAGGATTAATGATTACAAATAAATAATTTTTCTCTATCAATTATGATTGCTATAAACATTAAACATTAATATTTGTGCATCTTACATTCTACTAATATATTATTTTCCTAATAATATGTTCTTTTAAAATTCCAAACTATGTTGCAATTGCATTAAGAAGACAACCTCGTGAGTTTCTTTAACATAAATTACAAGAAAACATATTCCCGATCGAATGCTATGTTTGTTTATCTCTAAGATAATTTAACAATTAAGTTGTATGGGATATCTTTTTTTTTTTTTTTTTTTTTTAGTCAGCTTAAAAAAGAACAGAGAATGCCCCATACATATCACCAAATTGTCTAAAAAAAAAACATTTTTTGGCTACATTTTTTTAATCGGCTTAAGAAAGAAAAGAGAACACCCCATACATATCACCAAATTGCCCCAAAGAAAAAAAGACTGGAAATTAGTCTTCTTCCAATTCTTATTTTAAAAACATAAAGAGGCCTTAAGAGGTCTTCTTCATAGTACAATTGTATGAAACTTTTGAAATTTACAATACGAATAGATAATTTTGACATCATATTCGGATTTTTGAATAACATTCTGCGACAATTTGACAATTAAATTGCATGGCATGGCTTTTTTTTTTTTTTTTTTTTGGGGGGGGGGGGCTACATTTTTTTAGTCGGTTAGAAAAAAAAAGAGGACAACCCATACATATCACCAAATTGCCCCAAAGAAAGACGGAATTAGCCATTAGACTGGAAGTTATATCTTCTTTAAATTTATATTTTAAAAACATAAAAAGGTCGTAAGAGATTTTCATCATAGTATAATTTTACCAAACACCTGAAATTTTCACTGCGAATACCTAATTTTGAGATCATATTCGAATTTTTCAGCAAAATGTACTTTAGGATACCAAGCATAAAGTCATTCGATCAACTAGTTTAGGAATTATGAAAGTTAAAACTTTAGAACTCCTAATGTGATATTAGTGTGTAATGATTGCAAAAGTCTACTAAAGAGCCACTAATCTTCTGCTTAAACGCGGAATATTTCCAGTTACTATTTCCCAGAAACTGCCCGCACGTATTAACATATCAATAGGCATTTCATTCTTGTCTGCATACCACAGAGACAATTTTTTCAGTTTTGTCTTTACCCTTCCACTAGGTATATTCACTACATCGACTCCTGTAATTATATTTATCACTAACGCATTAACAGTAACTTTTACATTCTGATTGCGCGGATTTAGCAAAGTAACTTTAATATAATTATATTCACCTGTATTAGGCCTTTCTTTAACGAAAGCATCAACTTGCAATTTCTCGATTCCGATAACAGGAAACTTTAATTTATCAGCCTAACCTTTACTTATAAATGTGTGTGATCTATGAGAACCTCCATCAATTAATATTCGAATTAGTTTATTTTTAAATCTTGAAGGAATCGCAGCAGTGCAAGTTTGCAGAAAACGGCTGAGTTGTTACGAAAACTTTTTTGCACTGCATGTTGAAACAGTCTCAGATATAGTGGCACTACGTTCATTTTGTATAACAATCTTAGCCTGATAATTTTTTAACTCATGATTTTCATTTTGTTTTTCACACAAGAGTGTACTGTGCCAACTCTGATTGCATATTTTACACGTATTATTTCGCCAACAATCATTAGCTAAGTGTTTATCACGAAGACATTTAAAACAAAGTCCATGTTTTTTAGCATTGATTTTCTTTTGCTCAATGCTAATACGACATTGTTCCGAGTCATGTTCCTTTGAATGGGATTTTTTCCCCCAATTTGTCAATTAGCTCACTGTATTTCCTGTATCTTTTTGAGTTTTCACAATATTTGACTATTCTTGTTATATGAGTTGCTCTATAGAATTGACTACCAAATCATAAAAAAAAATCCTTCGTATAATTCGCGCAAGAGCAATTGACAATTATTTCATACAAATGCTCTTATCTTATCAAATATTCAATATTTATTTTTTTAATTTCTGTATACAGCTACTTTTTTTTAGTCAAACATGTGCTTTACATCCTCGAAGTTCAAGGACAATTGGTCAAGAATTTCAGTAGATATTCGACAAACCGTGTAAAAAGTGAAAGTGTCCGGTCACTGCCCCTTAATTTTTGGACAGCAGTGTAGACTGCAATGTGGGTAGTTCTTTAAGCATAACTCAAATACTACTTGGCAGAAAGAACTATAATTTTGGATTCGTATATTTGAAACTTCAATAAATCTATTTCTGTTTAACTCATTCGCGACGATTGGTAAGTTTACGTGCCACTTAAGGCGCTAGTGACCTTTAAATTTGTAAATCAGTATTTTAGTACGGCAAATTTTCCCTTACGTAATCTCAAATTTTGAGCGATTAAAGAAGTCAAAATTACAATATAGAAAAACTGGTGTCAACTGGTGTCGAAGAATTAAAAGAAGTTTAAAATACACTCGTCATGAACATATTAAGAGTTCATAGAGTACAGTTCAATTTTTTTTTTCGAAAATTAATTTAAATATGTGTGTGTGTACATATATATATATATATATATATATATATATATATATATATATATATATATGCAATTATTTTTTGAAAGAAATATGATTATTAACTTATGAATTCTATAACAGAAATCGATTTCTAGAAGCTTCGAATAGGCGAATCACAAAATTATAGTTCATTTCGCCTAGTAGTTTTTCAGATATGCTTGAAAAACAACACACATTACAATTTGTTTTGCAATGATTTCAAATGATTTTACATTAGGAATGCCAAAATTTAAATCTTCATAATTCCTAAAATACTTGAAAGAATGATTTTCCGTTGGAATCCTAATATAAAATTTAACGAAAAAGCCAAATATGATATCAAAATTATTCGTGTTAGTAATGAAAATTTCAGTATGGAGACGACCCCTTAAATTCATTTTTTAAGATACCTGGCGACCAAATTATTTAATCTGGTGTTGTTGTTTTTTTAAACAGAAATTGACCTAAACAATTAACACAATACTAGCACAAACGCCATATTTTCTTTTCCCCGACGATTCTGATTACGTAATACGCGCGCGGGAGAATAATTTATTTTAGCAATGTATGTTACATTATAAATATTAAATTATTTTGCAAACCTTTAATATTAGTATAATATTAGTTTTTATATTTATCATATTAGAGATTTATTTTATAAGCTTGCGTACAGATTTTTATTATTCAAGCCAGCTTTTCTATATAAATAAGCCTATTTTTTAACATCAAAATGCTACTTACCTTCAATTTCTATCAAGAGTAGCATCTTAGTCACAATGTTAAATTAAAATTCTCAAACGATATCTGACTCAGATGTTACAAAGTTACAAAATATTAAAAAATAAACTTAGAAATTATATTCAAACAAAAAAATAATTTAAATTTTATTTGTAATTTGGCAAAAATAAGTTCATCAAATACAAAATTCAAAACATAAAATCAGAATTATTTGACTGACCTAGACAGGAAAATAGGCAAAAAATTGTTTCCTGTTTCACTATTTCATCGGCGTCCCCTTCATCGGATAAAGATTTTGTAGCACTCGACTATCCGGACATTTGAAGCATTCAGAAATCAACATTTCCCAAAAAAAAACAGTTAATTCGGCCTTTACAGTATTTCTTTCTTTCTTTTTCTTTCAGATAAGTTTTATTAGAAAACTTAGTTTATAATATCTTTCAAAATTATGTACTCTTCTAAACATGTAACTGATAATTCTAATCTAATGCTTGCATGATTGCTTTTATTTTTCTCAATTAATTTATAAAACATTTTTGTGCTTTATTGAAAATTAATTGGGTAATAAATTGTTTCTGGCAAGTAGATATTTTTGCTGGCTACGAGATTTTATCAAATTTGTGAAGCCCTTGTCATATTCATGTTCAGTGCATTAAATTCATTAAGAACTAAGTATTTTTAGATCGGAAGCATTAATTTCCGTTCGTTTGTATATACAGGGTCATCGAAAAATATGTCCCTGATTTGTTAACAAATTGCACGAGAAATATGCAATCAATCGGTACGAAATCAACGTGAAATTGTAAAACATCTGAAGGAGTTTTGGTAGTGATGATTGCTTTGACCGTGACGTGACTGCACTCTTGCGCCGACGCCACTTCGTGACGAGGTGCCATTTCACTCATTAGTCAGTTCACAGCAATCATGGTTAAAACCTCTCAAAAACATTGTTTATACTGAAAAAATTCGGGAACTGCAGCAATTAAGGGATGGAATTGACGCAGCAACAGCAACTGTAGCCCCTAACATGATTGAGTGCATCTGGAAGGAGATCGACTACCGCTTAGATGTTTGCGGAGCAGCAGGGGGAGCTCATATTGAAGTTTTCTAAGTAATGTAAAAAAAACTTTGATTTTTCCAATCTAACAGTGTAAAAATAAATGGTGAATGCTGTAATGAAAGCTATTATAATGCAAAATCTGTTCCTTTATGTTAAAATGAATTAAATACACAATTCTTAAAGGCTATGGTGATAGAATATTTGTTTTTGCATAATTCTAAATATATCTTTTGTAAAAATATCCTAAGCCTTGTTATTTTAATTAGTCTTGTCTTAATCCTTGTTATTTTAATTCGAAATCAGGGTAGTGTAAAGAAATTACACTATCCGTGTTTAACCCATAGGTCTAAGCCCTGTATATTTTTTAAAAATATATGATTTTCTTATTATTAATCATGAACAATAATTAACAGAGAAACGTGTAATGCTTGGAAAATCATGATCTGTTCAACAATTTAATCCTTTGATTATAAAGAGGAAGAGTGTAATATGGTAAAATCAATGCTTGATAAATTTTAAATATTATTTGAAATATATATACATTTATATGTATAGTAAACATGTGTTTTTCTTCCATCTTTTATTACAACTTTATTGGTGGTCTAATTAAGGGAAATTGATTATGTTGACAGAAGGATATTCAGCAAAGTAACGTATATTTATGGCAGGCAGAGGCTGGCTCCGGGTATGACAACTAGCTGAGTGAAGCAGGACTTTTGGTTTATGACAGCACCTTGCCAATAGCAATAAATTGGCTAAGAGAGATTAAAGGTCATGTTCCCAGAATCGGAAAGACGTAAAACGTCTCGAAAACGCCAATAGGAGACAGGAGATGCTATCTAGGATAGATGTAGAGTGATGTAGCCAATGGCATCTAAGAAAGGTTGATCTAAACTAATATATGTGGATATGGAACATCCTACTTCTTCCCCTTGATTCTCAGGGGAATTTTTTTTCTTCTTTTCAATAACAATATATTATTAATTCCAATACTAGGTGTGGTAGTAGCAACATCAAAAAGAGTTAGAAATAGAGTTAGAAGTAGCCAATGGCGTAGCCAGGGAGGGGGGGTCGAAATGCTCTGGATACTAGTAATATTGTAAAGTTTTATCTGTCTTGAGTATCGCAGAAAATTTTCCGACTACATAAAGCAAAGAGAAAATTTTACAAAATTAGTGGTATCCAGAGCATCTGGACCACCACCCTGGCTACGCCACTGGAAGCAGCTAAGGAATGATCAGTGATTTTAGGAGATAAAAAAGTTTGAGTTGTGCAATTCTGAGTGGATAACTCTTGATGCAGCAGTAAAAGATGCTTGAAGTCATTTTGTTGACAATTAAACAAATTACAGGATCTCTGTTTGCTAAAGTGATGGAGGTAACAATTTCTCATCTCTAATATTCCCATTCCTTGTAATAAACAATTAATTGCATTGTCTGTAGGGATATTGTTCATCTGATAGTTGGAGATGTTAACTTTATTCTTATGCATTGCATAATTTAATTTAGTAAATTAATATAAAATAACAGTATCTGGAAATTAATTATGAATGTTTATATTCAGAAAATGTTTCCAGAAAGGTATTATAATAAAAAATCTGTTCCTTTGTGTTAAAATGAATTAAATACATAATTCTTAACAGGCTATGGTGATAGAATATTTGTTTTTGCATAATTCTCAATATATCCTTTGTAAATATTTTTCTGTAAATAAATCTTTATGTTAATTGTAATTTAAGAGTTTGCAATTTTCTTATGGCATTATCTGTTCTTTTCTTTTCTTTTAAATTAGAATTTATTTTTACCTTAGTATAGGATTAATGTTCGATATTCTCATACGCACAAAAGGTTGCTTCGAGATATATAACAGCGCAAAACATATTTATTAAAATTTGCAATTGAATTGATTATCTTTGTCAATTAATGAAACATAGATGGAGTTCAATGTTTCATAATCAACCTGTCCTAGAGAAATTGCTAAATCTGCACGATCGTTTAGTTAAAGATTTTGAATATTATTTTTAACGACTTAATCCATACATCAGAATTTATAGTTATTTTGTCAGTATATTGGGAGAGATCCCACAAAAGCCTAACACCTAAACTAAAATTTAAATGCGCATATTTCTCTTCAACACAGGGGTTTATGTTCTTGCTAGATACTGAATGCTCTGCATTTGAATGGATTTTAAAATATTAGTATGCAGTAATAGAATTACTTTATATTTTTGTGGTGTCATTTCATGTAAATTTAATACGCAATAATGGTTATTTTTGTTAGCTGAAAGAAACCATGGTTTTTTGTTATGCGCCAATGGACTTGCTTTACTTTTAGAAGCAATGATTTGATTAAAACGTTGACTTTCTTTGAATGAACTATAATTATAATAACAAAAACTTGGATGTTTTATATTACCAGTGGACCCATGCGAAGATTTCGCAGTGCAATCTAATAATTTTCAGAAATACCTAATATTTTTTAGATGCAGGTTTAAACTTCTAAAGAAAATTTAAGGATAAAAATATATTCAAACAGCATTAGTCAAGCCAGAATGTCATCGCTCATTTATTCCTAACAATAAAATCTCAACGAAGATAGAAAAGGGCAAGCGAGAGGGGGGGGGGGGGATAATAACAATTGTATTTTAATTGCATTAGAGGATGACGTCACCTTCTTCGGAAAAATTACTGGATAAAGAAAAATAATTGAAATACACTTAAATTACAATTCAATCTAATATAACAAATCATACCTTTTATGCTACACGTGTAAAATACTACTGTTTCAGTTAATCAATAATATTTTTTTCTTCTAAACGTTTCAATTTCAATCTTGGTTTTTTATCCTAAATATAAAAAAGTCCTTCCGGCCTGCACCGGGAGGAAAAGGTAGCTTTCCTATATCTTCGTTTTAAAATTTTAGCTAATGTTACACGAAAACAGCAAGTTAAAATGCAAAGAAACGTTTACAAAAGATTCGTTAATACTGAATTTGAATAAGAAATTCGCCAAATTATTGAGCAATAGCCAAATTGGCTTCATTTATGAAGACTTACTTTGGTCGCTAAATTTGGCGATATTTCACCAAATGCCGCCAATTTTGGCGAGAATTTGGCGCTAACGGATATGAATATATAGTTCTATGCGTATGATTCGGAAAATTATTACAACAATGAAAGAAAATAATTTGCGAGTAATCGCGTTAATGTGCTGTTTTGTTTCAAAATGTCAGCCACCCTAGAATTTCAAACTGCTCTATCTCAGCCATTTTTTAAGATAGAGGTAAAACAAAAAATGCTCTGGAATCCTTGTATCACGGCCAAACACTTAATTAAAAAATAAATTTGAATTTTTAACTTTTTTGTATATTTATTTTATTTTTAAATTTTTAAATGGCCGCCATCTTGAAACAAGATGGCGGACCAAGCTGGCCAACGAACTCGGTCGAGACATTGGTGAGCTTAATACACACAATTGGTTTAATCGAAATTGATTTATAAATACGAGCGTTATCGTATGACATAGGTCAGATATATATATATATATATATATATCAACATTTGAACGGAGGGTGGTTTTGGGGTCTGGGAGTCATGATCGGTGAAAATATATCGAAATTTTCCGGAACTGCTTTCCTCCGAACGACTGCAATAGGTAGCTTTATACTTTTTTGTATTGAAAGCTATCTAATAAGCCCATGAGAAAACGTCACACTTTATCTATTTTGTACTATTTATTAATCATTGTTGAGCATCATATATTTATTTTTGTGGCAACATTGATTTGAAAAAAGCTTTCATTTTATTTATGAAAAAACAGTGCCGATTTAATTTTTAATTAACAGCGATTTTTAATCAAAAAACGTTTTTATTAAATGTTAGTGTACTATGTCAGAAGCCGCTTAAAAACCTCTCAAATGATACCTCATTCGTTGTTGTGCGTTTCATAAATTCATAGAAAAAAGGATTTTGACAACAGAAATAATATATATAATGATTTACAGTACTTTTCGGTTAGCCGGGCGCCAGTGATATATATACATGTATATATGCACACATATCTATATATGTACACATATATCTACATGTACATATATATACATACATATATATATAAGCAGTAACCATCACAACACAAACAAAACAGCTAAATATTCGTGTGAACAGCGCCAGAAGCTGCATATTAGAACACACAAATTCAATATAATCCAGCAAAAACATGATTTTGGCCTGAACTAGCACCACCCCCCTCACCAGAAACAAGACAACACAAGAAAACACAATTAGAAAATATATGTAAAAATAAACAGAAACAAGCTGCGGCCTCATCAGCAGTGGGTAAATTCAAAGGCAGCCAAGCATCCGAACAAAAAGATTAACAATTAGTGGCAGTGGGTTTCGGCCAGAGCGCTGCGTAGCAAAAATTCAAAATGTACAGAAACATATTTGAATACTACTTAACAGACGCTCCCCCCACCGTACCCTACGCCACAGTATAAGCGAATGCTGTACCAAAATCACAATACTGAATCACCATGGTTGAAACAAATGTCTCTTCGAAAATACACACAACCAAATCAGCCACGTTGCCACAATTAAAAAAGTAAAACACGATAAACAAACCAAATCAGTTATTCAGTACACAAACCAGATTCGTTCCACGTCGGATGCCAACAAACACAGCCATCATCATAAAACCGTCCTTTTCAGGCTTTAGGAATTACGAGTCATTTACTGTTGAATGTAAGCAATCTATCAATAATGGAGGCAGTCTGCAAAATCTGAATATTTTTTTGATAAAATTAAGAGGGATATTGTTTTTATAATATAAATGACTGATAAAATAAAATAGTTCCTTATTAAACAGGTTTTTATTTGAACAAATTCTGTAAAAACGGTAAATTTGACCAATTATAATATTTATATATATACGTTTGTGAATATTTGAAGACCAATGAATTAATTGATTCACAGTAAACGGAAAACTGGTACGCTTATCAAAAACTGAAATATGTAAACCATTTTTAATCAAAATTTTTTAGATCCAGATAATTAGCGAGCTTGTTATCATCATTAGTTTTCTTTAATACTAAAGAGTCAGGGTAAATTTCTTGAGAAATCACCCCAAAATCCCCATCGAAATTTAAAACAATTAAATCATCTACGTATCTGTAAGCAATAAATCGAACATCAGCTGTATTGATATTATATTGAAACTCATAATAAAATAAAAATAAATTAGCGCCCGTAGATGAATAACTTGTACCCATCCCGATACCATTGATTTGCGAGTATATTTTGGAACCTGTATAAACATAATTGTTATAAAGACAGAAATGACATAATTTGAAAAATAAAGTAAGAGTTAAAATCCATGACATCTAAAACCAACTCAGCTGTCTTTAAAAGTGCTTCCTTTAAGTTATTAATAGGGATATTTGTAAATAAATTTTCGAAATCATAAGTTTGGATGGAATGTATATTATCACTTTTTATTTTCCTTGCTATATCATAACTGTTCGAAATTATCCAAAAGCAGTTAGTATCTTTGTATTTGTATTTTAACATTTTTAAAACTTTTTTAAGCAGCTCTTCGAATTTCTTATTAAAGTTATTACTAATACTATTGACACTACTGCATATAAACCTGTATTTAACCGGTATTTTATGAAATTTGGGGGAAATAAATAAAAATGGAAATGATAAGTTTTTATTGCAAGGAAAAGGAATTTTAGTTTGTTTAGAAAATGCCAGATGCTTTTTAATAAGTGTTTGTACTGAAGAGTTATACATTTTGTAGGTTAAACTATTATTCAGCTCTGCATTGAGCATTTCAGCATAATATTTTTTACAAATAATTGCAAAATTACCAACAGCCTTATCGACTGGACAAAAAACAAAAATTTCTTTTAACTTTGTTATTTCATTTCTAATTTCCGTATTGAGATTATGATATGTATATGCAGAATTATTAATAAAACTGTTTTGAAAAGATTTAAAATCATTTAAAATATGAAGTTTCCAATCAGTAAAAAGGGGGATTGGTTTATTATATTTGTAACTTAAATTTAAAATAAAAGTGTTCAATTCAGCTTTAAATATTTCCAATGATCTCTTTTGATTTAATATTTTATTAATACGATACTTAGTACCAAAATTCATTAAATTACGGAGGCATACGTTATCAATAATGTTTAGATTTCCAGTTACAATGTGCTGACTATTGCTATCCAAGAAAGTTAAATTTTCATAATCCTTACAATGGCAATCTAAATTAAGGTAAGAGTCAAGATTTTGAGAAACATTTCTGTAATTAAAAAGTATACTGCCTAACGTTTTAGTATATTTATAAGTTGAAATAATTGTAATATTTCTAAGTGGAAATATGCTATTATAATGAGAAATAATTTTACTCAACTGTAAATGATTAAAACTTTTCTGTTGAAATGTACATACAAAATAAACTTTATCAGTGCTTGAAGGTTTGTATACGCCAACTTTAAACAGCAAAATATCAGTAACTAAATCTATAAAATGCAAATTATCACACTTAAAACTTTTTAACTTATGCTGTAATCTTTTAAGAATTTTAAGTTTTAAACCAAATAAAATGGTTTTAAGTTCTTTGATATTATAACTATTGCTAAATACATTACATAGATCCTTAAAATAATAGACGGGTTTATGTCAGAATACTTTCTCTGTAATAATTTATTATTGTGACTTCCACGTCTACCTCTATTATAAAGAAACGAAGGTATAAATACTGATGAAAAAAGACTATATATACATGTAGAATGTCCAGTTTGATAACTTAACTTTGTATTCAGCCCATACGGATATAAAGTTCTTAAACGAAGTATGTAAAAGCTTTCACTCCTTAATCTGAAAGGATCATCAATAACTTGTTCTAAAACGTGAATTTTAACATTAATAAAGCCATGTATATGAAAGTGTCTAATTTCAAAAGACGAATTAGGATCATCTTTACTAGATGAAGATCTGCGGTTGTTCATTCTCATATGAAGCTCACCGGATGTTTCACCTACATATTTCTGATTACAAATTGTACAGGTTAAAAGGTATATGACATGTGTAATTTTTCAGAGCTGAAAATTTAAGTTAACCATACTATGAGTATATGTATTAGCAGACAAATCTCCATTAGGTCAAGTTTTACATCTTTTATCTTTACATTTTTCCAAAACCATAATTATTTTATTTGTTGTTCGTAACATATTTATGAATATACGTATTATATTTTGCTGGATTACATATATATATACACATATATGTAATGTATATATCGATATATGTATGTATATACATAATGTACTTGTACATATATCACTGGCGCCCGACTAACCAAAAAGTACCTGATTTACTTATTTATATTTCATTCTTCTTTAGAAAAGTTATAACAAAGCAAAAAATAAATTTTTATTTTTATAGGAAAAAGAGAAAAAAAAATAAGAAAAAATATTCAGTAATAAGTTGTATGGATATAATTTTATTTCTTATTTTACATATTGAAGAGGAAATGATTAAATACTAATATTTACCATGCATACACAAATACGGACAAAACCAATGTGAAATTTATTTAATTTTGTGCTACATCACACTCGCTAGAATATATCAGTTTGCTGTGATCCCAGTTACGGAAATCACATTTCATACAAGCAAAATTAATATGATGCAAATCTCGCTAAAATATCTTCATTATTATTAAAGTTGAAAAAGAAATTCAGTTTAAGCTTGTAGTGAACACACCCTGTATTTTTGATTGAATGTATTGTATTTTTGATAGAATAAGTCCATTTGTATGTATATAAAAGCTATATCTCATAGCTAAGTGTTTTAACCCCTTGCCTGTGGAATAAATTTGAGAAAAACGCGCCAAAAATGGGGAAAAACAATGTTTTTACAATGCAAAGAAACTTTTAACTTGCGGAAAACTTATATACCTGCCTGCAAACATAATGTGGTTTGAATAAAATTTGAGAAGAACTACAAAATTTCAAAAATCCGACAAAATGACGCGAAACTGACGAAATTTTCGCGGGAAAGTATCGCCATCTATTGGGAAAATGGTTAATTGCATATTATGCATTGGACGACCTGAGTTCGGGTTTCACGGAATTGAAACACCGATTTTTCTCTTGCCCGAACTCAGGCCGGGCATTCCAAAATTGGCTCGTTTGTGTTACCCGAACTGAGTTCAGGCTTCACGGAATTGAAACACCGATTTTTCTCTTGTCCGAACTCAGATCGGACATTCCAAAATTGGCCCGTTTGTGTTACCCGAAATGAGTTCAGGCTTCACGGAATTGAAACACCGATTTTTCTCTTGCCCGAACTCAGGCCGGGCATTCCAAAATTAGCTCGTTTGTGCTCCCGAACTGAGTTCAGGCTTCACGGAATTGAAACACCGATTTTTCTCTTGTCCGAACTCAGGCCGGGCATTCCAAAATTGGCTCGTTTGTGTTACCCGAACTGAGTTCAGGCTTCACGGAATTGAAACACCGATTTTTCTCTTGTCCGAACTCAGGCCGGGCATTCCAAAATTGGCTCGTTTGTGTTACCCGAACGTAGTTCGGGTTTCACGGAATTGAAACACCGATTTTTCTCTTGCCCGAACTCAGGCCGGGCATTCCAAAATTGGCTCGTTTGTGTTACCCGAACTGAGTTCAGGCTTCACGGAATTGAAACACCGATTTTTCTCTTGTCCGAACTCAGGCCGGGCATTCCAAAATTGGCTCGTTTGTGTTACCCGAAATGAGTTCAGGCTTCACGGAATTGAAACACCGATTTTTCTCTTGCCCGAACTCAGGCCGGGCATTCCAAAATTAGCTCGTTTGTGCTCCCGAACTGAGTTCAGGCTTCACGGAATTGAAACACCGATTTTTCTCTTGTCCGAACTCAGATCGGGCATTCCAAAATTGGCTCGTTTGTGTTACCCGAACTGAGTTCAGGCTTCGAATTGAAACACCGATTTTTCTCTTGTCCGAACTCAGGCCGGGCATTCCAAAATTGGCTCGTTTGTGTTACCCGAAATGAGTTCAGGCTTCACGGAATTGAAACACCGATTTTTCTCTTGCCCGAACTCAGGCCGGGCATTCCAAAATTGGCTCGTTTGTGTTACCCGAACTGAGTTCAGGCTTCACGGAATTGAAACACCGATTTTTCTCTCGTCCGAACTCAGGCCGGGAATTCCAAAATTGGCTCGTTTGTGTTACCCGAACTGAGTTCAGGCTGCACGGAATTGAAACACCGATTTTTCTCTTGTCCGAACTCAGATCGGGCATTCCAAAATTGACGCAAATGCGTTGCATCAAATAAGTAATCAACATCAAATAAGTAAAGCTAAATATTTGTCTAAACTCCTCATGTAACACAATTTTTAAACATTTAAGATAAAAAGCAATGTAGAAATATAACGAATAAAAAATAAATATCCAAAATTCAGCTTTTACCGACTTTTTTCGAAATGGATAATTGAAACAGTTTATTTTCTTTTTTAGTTTATTTTCCTCTTAGTGTTTAATTATTTTAAGTCACTTCAGATTTTTTTTTTTTTTTCAGAATCATCAGAAATTTAAAATTATTTAATCAAATATGAAACTTCAGGGAGCAGCCCACTCCCTTGTTTGCATTTTGTCATAATATGTGGGTATGGTAATTAAAAACATATATTTATGCACTTAAAAGGTGATAAAATATTAAAAACACATAAGATGTTAGGTTTACATAATATGCCCCTAGACCTTTCGAGATGCACACACACTCATTTTCAAGGGGAAGCAGATTATGACTGGAAGAGAAAACAAAGCAAAACAAAACTAGTCGGATGTGTCAATCCCAAAACTTTCTTTTATCTCGCACAGGTTTTGCATACACTAAAAAGAATCAGCACCAATATATATCAAGGTCTAACTGAATCTAAAGTTTTATTAAATTCCGTGCATTAGTTCTTGAGATATGACTATTGCTAAAATCGTGTAAATCCTGCAAAATACAGCATAGCAGCGCAATTTTTTGGGAGATTTAGATCAAAACCTAATCAATAACAACTTATGTCAACTTCTAACTGAACCTGAAGTTTGGTGAAAATCCGTGCATTAGTTCTTGAGACATAGTTATCATGTTAATAATGAAAAAAGTAGCATAACAGCGCCACCTGTTGGGCTATTTACACCAACACGTAAGCAGCATCTATTTATGTCATGGTCTAACAGAATGTGAAGTTTGATGAAATTCCGTGCATTAGTTCTTGAGATATAACGTTCATAAAAATCATGAAAAAAGTGGTTTAGCAGCGCCACCTGTTGGGATATCTACACCAAAACGTAATAAGCATCTATTTATGTCAAGGTCTAACTGAATCTGAAGTTTGATGAAAATGAGTGCATTAGTTCTTGAGATATAGCTATTGCGGAAATTCCGAAAAATGCAGCATAGCAGCGCCATCTGTGGGGCGATTTTCACCAAAAACTAATCAGCACTAATATATATCAGGGACTAACTGAATATAAAGTTTTATTAAATTTCGAGTATTAGTTCTTGAGATAGAGCGCCCACAAAATTTGTGTCACATACAGACAGACAGACTCGCAGACTAACAGACAGACATTTTCTAAAAACAGTCAAATCGTGTTCAGGACCTTCTAAAACGTATAAATTCGTCCAAAACTGGAAGTCGAAAATTTTCATGAATCCAATACTTTCTTCTCGTAAAGATAGAAGAAAGTAAAAATGTTACGCATGTGCAAACGAAGCCGGTCTATTCCTCTAAAAGAGTGGGTGAAAAAAATTAAGTTGAATTTTCAGGTACTCACCATCTTGAAATACCTAGAATATTGAACCAAATCGCGGGAACTTTATAAGAAATGACATCGTTGCAAACGCTACTATTTTTAATTACTATTACAAAATCTCAATGGATTCACGGATTATAGAAAAGTAGTGGTTGGATGTTGGAAAAATTATTTTAGCTTTGACGAAGTTTATTTTTATATTTTCTTTTTGGTGTAATCTGGACAAAGCTGTACTTGGTTTATAATGAACTTGATATTCGACAAATGTTCTTTTAGCCTTTTTCTGAATTTCCGAGTTGTCATACCAACATAGGATAAACCTTTTTGACAGGGCCTGATTACCAACGGGGCAAACTCCCACAAATAAATTTTTATAGAAATTTTCATCTTATTTAAATGGCGTATTTATGGAAAATTAGTTTCTTTCATAAGAGAAAAGTTTCTATCTATTTTTACTGGTGGAAGTTTGCCCCGTTGGTAATCAGGGTTTGCTTTTTGATGCTCAGTGCTAAATGGAAATATGTACACGCCTGCTTTATCACAATTTGGAATTGGATCCATTTTTCTACGAATCAAATCCTTTAATTTAGCTGAAGGTTTAGCTATTAGATTGATATTATACTTTAACAATACGTATCTCAACCTTTCATAAAGTATGGGTATGTTTCAATAGATTGTAACATAAACAAAGTATAATAATCGGACACTTACTTACAAATCACTTATACAATTACAACAAATATATAAATAGCTTTTATATTAACATCTTAACCCTTACAGGACCATAAGATGTCCAAGACTAAATATGCCAATACAACACAATATTTTAGCTATTGTGGGTGTAAAGTGAGAGAATATCACCAGAAAAACATAGCAGGGTGTATAGGTTTCCTATAATTTCATGGGAAATATTTTTCCCTATGGACCATAAAAGTAAATAAACGAAGAGTTAGGTTTATTATATCGGTATTTTATTTATTGCTTTGTAATACAAAAAACATAATAAAAATTATCAGAAAAGTAAAATAAATAGTTAGTTATGGTATTCTAATTTTCTCAAGTCCAAAACACTTTCAAGATATTATTAGTTCAGCCCGCGAATGTTTTGGTTTTGGCGCAATAAAGTTTGACAGTTCTTTTTTTTTATTATTCGTTCAGAAACACATTTGCCGCCTTGGACATACGTTTTATTTTGACATTCAGTAAAAAAAAAATATCGATTCAATAATAATTGAACAATCGATAACGATTTTTGTAGAAGGGAAAAATATTTCCCTTGAGCGTGAAAGGGTTAAAAAACATGTAAAAATTTCAACATTTCTTTGAAAAATGTCGACACTTGTGAACAGAATAGCGAAATTCTGCTAAAATAATTAAAATAAACTCTCTGACTAAAAATTTACTCTCTGACTTTTCCCTGATTAAAGAAAAAAAACTTTTTTTTTTTTCATTTCCTTTACTTTCTAAAATAGACCACATGCATAACAATGCATAATAATGGTACAACCTCTAAGATGAAGTAAAAAACATGCCAATTTAAGGCGAAAACTAAGTGAATCTTAGCACTACGACAATCAAATTAGAAAATTGTTTTCATGAGGCAGCATTAATTATATATATTTTTTAATTATTATTCATTATCAGAAAGTTGTTCAGGGTGCCGTATATTATGTCCAATTACCTATGCAAGAGACATATATAAACATCAAAAATATTCACCAGTAACAACTTATTGCTTTAGATGGAATTAACAAATAATAAATTTTAGTTTTCATTTTCATTTATAGATGGCAGCATCAAAAGTCTTATTTTATTTCCTCCCTCTTCTTTTTTTTCTTCTTTTGTGACAATGGATTGTTATCTTTAAGTACCAAAATTTCAATAAAATTTCTCAGAAGATACCAAATTTCCGATTTCAAGTCTCATCTTTAAGAAAAGGGTACTTTCAACATTTTGCAACATTTTTTTTTTCTTTGACACGGGCGGTTTGTTGTAACGTAAAGACACGAGCGGCCATCGGTTTTTAAAGGATGAATAACAACTTTTAACAATATCCTTATTTAATGCAATGTTCAGTAGTAGTAGTACAAAAGTAAGAAACAATATATTGTTAAAAAAATTTAATTAGAATTAATATAACATGGACGGTTTGGAGCAACACAAAGACATGGACGGCATACTCCATGTGCAGACGCTTTTTAAAGCCTATATATTACCAATTTTTGATGCTAAAGAAGAATAGATACTAATGTCTAGCAGTAGAACAAAAGTAACAGTAATCTCATTTATAAAACTAGTCGGATGTGCCAATCCAAAAACTTTCTTCTATCTTACACAGGTTTCACATACACTAAAAACAATTCAGCACCAATTTATATCAAGATCTAACTGAATCTAAAGTTTTATTAAATTCTGTGCATTAATTCTTGAGATATGACTATCACTAAAATAGTGTAAATCCTGAAAAATGCAGCATAGCAGCGCCACCTGTTGGGAGATTTACACCAAAACCTAATCAATAATAACTTATGACAACGTCTAACAGAATCTGAAGTTTAATGAAATTCTGAGTAATTAGTTCTTGTTCTTGAGATATAGCTATCGTGAAAATCATGAAAAAAGTAGCATAGCAACGCCACCTGTAGGGATACCAAAACGTAATCAGAGTATCTTTATGTCAAGGTCTAACTGAATCTGAAGTTTTATAAAAATCAGGGCATTAGTTCTTGAGATAGAGTTATTGCGGAAATCGCGTAAAATGCAGCATAGCAGCGCCACCTGTACGGTAATTTATATCAAAGACTAATCAGCACCAATTTATATCAGGGTCAAACTGAATCTAAAGTTTTATTAAATTTCGTTCTTGAGACAGAGCGCCCGTAAAATTTTTGTCCCATACAGTCAGACAGACATATTCTAAAAATAGTCAAATCGTGTTCAGGCCTTCTAAAACGTATAAGCCCGTCGAAAACCGGAAGTCAAAAATTTTTATGAATCCCATACTTTTTTCTTATAAAGATAGAAGAAAGTAAGAAAAAATAAATAAATAAATAGAATAAATAACACAAAAGGCCTATTCCGTACACAAGTGGTGACTTACCAATAAAAATAATAATGGAGAACAGAAAATAAACTAGTCGGATGTGTCAATCCGAAAACTTTCTTCTATCTGACACAGGTTTCGCATACACTAAAAAGAATCACCACCAATTTATATCACGGTCTAACTGAATCGGAAGTTTTATTAAATTCCGTGCATTATTTCTTGAGATATGACTATTGCTAAAATCGTGTAAATCCTGCAAACTGCAGCATAGCAGCGCCACCTGTTGGGAGATTTAGACAAAAACCAAATCAACAACAACTTATGTCAACGTCTAACTGAATCTGAAGTTTGATGAAAATCCGGGCATTAGTTCTTGAGGTATAGCCATAGTGTTAAAAATGAAAAAAGTAGCATAGCAGCGCCACCTGTTGGGCTATTTACACCAAAACGTAAGCAACATCTATTTATGTCAAGGTCTAACATAATATGAACTTTTATGAAATTTCGTGCATTCGTTCTTGAGATATAGCTATAGTAAAAATCCTGAAAAAAGTGGTATAGCAGCACCACCTGTTGATATATGAACACCAAAACGTAATCAGTGTCTATTTATGTCAAGGTCTAACCTCAAGTTTGATGAAAATAAGTGCATTAGTTCTTGAGATAGAGCTATTGAAGAAATCGCGAAAAATGCAGCATAGCAGTGCTACCTGTCGGGCGATTTTCACCAAAAACTAACCAGCACCAATTTATATCAGGGACTAACTGAATGTAAAGTTTTATTAAATTTCGTGCATTAGTTCTTGAGACAAAGCGCCCACAAAATTTTTGTCACATACAAACAGACAGACAGAGTCACACACAGACATTTTCTAAAAATGGTCAAATCGTGTTCAGGACCTTCTAAAACGTATAAATCCGTCGAAAACCGGAAGTCTAAAATTTTCATGAATCCAATACTTTCTTCTTATAAAGACTGAAGTAAAAAAAAAAAAAAAAAAAAAAAAAAAAAAAAAAAAAAAAAATAGAAAATAGAATAAATAACACAAATGCACGGGCTGCATATTCCGTACACAATGGTGACTTAACAATAAAAATAATGATGGAGAACAGAAAATAAAAAATTCAGAATTTCTACTTCAAACATTAGTTGAACATTGAAGGTCCTTTGGAAAAAAGTTAATGTAGTGCATATGTTAATCACGTATTTATTTTAGAATTCGCAACTGTTTTTTCACCAAGTAGCGCATTTATTACACCGCCCGTGTCTTTAAAGTTCAATTCATGATATATATCATCAAAAATAATGTAAAACTCTTCTTTACAGTTTTAAATTATAGTAACATAGATATTATTACTCATTATAGTAATATAGAACTTCTTATTTATTTAATCATAAGCAGTATTTGGAAAATTTAATTTGAGTTTTTATGAAAAAAGTATTTATATTACATCAAACACGATGCTTACTTAGACAATATATTTAATCCTTCACCATTTTTTAAATGAAATAATTATCATAAAGTTCGAAAGGTTTTAAATTCTTTCATATTTGAGCATCAATAATATTTGATGTCATACAACAACAATTCATTCTTTAGTAGTAAATTAAAAGTAGAACTTAATTCTTGTAGATGGCAGCACCAAAAGTCTTTTTCTACTCCATTTTAACCTTAGCAGGTGGATTCATTTTCCTTTTTAACCTCTGTCACCCCTTCACCATTTTTTAAATTAAATAATTATCATAAAGTTCGAAAGATTTTTAATTCTTTCATATTTGAGCATCAATAATATTTGATGTCATACAACAACAATTCATTCTTTAGTAGTAAATTAAAAGTAGAACTTAATTCTTGTAGATGGCAGCACCAAAAGTCTTTTTCTACTCCATTTTAACCTTAGCAGGTGGATTCATTTTCCTTTTTAACCTCTGTCACCCCTTCACCATTTTTTAAATTAAATAATTATCATAAAGTTCGAAAGGTTTTTAATTCTTTCATATTTGAGCATCAATAATATTTGATGTCATACAACAACAATTCATTCTTTAGTAGTAAATTAAAAGTAGAACTTAATTCTTGTAGATGGCAGCACCAAAAGTCTTTTTCTACTCCATTTTAACCTTAGCAGGTGGATTCATTTTCCTTTTTAACCTCTGTCACCCCTTCACCATTTTTTAAATTAAATAATTATCATAAAGTTCGAAAGGTTTTTAATTCTTTCATATTTGAGCATCAATAATATTTGATGTCATACAACAACAATTCATTCTTTAGTAGTAAATTAAAAGTAGAACTTAATTCTTGTAGATGGCAGCACCAAAAGTCTTTTTCTACTCCATTTTAACCTTAGCAGGTGGATTCATTTTCCTTTTTAACCTCTGTCACCCCTTCACCATTTTTTTAATTAAATAATTATCATAAAGTTCGAAAGGTTTTTAATTCTTTCATATTTGAGCATCAATAATATTTGATGTCATACAACAACAATTCATTCTTTAGTAGTAAATTAAAAGTAGAACTTAATTCTTGTAGATGGCAGCACCAAAAGTCTTTTTCTACTCCATTTTAACCTTAGCAGGCGGATTCATTTTCCTTTTTAACCTCTGTCACCCCTTCACCATTTTTTAAATTAAATAATTATCATAAAGTTCGAAAGGTTTTTAATTCTTTCATATTTGAGCATCAATAATATTTGATGTCATACAACAACAATTCATTCTTTAGTAGTAAATTAAAAGTAGAACTTAATTCTTGTAGATGGCAGCACCAAAAGTCTTTTTCTACTCCATTTTAACCTTAGCAGGTGGATTCATTTTCCTTTTTAACCTCTGTCACCCCTTCACCATTTTTTAAATTAAATAATTATCGTAAAGTTCGAAAGGTTTTTAATTCTTTCATATTTGAGCATCAATAATATTTGATGTCATACAACAACAATTCATTCTTTAGTAGTAAATTAAAAGTAGAACTTAATTCTTGTAGATGGCAGCACCAAAAGTCTTTTTCTACTCCATTTTAACCTTAGCAGGTGGATTCATTTTCCTTTTTAACCTCTGTCACCCCTTCACCATTTTTTAAATTAAATAAATATCATAAAGTTCGAAAGGTTTTTAATTCTTTCATATTTGAGCAGTGGCGTATCCAGGGGGTGGGCTGATGGGGCTGCAGCCCCCCCCGAAATTGTCAAGAGTAAAATGAAATAAGTGCCTTTTTCTTTCTTTTTTAGATAAATTTCTAATTTTTTTTCTATTATACAGCGGATTAGCCATTCTCGTTAGACCATATTAGTCCGCATTGACATCACAGCATAAACATGGTAAGGGGGCTGATGGGGTTATAGCCCCCCCCCCCCCCGCCCAAAATAGTCGAAAATCTCATGAAAAAAGTGCTGTTTTCTTCTTTTTTCAAATAAATTGTAATTTTTTTTTTGGTTATACAACAGACTACCCACTCTCTTCTTTTTAGCCCCATATTAGTTCACATTGACATCAAAGCATATCTAAAAAGAGGAAGGGGGCTGATGGGTTTACAGCCCCCCCCCCTTCCCGAAATAGTCGAATATCTCATGAAAAAAGTGCTGCTTTTTCCTTCTTTGAGATAAATTTGTATATATATATCTATATTGTCATACAATAGACTACCCACTCTCTTCTTTTTAAACCCATATTAGTTCACATTGACATCAGAGCATACCTAAAAAGGAAAAGGGGGATGATGGGGTTATAGCCCGCCTCTTCCCGAAATAGTCGAACATCTTATGAAAATAGTGCTGTTTTTCTCTTGATGGAATTATATCCCCCCCCTTTTCCCGAAATAGTCGAACATCTCATGAAAATAGTGCTGTTTTTTCTTGATGGGGTTTACAGCCCCTCCCCTCCCCCCCCCCCCCCCCACTTCCCGAAATAGTCAAACATCTCATGAAAATAGTGCTGTTTTTTTTCTTCTTTGAGATAAATTTGTATTTTTTTTTGTTATACAACAGACTATCCACTCTCTTCTTTTTAGTCCCATATCAGTCCACATTGCCATCAGAGCATATCCAAAAAGTAAAAGGGGGCTGAAGGAGTTACAGCCCCCCCCTCCCCAAATAGTTGAACATCTCATGAAAATAGTGCTGTTTTTTCTTTTTTGAGATAAATTTGTATTATTTTTTTGTCATACTATAGAATACCCACTCTCTTCTTTTTAACCTCATATTAGTCCATAATGACATCAGAGCATACCTAAAAAGGAGAAGGGGGCTGATGGGTTACAGCCCCCCCTTCCCAAAATAGTTGAAAATCTCATGAAAAAAGTGCTGTTTTCTTCTTCTTTGACATGAATTGTTAATTTTTTTTTGGTTATACAACAGGCTACCCACTCTCTTCTTTTTAGCCCCATATTAGTTCACGTTGACATCAAAGCGTATCTAAAAAGGGGAAGGGGCTGATGGGGTTACAGAAGGCCCTCTTCCCGAAATAGTCGAGCATCTCATGAAAATAATGTTGTTTTTTCTTCTTTGAGATAAATTTTTATTTATTTTTTGTTATACAATACACTACCCACTTTCTTCTCTTTACTCCCATATTAGTACAGAGTAACACCACAGCATATCCAAAGAGCGGGAAGGGGCTGATGGGGCACAGAACCCCCCCCCCCCCCATCTCCCAAAATGGTAAAAAATGGAATGAAATAATTCTCTGAATGAATTTCTCTCTTTATGTTTCAAATAAAATTAGAATTATTTTTTCTGTCATGCAAAGCACAACCCAATCTATTTTCTTTAGTCCCATATTAGTACACAAGGGGTGGAGGTTATGGGGTGACAGCTCCATCCCCCTTCCGAAGTGGTCGCAGTGAAATTTTAAAAAACTGACTTTGTTTCTTTTTTATGAGATAAATTTGTTTTATTTTCTGGCATGCAACAAATTTGTTTTCTCGTTAACCCCACACGCCTCCCAGTCTTGCAATCAAAATTACTTGAGACCACAAAATCTATTTTCAACTGACTGAAAAACAGTTCTATACATGTTTTAGTGGATAATTGAAAACGTATAATATGCTCAATTGGCAAGATCTAGATGACAAGACTAAGGAGGTATATTAGTGCGAAGTGACATTAAACATTATCGCCAAATCAGCAAATGTACGAACTGAAATTTTTTTGTGAATGGCAATGTCAAGCAAGATTATTGATTTTCGGTTTTGGAAGAGTCTTTTAAAGATGCCCAGTAGTAATACTAAAAAAAGAATCTCCTGTTGATTTGTTTGTTCCTGGTCTTTTTACTAGCGAACTAGTTTTATTTACGTTACGCGCTTTTCCAGATTTAAGGCTGTTCTCAAATACAAACTGGCTACTTTATGACATATTTTTAAATTCATTTTTGCTCAGAAACGCATGAAATTCACAGGTATTTTTATTCAGAAACTTAGCAATCGAAAAATGTTTTCCCCTTTTTTTTGTAAAGGTAGAAAATCTTTCAGAAAGCACTGTCCAAGTTGGCGTTTAGAATCTGATTCCCGACGCGGCAGCTTGAGAAACGCGAAAAACGAGTCGTTAATACGTTACCAGAATCACTTACAACTCGATAAGTAATCTATTTACCAAAAAATGAAAAACTCATCTCGATTCCAAATCTCTTCCATAGTCAGGCCTGCCAGTCATCTTTGCCTTTGCGTTTAAAAATGTGTCAGAAAGTTTCCCGTTGATGAGCAGGGAGGAAGATGCCTTTTTAAATATTTCAGTGTACGAGTGATCCAGCAAAAGATAAAAATTAAAAATTCTTAATTACTCTTCTATGAATGTACAATATTACGAATAGTGTTTTTTTCTAATCTCTCTTATTTTGACACGACACACTTTAGTATCGGTAGCATTTTTACCATTTGGAATATTTAACAAAAGAAGAATAGCATTAAATAAATTCACAGGTTAAAAATAAATTTTCTTACAATTTTACTTACCGTTTTTTTAAAAAAGTCCAGTAATATTGTTAGCCATAATTCAATAGCTTTAACTCTTTTTTAAAAAAGGAGAATCTGATGTTTAGTTTCCAATTAATTGTTAACTTGTCCCTTCCTTCACAAATTTGATGAGTTTTTTTTAACATATATTTCTTGAAGGTTAATAGCCATACGTTTGATCAAAATCCCAGGAGCATGTACACGAAGGGAAGGAGGAGATCAAGAAGGAATACTTGCTACCCCCAAGATTTCGAATTAAATTTTTGTTGGTATTAAAAAAAGAGATTTTGCAAAGAAAGCTTGTTTATCCTGAATAGACCCTGACCATCAAAATTTTGGGCCATGGCAACAGAAAATATTTTTGGCCCTAATCGTAGATTATCACATTTTTACAAATACTGTGAATGAGAAGGGTATGAATATAACTATGCAATGCACATATTTAAATGAAAGACAGAGAATAAATGCAAACTGAAGTTGGATTATTATTATTTTTATTGAAATTTTTTCGTAAAAATTAACTTAACAGACTCAAATATCAGGTTAAATAAACATGAATTAATGTTGCACGAACTTTAAAAACATACACAACCCAAAGAAAATGATATTTTATAAATAAGATAGTCATAAAATAAAAAAAATTTTAAACAAGTTTAAAACACATATGAAGAAGCTGAAATAAATTGGACGCACTCTGAGAAACTTAAATCTTCAAATGAGAAGAAAAATTATAAATATACTTATGATATCACTGACAATTTTAGTTTACATAAGTTGTGTAATGAATCTAGAAATTTTAATTTCTTAATATATTAAGATTGTTTACAATAAAATTGATTTGAAACATCATAAATTTTTGGGCCCCTTAAATATGTGGGTTCTGGGAAAGTGCCCCACGTACCTTAGCAGTAATAGGGAATTGATCCTAAAATAGAAAAAAAAATTATGAAAAAAAAATTTGTTTGAGATTGTCCCAAGCAAAATTAATTTATTGTCAAGCAAGAATCGTATCCAGAATTTAGGGGAGAAGGAGGCAACTTTATAGATTATAAGCTACAATGACAATGACTTTCTTTTAAATGAAAGTATATGAAACAATCCATTATCACTTTTCAACTTATTTCGGCGAGGGTGGGGGGTGCTCAAGTTCGACCCTGTACCTCCCCCCTCCGTTTTTCCCCCCTCGGTCTTGTTGTCAAACATGATTTCTGTTTATAACGCAGTTCAACATATTTCGTAAGACTCAGAACATTATCGAAATTTAAGTCAGCCCCCCCCCCGAAATTAAATCCTGGATACGCCACTGTATTTGAGCATCAATAATATTTGATGTCATACAACAACAATTCATTCTTTAGTAGTAAATTAAAAGTAGAACTTAATTCTTGTAGATGGCAGCACCAAAAGTCTTTTTCTACTCCATTTTAACCTTAGCAGGTGGATTCATTTTCCTTTTTAACCTCTGTCACCCCTTCACCATTTTTTAAATTAAATAATTATCATAAAGTTCGAAAGGTTTTTAATTCTTTCATATTTGAGCATCAATAATATTTGATGTCATACAACAACAATTCATTCTTTAGTAGTAAATTAAAAGTAGAACTTAATTCTTGTAGATGGCAGCACCAAAAGTCTTTTTCTACTCCATTTTAACCTTAGCAGGTGGATTCATTTTCCTTTTTAACCTCTGTCACCCCTTCACCATTTTTTAAATTAAATAATTATCATAAAGTTCGAAAGGTTTTAAATTCTTTCATATTTGAGCATCAATAATATTTGATGTCATACAACAACAATTCATTCTTTAGTAGTAAATTAAAAGTAGAACTTAATTCTTGTAGATGGCAGCACCAAAAGTCTTTTTCTACTCCATTTTAACCTTAGCAGGTGGATTCATTTTCCTTTTTAACCTCTGTCACCCCTTCACCATTTTTTAAATTAAATAATTATCATAAACTTCGAAAGGTTTTAAATTCTTTCATATTTGAGCATCAATAATATTTGATGTCATACAACAACAATTCATTCTTTAGTAGTAAATTAAAAGTAGAACTTAATTCTTGTAGATGGCAGCACCAAAAGTCTTTTTCTACTCCATTTTAACCTTAGCAGGTGGATTCATTTTCCTTTTTAACCTCTGTCACCCCTTCACCATTTTTTAAATTAAATAATTATCATAAAGTTCGAAAGGTTTTTAATTCTTTCATATTTGAGCATCAATAATATTTGATGTCATACAACAACAATTCATTCTTTAGTTGTAAATTAAAAGTACAGCTTAATTCTTGTAGATGGCCGCACCAAAAGTCATTTTTTACTCAATTTTAACCTGAGCAGGTGGATTCCTTTTCCTTTTTAACTCCTGTTTACAATGTGAAACTGCTTTTTAGGTAGATTTCGTAAGAAATACTACCTATTACATTCTCCACTAAGTTGGAATTTTTTTTAAATTTTTTGCAGATCTACGCCGATTGTGACTCTCAGAACCCAAAACCACCCCCTGTTCAAAACTTTATCTATCTATCTATGTCGCTTTTTTATGGCTTTATAACTGGAATAATTCAGCACAAATCTCTTCCAAACTGATACATAAAATCAAGGGGCATAAAATCTCGGTCAAGTTCGTTAATGGGCAAAATCGAACCAGGGGGGGGGGGGGTCTTTTTGTGAAAACAAAAAAAAAAAACTTATAATTTCTTAATTATGATACATATCGAATCCGTTTAAAGTTATTATTACTTCTAGGAAAAGGACCGAAATTTTATGTATGACAGATTTATGATATCATTAAAATGGCCCCAAGGGGGGGGGGGGGGGGAGGGGGGTTTAGAAGAAAAAAATTCATAACTTCGTCAATTCATAAGATATCAAATCCGCTTTATTTATTATAAATTCTCTTAATATTATCTAAAACTTTTATATTGACAAGTGTTATATAGGACCAACCCTTATAGCAAAAACTAAATAAATAAATAAATAAAAACAAAAAAAAAATCCCTGCCGGCTCCGCCTGCAAACAAGTTAGGTTTCGAAGTGAGCGGTTCCAAATACCGCATCATGACAAAAAGGTCATTTCTTCTGCAATTCCCAACAAACAGGTGCCCCACGGTCTGCGTCTTCGAAATCTACCTGTACCTGTAGGCCGAGCCGTCAGGGATTTTTTTAGCATTACAGGCAAATAATTCTTTTATCAAAATTTCATTTAGTGCAATTTTTTTTCTTGTCTGTGTTAATTTCAATTTTTACAGTGGGAAACAAAGGTAATTTACAGGGAAACTCAAAAGAATTCCCTTATATTAAGGTCTATGAGGAAAAATCGTTTGCGGTGCATTTTAATCATGTTGTAATCATGTTACAAACATAATAAAATTGATATCAATTTGTGAGGTGCACTAAAACATGCTTTCTGTAGAATATGAAGCGTAAAGCATTTCTCATTCATTTACAGGGCCACACAAAAGTATTCGGTTCCATAATGGTTTACGGAGAAAAACTGTTTAAGGAGTATTTTAATTAAGTTACACTATTTCAAATATAATGAAATTGGTATACATTACTTAGGTTTAATACAAGATACCTGTTGTAAATATGATGTGCTATTATATAGCATTGATATAGCCTTTACCGTTCATTTACAGGGACACACAAAAGATCTCGGATGCAGTACTGTATTCGAAAATCTGATAACTGCAGTTATGCTTGAAGATGCTTGAAGTGCGCTTTCAGTTAGGTATGCGCACGGTATCTAGAATATTCTAGATACCGTGGGTATGCTTTTAACTAAATTTTGCATTACTTTGTGGTATGTATAAATGCTATAGATCATATACAGGGCTACACAAAAGAATTGGTAAGCATGACTGTGTATCAGCGTAAATTGCTTAAGGTTTTTTTCAATCAGTTATGCATTTCTAATGTGAAATATATTTAGTACACTAAGAGATGTTTATTGAAAAAAAAAATCATATACAGGGCCACGCAAAGAACTGGATATATAGCTGCTTATGTATGTTGATTTCTGGAAGAGTGATTTCAATAGTTTATAAAGGTTTTTTTTTTTTTTTTTTGCCTGAATTAAACTTTAGCTGAATATGTGGCATGTATCAAAATCTTAATGTAATATACAGGAACAATTACAAAACAATTCGAATATATTTCCGTCTATTGGTAGAAACTGGTGAAGTTGAATTTTCAACTCTGTTATGTGTTTTCTTACTAAACTAAATTGTAACATATTATGTAGCGTATATATACAAACCTGTAGATTATATACAGGGCTGCACAAAATAATTAGAGTACTTTTCTGGCTATGGACGGTAATTGCGGAAATCTGGTTTCAAATGTGTCTTGCATTTTCTAAAATGTTCACTTAAGTATCTCATTTATCTCATCACCTTATTAAACAGCGAAGGTCTGTTAAAGTTTTTTGGTAGTGTTGGAAAGTGTTTTATAATCTATGCTTGATTCATAACTTTCTTGTTTACATGAATGCCGGCTGTCGCGCCAAAAAAAAAAAAAATCGCAGCGTACGGATGTGATTACATTCTTCTTTTATTTTTGCAGGCTGAGATATGAAATTGACATGAACAAAAAATACGCAAATGGAAAAATGAAGTGCAACTGCACTAAAGAAGATATTAAAATCTGATAGACTAAATAAAAATGAAGAAAGATAGAAAATTACTTTTTAACGGTTGATAAAAAATAGGAAAAGTTAAATAAATTAAATAAATTTTGAAATTGGGGGGTGAATGATTAATCATATATCCTAATAGCAGCAAATCTTGTGTGTGTGGTTATATATATATGTATGCAAATTTTATCTCAAAAAAGGCTCTAACGATTTTGACGAAATTTTGTATCCTACTGTTTTGGGGCACCAGAAAACCATTGGGCTAGTTCACATGTTCGAGAAAATTCGATTAGTGGGTCATTATGGGTCACCATGGGTCAGGGTCAAGCAAATTGTATCTAAAACACGGTTCAAACGATTTTGACTAAATTTTGTATTTTACCATTTTCGGGTACGAGAAAACTATTGGACTCGGTCACATGTTCGAGAACTTTCCATTAGTGGGTCATTTTTGGGTCAACGCGAGTCAAGTTAAATTTATCTAAAAAACGGCTCTAACGATTTTGATTAAATTTTGTATCCTACGAGTTTCGGGCACGGGAAAATCATTGGGCTAGGTCCCATGTCCGAGAAAATTCGATTAGTGGGTCGTTTTTGGGTCACTGTGGGTCAAGCTAATTTTATCTAAAAAAGGCTCAGATTATTTACACTAAATTATGCATCCTATGGTTTTCGGGCACGAGAAGACTGTTGGGCTAGGTCACATGTTCGAGAAAATTCGATTAGCTGTGCATTTTGGTCATGGGTCATTATGGGTCAAGCTATTTTTATCTTAAAAACGGCTCAGAGGATTTGATCTAAATTTCTTATCCAACAATTTTAGGGAACGAAAAGACTGTTGGGCTAGGTCACATGTTCGAGAAAATTCGATTAGTTGTGCATTTTGGTCATGGGTCATTATGGGTCAAGCTATTTTTATCTTAAAAACGGCTCAGAGGATTTGATCTAAATTTCTTATCCAACAATTTTAGGGAACGAGAAGACTGTTGGGCTAGGTCACATGTTCGAGAAATTTCGATTAGTGGGGCATTTTGGTCATGAATCATTATGGTTTAAGCTACTTTTATCTTAAAAACGATTCAGATGATTTGAAATAAAGTTGTATCCTACGGTTTTTGGGCCCGAGAAAATCATTGAGCTTGGTTACATGCTCGAAAAAATCCGATTAGTGAGTCATTTTTGGGTCACTTTGGGTCAAGCTAATTTTATCTAAAAAACGGGTCAGATTATTTTGACTAAATTTTATATTCTACGGTTTCGGGCACGAGAAGACAATTGGACTTGGTCACATGTTCGAGAAAATTTTATTGGTGCGTTATTTCGGTCATGGGTCATGATAAATGAACTCAACGCTAATTTTGACCGAGCATAGCTCGGTCTTCCCTGCTTGTTTTGAAAAAAGAGGGAATACGTAATGAGGAATGTCATTACAGGCAGTAACTGTTGATATTATTCTACAGCTGTCTGAACAATTGGTATATATGCCACAAGACTGTCTAATCGCGACGATATTCTTTTGAAGTATAGTAAACTACATGATGATCAACTGCTTCTTGTTTTGAGCATTACCCAGAAAAACCTCTGTTGATTGCCAGAAATCGGAGTGTTTGATGATATCTGAAACATTGGGTTAATATGCCATTACCCAATTCACTCTTGTTCGCACTATCTGGGACATCATAGCCATCGAATACTACTGTTACGTGTGTTTCCACCGGCAAGAAATTGTTTTTCAAATAATTTAACGTACTACATGCAAATGTCATGGTCAGTTTTGCGTTGTGTACTTAAGTGTGGAATAATTATTCCACATTACAGCATGCAGTATATAACCATCATCAACAACGAAAGTTTTAGTGCAACTGAATTTGTTTTCATCAACAGTGGTGAATTCATCACACTGAGAAAAATGACACTTTCAAATCTGAGTAAATCGATGTTGTCATTTTGTTATGAAACTTTTTTGTTTCAAATATGACTACCCAATGCTTTCAATTCTGAAATACCAGAAATACTCATAATATTGAAAAAATGGACATACTCAAAACTGAGCACATAGAGGTCAGCTCATACTCATTTTTGAAACATGGACATACCCAAAAATGATTAGAATCAGTTCAAACTCATTTTTGAAACATGAAAATACTCAAAAATGAGCACATAAAAGTCAGTTCATACTCATTTTTGAAACATGGACATACCCAAAAAATGATTAGAATCAGTTCAAACTCATTTTTGAAACATGAAAATACTAAAAAATGAGCACATAAAAGTCAGTTCATACTCATTTTTGAAACATGGACATACCCAAAAATGATTAGAATCAGTTCAAACTCATTTTTGAAACATGAAAATACTAAAAAATGAGCACATAAAAGTCAGTTCATACTCATTTTTGAAACATGGACATACCCAAAAATGATTAGAATCAGTTCAAACTCATTTTTGAAACATGAAAATACTCAAAAATGAGCACATAAAAGTCAGTTCATACTCATTTTTGAAACATCGACATACTTAAAAATGAGCACATGATGTTTTATACTTGAGTGTGCGCATGTTTTCAGAAATGAGTATATACATGTTTCAAACTTGAGTAATTTTGATTCGGAGCCATTTTGACTGTGCGACATACTCAGATTTGAGTATTTTTTGCTCAGTTTCGAAAATATCATTTTTAGAGTGTAGACAGTGCATACTTTAAGTTTTTCCGCAGAATATGTAAACAGAGACAAAGAGTAGGATAAAGAGGTAGATAAGAAAAAGAAAATCGAAGTCTCAAGAAAGTTTTCATTAGATTTTTAGAATTTTTTTATGTAAATTGTAAGACTTTTAAAAAAGGCTACATATTTATTTATGTACTACAACTATAATTAATCCCGTCGACCACTTTTCATAACAAAAAACTATCGCCAAAATGTAACGCCAAATAAACAGGAGAACGTTGCCATTGGAATATCAAAATAAATAAATAAATAAAATAATAAGAATTTAAGGACACAATTTTTATTTTAATTAATGAAATAACTAATAAATCAGTAAAACGTAATGAAAAATACACGCAAATGTCGAATTAAAAACCACTTGATCTCATAACAAACACGTATAATGCTTCTGACATCAAGTAAATGGGACTGCGTTTTTGGCGTTTAATTTTACAGTTTGGCGATAGTTTTTTTATTATGAAAAGTGGTCGACGGGATAATAGAGAAGTGCTGATAACACTACTCCCATAACTTCCAGAAAAAAATGTCAGTAACTTTGCTCTCACTAAGTTGGTAGAATATTCGAAGTTCAAAGGGACATTTGGGCTGGCAACTTGGAGGAAACCTCTCCCTCTATATTACGTCGTCTGACTCCATCACACTCCAGTCATCTTCGTCTTTATTATTCGGTCGAGGACCTCAACTCTCCTGGTATAACGTAAGCCGTTGGATAAATGAAGAATGGAATTAATGCAATGGGTCTCCGTCCCCTTACCTGAATTACGTAACGCCTTCGGGGGCTCTTTACAAGTTCTTTTATGACCCTGGTATTCATCAACATATAATTACGGTTTGAATCATTATCTAAAAGATGAATATGACTTGTTATTTGAATGTATGGCGTGTAAAATAAGTGTAATAAAGTTGTACTGTCTCATAAAGTACAATTTTCGAATTTTTATTCATAAACCTATTGTAACTTTGTAACAAATTATCGAATCGACTTACGAATGGTGTAACGATGATTGTTGGCGAAGTAATTTCACGTCGGTTGAGCTGCAAAAAGTAATTTGTTAATATCCAGGGAAACAGGTCACACAGAGTGAATGGATGCGAACTCAGGAGTTTCTTGATAAACAAATCTTTTTTTATTATAAATTGCAGTTGACCATGGGTTCAGGTACAAGCATCCATAGGCATAAAAATGCCCGAGAGTACTGGAGAGGATGCACGAACAATTACCAATCTTTAATCACCGACAAGCAGAGAGAGAATCTGGGCTGTTACATAATTTCTTTTCGCTGTTACAGTGATGACATGGCGATAATTAGATACGCCAATTAGCCAGATAACATGCTGTTTTGGCGAGAACAATGCGATAAGAAACAAGTGGTAATAGCCCGTTAATGATAATCCTATGGGGAAGAGATGAATGTAAAATACGAATTTTAAGCGCCAGAATGGAGATATGGAATTTTGGTAAACCAGACAAAACCGCATGGAGTCCTTTCTCATGGGGTTAGCTTAAAGAATTAAGAACTGGGGTTAAAAATAGAATTGGTACGTTACAGATATTATATATTAAAGGCAGCTGGACAATTGGGAAAATAATGAAATACGTTAAAAGGAATGTTTAAGAAAGTGGAATATGTGAAGTTAAATCCACTTCACAAATGGTGTCGGTCGATTCAGCATGAAAAAATACATAAAACGATACCTCACTTGTCCTATTTCAAAAAAGTTTAATTTTCCGAAGTTGCCCCTCCCTACACCCCAAACATGCTAAGACACCTTTTTTCTGGGGTGGGCTCATTGGACTTTCATTTCTAGTGTCAAAATGAAGTTCTTCCAAAAGATGCGTGATTGCCCACCAATTGTCGTCTATTACTTAATTTTTGGTCTACTAGGGGGCTCTGCCCCCTGCTCGCAACGCTCACCAACCCCCGTTCTGATTTCACAGCCTCTTAAAACCTGGTAATGTATCCTGTTTAAAAAAAAAATGATGATGATAATGATATCACGAACGGCGACTATCTTTTGTAATCAGGTTATAATGCTTTTTCATTTAATTCATCTTTTTTATTTTTAATATTCATGTGTAAACACAATTTTTATGACGTAATTTTCTTTATTTCCTGCTTTCAACACGTGATCATATAATTATTATTTTAAACTTTCATTATTGTTTTTAATAGTCTCGCGCAAATACATTTTTTATTTGAGATAAAACATAATCCTTTGCGCTTATTTAGAAATTGGCAACAATATAAAAAAATGACTTTTCAATAAAAGATTTTTTACTCGATTTTTTAAGAATTTTTTGAGTTTTTATTGTCCGACCGTGATAATTCTTTTAATTTCTGAAAGCTTGTTACATTTCGCGTCTGGTGGTATGATTTTCGAATCCGTAGGATGGCTAGAAAAAAAGTAATCGCTCCTCAAAAAAGTCCCTAGTAAAAAAGCGATGAGAATAACCCGGAATATCTACGCAGAATTTGATTGGTCTATTTCGTTTTTGGCTCAGTTCCAGATTACTTTTTTTTAATATAGAAGGATTTTGCCTGTAAATACAGAACTAAAAACTGCCTTCCATGAGAGATTGGCGAAAATCCTTAATTTATTTTTCTCTTAGTGTTTAATTATTTTAAATCACTTCAGAAGGATAAATATTATTTTTTTTTTCGAAATCATCAGAGATTTAAAAATATGTAATATTTAATCAAATATGAAAATCCAGGAAGAAGCAATGGCATTCCTCCGGCCCACTCCCTCCTGCTGCCGGCGCGCATCTTGTCATAATATGCATATGTTTCTACAGAATATAACATAAACAAAACATGATAATCGAGGACACTTACCTATAATTTATGCAATTATAACAAATACAGGGTGTCCATAATTAAACGACCTTACTTTCAAGTTGTCTACAGACGAAAACATTGGTCAGAAAGTTGTGAAATTTTGTGGAGAACATAATAAAGGGATGGGAATTTGTTTGAGCGAAAAAAAAATAGTTCAAAATTTCGCCACTAGAGGGCGTTTTTTAATGAATTACACATTTAGCATATATTTGGGATAGTTTACAAATTTTATTGCAGCAAAAGATGTTCAACAAAACTTTTTTTATGACATGTTCTTAGCATTTCCCAAAACACACTCCGGACGACTGTGGAACATGCATGCTATCTTACGATTCCAGATGGTAGCTGAAAATTATGTCCGTCATGTGGAACATATGCTCCAAAAAAAATTTTAAACTATCGTAAATGTATTCTAAATGTTATGCTAAATTATCCATAAAAACGCCCTCTTTTGGCGAAATTTTGAACTATTTTTTTTTTCACTCAAACAAATTCCCATCCCTTCATTATGTTCTCCATAAAATTTCACAACTTTCTGACCAATAGTTTCGTCTGTAGACAACTTTAAAGTAGGGTCGTTTAATTATGGCCACCCTGTATATAAATAGCTTTTATATTAACTTTTTCTATTTCTAACCTTAAAAAACACTTCAAAAGTACAACAGTTTTTTAAATGACACCGTCTATGAATAGGATAGCTAAATTATGCTAAAATAATAAAAATAAAGCTTTTATTTTTCTCCTCTCTGACTAAAAACCATTTTTTCAGGGGTTAAAATAAATAAATAAAGCAACTTCCCCGATTTTCTAAAATATAGACCACAAGCATTATAATGGATATAATATCGTTTGAAAATGAAGTTAAAAAAAATAGTAATAAACTAAATAAATGTCAAATTAAGGAAGAAACGCAAATAAATCTTCTGCAACGATGAAATTGGAAAATTGTTTTCATGGACAATATATTTTGTTACTCATATTTTATTATTATTATCATCATTCATTATCAGAAAGTTTAATGGTCGTCGTGATGATGTTTGTTATGGTTGATTATCTGCACGAGGGACATAGGCCAAGGGGAGGAGTAGCAGGGAGTTGTCCTCCGTGGGGGTTAAAGATATTTAAAACTTTTATATTTGAACACAAACATATTTAATAGCAATATAACAATTTATTACTTTAGATGTAACACCTTGACCTATATCCCTTGCGTAGATAATCGGCCGTAATAAACAAAACGAACACATGCTTTCGATAAAAATTACAAATAAGTTTTAGTTTTAGTTTTTACTTGTAGATGGCAGCATCAGAGGTCTTATTCATTCGCATCCTTTTCTTTTCTTCTTTTGTGCCAATGGATTGTTTTTTTTTTTTTTCCCCTCTGAAGTACCAAAAATTCTATAAAATTTCCTAAAAGAGACCTAGAATTTCTGATTTCAAGTATGATCTTTAAGAAAAAGGTGCTTCCGATAGCAACAAATTCTTGAATATTTTCCTTAGTTTCAAGTTTATTTCTGATATATACCATCGAAAATAGTTTAACACTCTTCTTTACAATTTATAATAATATTAATATACATATTCTTATCTATTTAACCATTAGCAGTATTTGGAAAATATAATTCGAGCTCTTATGAAGAAGTATTTATTTTAAAACAGGATGCTTACTTAGACAATATATTTGATCCTTCATCATTTTTTATTATTATTATTAAATCGTTATCGGAAAGTTAAAAGGATTTTTAATTAGTTTATATTTGAACATCAGTAATATTTGATGGTATATAACAACAATTCATTGCATTAGAAGTAAATTATAAATAGAACTTTAAGTTTAAATTTTCGATTACAGATGGCAGCACCAAAGGTCTTCACCTACCCCTTAATTTTAGCTTGAGTAGACAGTTACTTTTTCAGTTTTTTTCCTTCTTTACATTGAAACTATTTTTACAACTTCCAGTATATAGTTTACATATGATAAATATATAAATTAATAGTGTAAAATATATTTTTTTAAGTACTCTTTCATCATTTAATAGTTTAATATTAATCAAATTATGATAATGCGTTGAGAAAAGATTTTAGAATTCCTCAACAGACATTTTAAATAATACATTTTTTTATCTTTCCTGTCGCCATATTAAAAAAAAAAAAGAAACACAGCAAATATTATATATTTTTTAATAATTTGACTAGTATGTGCTTTCTATCAAATATAAATCAAAGGGGTGAATTTTCGATAGACGGGATTCACGCCAAATCAACGTATTGTAACAGAATTTTTTTAAGCTCCATGAAATTAGGCTTGATTTTAAAGATAAACATAGAATGCTAATAAGAGTGTGTTTTTAAACACAACTATTTAATATTATTCATTTTTTACACGCTTTCATTTAATTTAACTAGTTTCAAGTACTGTAATTTCCGACCTACAATTCACGGATCAAACAATTCTATTAAACCAGAAATTTTATTCAATAATTGAAGTAAAATATTTACAGCCTTATAGCAAGTTACATTTTATAAAATAATATTTCTGGGTTCAATAGAACTTTTTCATTGAATTCTTGCAAGAATTACGGTATGTAAAAGTGGAATTTCATAATTCATTTTTTACCCACTTTCAGACGTGCTAGTTCTAACTAGTCGGATGTGACAATCCCAAAACTTTCTTCTATCTCGCACAGGTTTCACATACACCAAAAAGAATCAGCAACCAATTTATATCTAGGTCTAACTGTAACTAAAGTTTTATTAAATTCCGTGCATTAGTTCTTCACATATGATTATTGCTAAAATCCTGTAAAATGCAGTATAGCAGCGCCACCTATTGGGAGATTTAGACCCAAACCTAATCAACAATAACTTGTGACAACGTTTAACTGAATCTGAAGTTTGATGAAAATCCATACATTAGTTCTTGAGATATAATTATCGTGATAATGATGAAAAAAGTAGCATAGCAGCGCCACCTGTTGGGCTATTTACATCAAAACGTAATTAGTATCTATATATGTCAAGGTCTAACAGAATCTGAAGTTTGATGAAATTCCGTGCATTAGTTCTTGAGAAATAGCTGTCGTAAAAAAATAATGAAAAAAGTAGTATAGCAGCGCCACCTGTTTGGATATCTACACCAAAATGTAATCAGCGTCTATTTATGTCAAGGTTTAACTGAATCTGAAGTTTGATGAAAATAACTGCATTAGTTCTTGAGATAAAGCTATTGTGGAAATCGCAAAAAATGCAGCATAGCAGAGCCACCTGTCGGGTGATTTTCACCAAAAAGTAATCAACACCAATTTATATTAGGGACTAACTGAACATAAAGTTTTATTAAATTTCGCGCATTAGTTTTTGAGATAGAGCGCCCACAATTTTTTTGTCACATACAGACGTACTGACGGACAGACAGAGTCACAGACATTTTCTAAAAACAGTCAAATCGTGTTCAGGACCTTCTAAAACGTATAAAACCGTCGAAAACCAGAAGTCGAAAATTTTCATGAATGAAATACTCTCTTCTTGTAAAGATGAAAGAAAGAAAAAATTACATACAGTTAAGCGTTCCCAATGACAATAGAAAATGTTCATATTTTTATAACTTAATTATCAATTAATGTTTAATAATATTAATTAAATCACGATTATACTTCGAGAAAACAATTTAGAAATCCTGGATAGATAGTTTAGATAGGTGTGTTTTTTTTTCTCCCCTGTCTCCGTATCTTGATTGGAGCAGAAGGGTTGAAATGAAGAAAATTGACCGCGATCGTGTATTACTCATGTTATAGTAGCACTTCCAAACGGATTTCAGATATAATTGTTTCTTCATATAAGTGCACAATGCAATAGGTATTTGATTAAATTCTAAAAAGATGGATTAAACTTTGCGCCGTTATATTAAAAATAAATGAACAACGTGAAAAAGCACAAATAAAAATATATAAATTGGCAAACAGCTGTTTCGGAGCCCCTAAAGCTCCATCATCATTGCCAATTCAAAAGATTAAACCTGATTTAAAAGTTTAAGCCATGTAAAGTATGCGTCTTTCGCACGCGCCAAGATTGAATGGTGGCGACCTTTTCAAAAACAACAGCGGAGTCCGGAAACAACTTTTAAATCGGTTTTAATCTTTTGAATTGGCACTGATGATGGAGCTTTAGGGGCTCCGAAACAGCTTTTTGTGAATTTTATATATTTTTATTTGTGCTTTTTCACGTTGTTCATTTACTTTTAATATTTGATTAAATTGACTGTTAGACTGTTATGTAACTGATTTATATATTTAAGAATTTTTGTACAATCGGTGTAAAAAAAAAAAAAAAAAAAAAAAAAAAAAGATGCATCCTATACATTTTAATCGACAAATTGTTGAGAGGAAAAACGAAAATAGCCATTCGATTAGGAATTATATCTCCTTTCAATTTATCCTTGAAACATGAGCTTACGATACCGATCATATCTTCATACCGAAATTGTACCAAATTCTGAAATTTTCAAAACGAACGCGCAATTTTGACAGCATATTTGGATTTTCGGTACTTTTTTACTTATGAATATCAAACGAAAAGTTATTCCGTCAAATAGTTTAGGAATTATGAAAATTTAAAGTTTGAAAATCGTAATGCTAAATTCATTTTTAAACGTTGCAAAACAAGTAGTTTTTAAAAACATAACTCAAAAACTAACAATTGGATACAGCTGTAACTTTGGATTCGCATATTTGAAGCTTCTAGAAATCGACTTGTGTTAAATAATAAATTCATTGATTAAATTTCAGATTTTTTTTTCGAAAATCACGTTCAAATTCTATTTTCAAAAATAAATAAAGAAATAAAGAATTACATAATGCTTCTTTTTGTAACATGAAGATATAATTCCTAAACGAATGGCTATTTTTGTTTTGCTTTGTGATAAATATCCAGATGTACACTACTGTGCGAATTAATTGGGACAAACACAAAAATTTTCACAAATGTTGTTTAATTGGTATAGGTTAACGTACATGCACTGTATAGCAATCTAATACGAAATGTGTCCTCTTCTAGCTTGAATGAGATCCTGTACATGCTTTGGCATGGATTCCACTAAATTATAACATATATTTTTGATCTCGTCATCACGAAACCAAACTTTTATAACATTCTGAATCAATCTTTTCTTTTGTTGAGCAGTCCATTTTACTCACACGTCTCTTTACAATGCTCCACAAATTTTTGATGGGATTTAAATTCTGAGAATTACCAGGCCAATCCAAAACCGTTAATTTCTGTTCTTGAAAAACTTTCTTTGTTAGCTTAGAATTATGGCATAGAGCAAGATCTTGTTGAAAGATATCGACACCACCAGCAAACGTTTGCATCATAGCACAATTTTTCTTTCTATTACCGAGATGTATTTTTTAAAGTTCATGATCCTTCAACTGGTTCTAAGCTGCCAGTTCCTGCAGAAGTAAAATAACCACAAAAATCTGTTTCTGAAGGTGCTTAACTGTTTGTGTAAGATGCCGTTCTCTGATGTGTTCTCCATCACTTCGTCTGACAAATCTTGGTATAAACCTTTGTACAAAAAATTGCATTTCGTCGCTGAATACAACCTTTTTCCAGTCTTGTTCAGTCCAGGATTGATATTTCCTGGCCCAATCCAAACGTTTTCTCTTCATTGCACGGGTTAGTAACTGTTTTTGATTGGTTTTCTTGCAAATCTCCAAGCTTCAATAAGCCTTCGTCGAACTGTCGATGAATCCACGCTCACACCAGTAGCTAATAATTCTCTCTGAAGATCTGTATTTGTTTTGCGAGGATGCATTTTACTATTTCGTACAAGAAATTTGTCTGTTCGAGGTGTGGTCTTGCGTTTGCGTCCACATTTACTCTTTCGTTTTGGACACACTGTCCCAAAATTCTTTTGCTGATTTTTAATCCTAGAAACACTGTATTTTCCAACTCCAACTGCTGCAGCAATATCCCTCACAGTCATAAAGGTATGCTGTCTAAGGGTAACAAGTATAGTCCTTTTCCTGGGAGTGATATCCATTTTTAAAATACACGTCAGAAGCAAACAATTCACACAATCGACCACTTCTTACAGTAACTGAAGCGCAACGACAAGGGAAATATTTTTGACATATCGTGATCACTTTGTCAAACCGGTTTAGACTAGTCAAGGGCAGTCGTGCGTTGTAAGAAAATTCAGTTGAAACCGGTTTGAGGCAGAAAATCCCCGAGAAAGGAACAATTTTCTTAAAAAACATGTTTGTCCCAATTAATTTGCACAGTAGTGTAGATGATAATAAGTAATTATTTTTTATGGTTACAACCGTGTCGAGACTTCGGCACTAAATGGCAGCTGCACATCTACGCGCACGGTTCTGCGCAGCTGGCCAGAATCTGTGCTGCAGCAGTGCCCATGGCTGTCACTGTCAGTGTCAAACGGTGAAGCAGACGAAATAGTGACGTATGCAGGATCCGTCTTACCACATGTGCCACCTATTTGAGACTTTTTTCGAGGACGATTTCTGTTAGGGGAACCGTCGGTAGCGTAATAAATTTTCTTATTTTTATAAATAGTTAAATCAGTCTTCAAATTTAATATACATTTTCATCTTTTGATGTGTTAAAGAAGTTTGTTCAGCTTACCTGAAATTTTCCTTTTTGCACCAAGTAATATCCACAGTAATCCAAAGTGTTGTAGCGATATTTATCTTATCCATTGATTCACTTATATTGGAGTGATAAGAAATAGTATTAGTAGAAAATAACAATTGTGTGAAATGAGCAGAAGATTCATTTTCCTTTGAATATAATATTATAATTCTTGGCTAGATGTACATGTTTAAAATCGCGTTTTGGAGGCTGCGTATAAGTGCTCCAATTTTACATTATATTAAATATATTTACATCATATATATACAAGAGCGTCTTAACTGCTCGGATACATTTTGAAAACTGAAGGGAGATTGTTATTTGAGTTCTGTGCACACGCGCGGGACAGCAGCTGTAGATTTAAGGAGGGAGATCTGCAGTATTTCTCCAATTAGTTAGTTTCGACAGTCTCTGGTTTTATTCACTATTTTGCATCTGCGGTTGTCACTTAAAGTACTTATAGTTAATTGGGGTCTGGTTTTTAACATGTTTTTCAATAGTTCGCTGCACGTGGAGATTAATTAACTGCATAAAAAAGGTTTCTCCGTCAATTTCCTTCTTGGAAAGACTATTTCGTTAGAAGTCCTGGTATAGAGGTTCATGGTTACAACTGTATAAGAATTTTTTTTAGAAATGAAGTTAATTATGCGTCAAACCACGCCCACCGAATAGGCCAACTGGCTGTGAAACTGCAACAACAACATATTTTAAACACTAAAAAGTAGATAATATAAATAAACCAGTCGGACGTGCCAATTCCAAAATTTTCTTCTATCTCATACATGCTAATATTTTAAAATAACAGAATATAAAGTTGTATTAAATTCCATGTATTAGTTCTTGAGATACGACTATCGCTAAAATTGTGTAAATCCTGAAAAATGCAGCATAGCAGCGCCACCTGTTGGGAGATTTACGCCAAAACCTAATCAGCAACAACTTATGTCAACATCTAATTGAATCTGAACTTTGATGAAAATCCGTGCATTAGTTCTTGAGATAGAGCTATTTCGGAAATCGTGAATAATATAGAACAGCAGCGCCACCTAATGGGCGGTTTACACCAAAAACTAAACAGCATCAATTTATAGCAAGATCTAACTGAATCTAAAGTTTTATTAAATTCCGTGCATTAGTTTTTGAGAGAGAGCGCCCACAAAATTTTTGACACATACAGACAGGCAGACATTTTCTAACTAGTCGGATGTGCCAATTCCAAAACTTACTTCTATCTCATACAGGTTTCGCATACACCAAAAACGAATCAGCACCAATTTATATCAAGGTCTAACTGAATCTGAAGTTTGATGAAAATCTGTGCATTAGTTCTTGAGATATACTTATCATGAAAAATGTAGCACAGCAGCACCACTTGTTGGACTATTTACACCAAAACGCAATCAGCATCTATTTATATCAAGGTCTAATTGAATATGAAGTTTGATGGAATTCTGTGCATTAGTTCTTGAGATATAGCTACCGTGAATGTCGTGTAAAATATAGCATAGCAACGCCACCTGTTAGGCTATTTACACCAAAAACTAATCAACAGCAACTTATATTAGGAACTAACTGAATCTAAAGTTTTATTAAATTCCGTGCATCAGTTCTTGAGCTACGAGCACCCACAAAATTTTTGTCACATACAGACAGACAGGCCTTTTTTAACACTAAAACTACTGGAAATTTTACTCAAGTTTTATAAAACTATTTCACACCAGAAATTTTATTTAAAACTACTTAACTTATTCATTGAATGTATTTCTGTGAGTTTTATGTTTATTTTAAAAAGAAATTTCTGGTTCGAATCGGAATATATTCATTTGGTAACCGTCAAAATGACGGCACATGGTAGTTCTAGTGTTAAAAATAGGCAAATCGTGTTCAAGATTTTCTAAAACGAATAAATCTGTCAAAAACGGGAAGTCGAAAATTCTCATGAATCCAATGCTTTCTTCTTGTAAAAATAGAAGAAAGTAAAAAAAAAAAGAGAGAGAGTAATATTTTTTAAAATAAGTTTTAATCAATTAATAGTTTAATATATTCAGTAAATTATGATTATGCGTTGAAAAAACAATTTAGAAACTCTTAGTAGATAGTTTGTATAATGTTTTTTCATTTCTTTGCATTTAAAAAAAATAAAAAATAAAAAAAAAAGATAAAGAATTGTAAATTTTTAAATAATTTCATTAGATTGCTTTTTTACCAAGCGTAAATCAAAGCACTGGATTTTTCATAATCGGGACCCACACCAAATTAATACATCGTGACAAAAAAATTTTGGAACAACTTTAATTGCAGTCATGAATTTAGGCGTGCTTTTTAAGATAAACAATAAATGATTATAAAATAATAGGATTTTTTAAAAATATATTTAATTTTATACTTATATCCTATCCTATGTTTAAGAAGCAGATTCGGCTAATCGTGATTGCCAAATTGATAATGTAACATTATGTCCTTGCAAATAGAATGTGGTTAACTGACTATAGTCAATTCAGTGGGAAGTATTTGCAATATGTACACGAAGAATGTGTAGTAAACCAGAAAATCAGCATGTTTGCAGAAGGAATTTCGTGTTGTTTCCTTTTTTAAAAAACTTCCTATAGAGTTAGCCAGATCCACAGATGTTTTAACAAATTAACCAAAACCCGACCAATTTGATGGATTTTGCTATACACCGGCTAGTTTTGCTGCAGTTCTAATATTAACAAGTGGATAAGTGTGATCGAAGATCGCACAAAGGGTTTCGTTTAATATTCCTTTCAAAACACTTCATCCTTTAAATAATAAATCCAAAAAAATTTCATTTTCCAAAAAGAAAAAAAAAGTTTTTTATAAAGTAAAAATTGACCGGTTTATTTTTTTTGTTGTTTTTTCGAATATCTGAACAGTACCGATAGAGGGCGAAGCCCGCTATTATACTTTTCATGTGGACTAAATGCGATATTAAAAAAAAAAAAAAAAAAAAAAAATCAATTTCAAAATTAAATATGTTGTATAGAGACCTTCAAAATGTTAAAATATGCCAATATTTCCTTAATCGGGTTTTTATTCTGATTCAATATATTCCTCAAACTCATATGACGTTATAATCACTTGCTGGTGTCATATCTACTTGCTTTCTCTTTTACTCATATTGATACTCTGTGTATTATTCTCAAACATTTGAAAAAGTAAGTTAAGCTTCCAATATGACGTCAGATTAATTTTCTTTTTAATGATCTAATGACGTCATATTAACCCGCTTTCTGTACTTACACATACTCACACTCCTTGTGCTATTGAGAAATGTTTGAAAATTTCCGTTTTATTACGAATATGACGTCATATTAATCTTTCTTTCAACTGGTGAAACTTTTTATTTCATTTTCATTTTTCACGTGGAAATCTTTCAATAGAAAATTAATTATTGTAATTATAGTAGAAAGAATTTGATTGTGGATTTGTAATTGTTGGCAACTGCTATAACCAAAAATGTTTAAATTTAATAGGAAAAGGCTGTTAGATTTTTTGTTTTTTATCTCTCTATATCAAAACATTACGATTTTTACAAAATTTTATGATTTGGAGCTTCATAGTAGGTAATCAGCTATAAATACACAAAATTTCATGGCTAAGTTATATAGTTTCTGAGAACCGCCTCTGCGACGGACAGACAACGTATCGGGACGAATATGGTTTCGTAAAATGAACAAAACCCTAAAAAAAAAAAAAAAAAAAAAAAAGGAGTTTATTTTCAAGAAATACATGTTTAACTTAAAAAGCGATTTTATATTCATTTAAAGATTTTATTGCAATGAAAAGTAGTCGTTGGGGGCCACCGTAATACTTACCCATCATGGATATGCATAATATAAAATATGAAAATAAAACATTTGTAAACTATTTATAAATGCATTGCAATTCGAATAAAATCGTGGCTCGATGACGTCATAAACTTTAAATGCTCTATTTTACAGAATTATGTAAAAGAAACATCCTTATAACTCCAAAATTGATAGATTAACTAACGGTTTAGTGCGTCGGATTAAGCGTCTCATTTTCAATTAAAATATATCTTTGAATTGAAATTTGGATGAAATACAGGGTCATGAAAAATCGAAGAGTGTGGCAAATAGGATTACAAATATCTCGGTAACTCATTATCCGATCGACTTCATGCTTTATGCAAAATTTGTTTTTTTATTGTCTTTTATACTCACTCCTTAAAATAAACAATTTCGAAAAATTATAGATACCTTTTACCAGAACGAATATTTCGAGGGTCCGAAAAAAATACTTTCGGATAAACGAGGTAACTGAAATTCAATAAGTTCCTTCCCATTGTTACATACTAAGTGCATACCAAATTTCAAGTCTCTATCTCAATTTATTCAGGAGATAGAGCGTTTACAGTCACACACACAGACAAACAGACGGTATTTTTTTCTTCTAAAAATATGTTTTTCAGAATCTCCAGTGTCTGAAACGTGTAAATCCGTCAAAAAAATTTTTCGATTTTCAAAACGATTGATTACAAGACTTACCCTATACTACGTATGATGGGTAAGTAATAACAAAGCTATACATCGCTTCAAATGCTTTACAGGTACTCTGTAGATTTTTTCTTTTTATGTTATTTTCCCGGTTCTTCTCTTTATTACACATTTACAAACTCATTTTTATTCCGATGTGCAAAAAATACTCAGGTATTCTCGTTCAGTGTGTCAAAGAATCAAACAAAGCCTTTCATTTTCACATAAATCTTATATATGTGTATGTATGTATATATTTTTGTCATTTTTAGGCACAATGCTGACAATATTTGACAAAATAACTTATCTTTTAATATGAATTATTCTTATGAACCTCCCCTGACGAATCCATAAGATATTCATAGTTTTTTTTATTAGGTAGCTTTCAATACAAAAAAGTATAAAGCTACCTATTGCAGCCGTTCGGAGGAAAGCAGTTCCGGAAAATTTCGATATATTTTCACCGATCATGACCCCCAGACCCCAAAACCACCCTCCATTCAAATGTTGATATATATATATATATATCAACATAGAGATAGACATATATCTTACCTATGTCATACGATAACGCTCGTATTTATAAATCAATTTCGATGAAACCAATTGTGTGTATTAAGCTCACCAATGTCTCGACCGAGTTCGTCGGCCAGCTTAGTCCGCCATTTTGTTTCAAGATGGCGGCCATTTAAAAATTTAAAACTAAAATAAATATACAAAAACGTTAAAAATTCAAATTTATTTTTTAATTAAGTGTTTGGCCTTGATACAAGGATTCCAGAGCATTTTTTGTTTTACCTCTATCTTAAAAAATGGCAGAGATAGAGCAGTTTGAAATTCTAGGGTGGCTGACATTTTGAAACAAAACAGCACATTAACGCGATTACTCGCAAATTATTTTTTTTCATTGTTGTAATAATTTTCCCAATCATACGCATAAAACTATATATTCAAATCCGTTAGCGCCAAATTCTCGCCAAAATTGGCGACGTTTGGCGAAATATCGCCAAATTTGGCGACCAAAATAAGTGTTCATAAATGAAGCCAATTTGGCTATTGCTCAATAATTTGGCGAATTCCTTATTCAAATTCAGTATTAACGAATCTTTTGTAACTGTTTCTTTGCATTTTAGCTTGCTGTTTTCGTGTAACATTAGCTAAAATTTTAAAACGAAGATATAGGAAAGCTACCTTTTCCTACCGGTACAGGCCGGAAGTACTTTTTTTATATTTGCATTTGTATTTTAATTGCATGTAATTTTTGTACTATCCTTTCCTCTGATTTTTATACTATCTCTTCCTTTGATTTTCACACATGTGATTTCATTTTAACTATATATATTGTGCTGTACTGTAAAAAAGCCCATTTTTTCAAATTTTCTCTATATAAAAACTAATAAAGAATTTTTTTAAAAAAATAAACATGGCTAAATTTTCTGCATGTTCCGATTAAGATTTTAATGTTAAGCATTTTTCATTTTATCACTTTATCACAAAATTGCAGCTAATTAAGCGAGAATATGAAAAAAACCCATTTTTCAAAAATTAATTCGTAACATGAAAAAAAAAAAAAAAACACCTGACATAATCAGATGAAAATGAAGCATTTTATTACTTCATTACTTTACTTTATTATATTATGTATTAGTATGTAGTGTATATAGTAGTATTACTTTCACTACTTACTTTATTATATTATGTTAATGGTTTAACATAAAACAAAAATAAAAATTTATGTAGATCATTCTAAAATTCTATTATAACAAGAAAAACTGTAAAAATGAAGCTCATGTTTTACCAAAATTCTGCAATTGTTAATTTAAATTATTTTAAAACTATATAAGCACTCCTTAGGAATTTTTAACTATTTTTATTATTCTAAATGGTGCAGAAAAACAGAACAAAAAAAAAAAAGAAAAAAAAAAAAAAAACTTTAGTGAAATATTTTATGCAATACTAAGGTGGTTTTTTTTTTAGAGGACAGCACAATATATATATGTATATACAGGTTGGTCAGAATTAATCACCCCTACTCCGGCCTCTATACATTGAACTACTGAGTGTAAAGCTTCAAATTTTGTACACATATGAATTATTTTTTCATATTTTCTATTGTACAGAGTCATCCATTAGTGTTTATGGAACTAAATATTTTTTTTTTGTGTAATCTGTTTTTTGTGTAATGTCTTTAATAGTATGTATACAAAATTTGAAGCCTTTACATTACATAGTTTGATATACAAGAGTTCAGAGTACAGGTGTTTTAATTCTGGTCATCAGGTACATATATATATATTAATTACAGTTGAATGCTACCTCTGTCGTAGTTGTCCTGACCTTAAAATCAGTTTCAAATACCAAGTTAAATGACATTTTATAGAAAAATTTTTTTCGGTACTTACGTATTATCCGTGCCAGGAGATTGATCGCCAAAAATGGTTGCCAAGTACCAATTTTGTTTATCGTTGCCGATCATGTTTTCAAGCGCAGTAATTTAACATTATCAAATAACATTGTTAAAAATGGTTATTAATATAAAATAAATAAAATGTAATATATGTTTATTAAATGTATAACATTGTTTAAAATAGTAAATAACATTATTTTAGTAAAATTAATAAATGGTAAATAACATAGTAAATAAGAAAGAATAATATTATAGATTATTCCCAGGCATGTACCATGTAGCAAGAAAAAAATATATAAGGGTTACTATAATTAGTAATATTGGCCCCATGCTTGGTGCAGTTGGCTTAAAACTGACACGGATAATACGTAAGTACCAAATTTTCTTGTAAGAAAATGAAAAGCATTACTCGATTCCACAGAATTTATGTACCCTTAAATGAAAAAATTGCATTCAAAAAGTTTTAAAAACATTCATTTATTATTATTCAAATAATTTGATATATTTCATTTTGATTAGACATTATTTCTTTTTAGATATATGTATTAATAAATTATCCAACCCAAAGCATAAATTACATCACAGTCAATAAATGCACATTTCATTATGTATAAAATGATTGCATAAAATTCCCAAGCAGTGGAATACAATTTTCCTGGATAAAATAAATTTTCTGGTTTAAAAATTAGAGTACCGAGTTTTTAAGAAATGATTACAATAAGAGGGTCTTTCATCACAACAAAATATCACTTTTCCTTTGAAATCTTTAGCAAGTTTACAACACAATAATTTGTTAAAATTTTTGCAATTGCTTATATTTACAGATGTTAAAGAAGGGCATGCAGCCACTAATCTTTCAATGTCTCTTAGTGTAACGCCAGTTCCTTTCATACACAATGTTTTCAAATGAGGAAAATACGGTTTATCTTCATCATTCCTAGGAATGTCTACAATATCACAATAGTCCAAATACAGTTCTTCTAGTGCTGTACAATGTTCTTTCAAAACGGAAACTGTTTTGTTTGTCACGCTAGAATCTTCAAGATCAAGAACTCTTAATTTTTTCACACTTCTAAAGAAATAGATTAAATTATGATCTGTGATTTTCCATCCTGCTAAATATAGTTCCTCTAAATTAACTAATGTATAAAATAGACCTATATTAATTTTCCCCATTGATAAAGGCTTAGAATACGATAAATCCAACACTACAATTTTTGGAAGAATAGTTTTGGAAAAAAGAGAATGAATATGGAATTTACTGAATTGGACATGCCTGAATGATAAAATCCGCAGATTTGGCAAAGCTGCATTCAGAAACTGCATATTTTCTTCTTTGTGGAAATGAGATTCAATCATTTGAATGGAAGGTTCTTTTAGAAATGTTTTTGCAAAGGACAGTAATCTACTTTTAAGTACTTCAGAGTTTCTAGTGGGACGTCCAGGTACAGAATGTAAATTTTTTACAAGATCGATGTTTTCAATTATGAGTATTTCCAAAACTGGGCACTGGTCATGCAGTTGGGCCATAAGCTCTGGTAAACTAATGGGCAATGCTTCACAGCGGCATCCAAGTCTAAGTTGCGATACACATGATGAAAATGATGTGCAAATTTCAACAAAAAGTGAAGCAGAAATATCTGACAAATTCACACGCCTCCAGAAAACTTCACTTCGCAGTAAATGGTACCATCTACTGCAAACACTGAAAATAAATAAATAAATAAATAAATAAATACTTGAATCTTAATACCATTCAAATAAAATAAAACTTTCAAATGTTGTTTAATCTGTATAACAATAAACATCTAATTCCTCCTATGTTTAGTGTTTGATTTCACCCTATGATATTACGTCTCAGCTTCAGCTAATGTTGTACATAAGGAAATCGAAGAAATACAATGCACCATTGCACTCGATTACGATATTATATACTCATCAAAATGACTGAATAAATTCCTTTTAAAGGAGCTCACTACTCTTCACTTTACAAAAAATGAAAATTTAAATTTTTCTATATTTTGTTTAAAACATATTTAGACATCCCTTTCCTAGTTTATTCTGGCCTTTTTAAAGCACTTTCCAACATAGTTGGAAAGTGTTTATGAGTTTGGTTTGTCTGTCTGTGCTTTAACTCTCATAAATATACTCGAATTGTCATGAAATTTTTACTCATTTTAAGGTTTCGTTCATCTCATGAAACGCTATTACTCCCACTCTGTTGTCTGTCCGTCACAGAGCCGTTCTCAAAGCCTATATAACTTACAGAGTTGAAACTTAGTGTATATATAACTGAATACCTGCTATGAAGCTCAAAATATCAACATTTGAAAAAATCGTATTATTTTAATAAATAGAGATAAAAAACCAAAATTCTAACAGCCTATTCCTATTAAATTTAAACATTTTCCGTTATAGCAGTTGCCAAACATTAAAAATCCACACTAAAATTCTTTCTACAATAATTAAATTTCTATTGAAAGATTTCCACGTGAAAAATGAAAATGAAATAAAGTTTCACCAATTGAAAAAAAAAAAAAAAAAAAAAAAAAAGATTATGACGTCATATGGGTAATAAAAGGGAAAATTCCAAAGATTTCTCAATAATACAAGGAGTATGACTGATAAAATATGTGTATGTACAGAAAGCAGAATAATATCACGTCATTAGAGAATTAAAAAGAAAATTAATCTGACGTCATATCAGAAGTTTAATGGATTTCCTAAATGTTTGAGAATAATACAAAGCGAGTATCAATATGAGTAATAGAGAATAGTAAATATATGACATGAGTTTGAGGAACGTATTGAATCATGATAAAAACCCGATTATGGAAATATTCGCATATTTTAACATTTTGAAAGTGTACAACATGTTTAATTTTGAAATTATTTTTTTTTTAAATATCGCATTTAGTCCACATGACAGATATTATTATGACAGAGTATAATAGAGCGCTTTGCCCACTATCGACTGGTTTAGATATTCAAAAAACGAAAAAATAGACTGGTAAATTTTTACTTTATAAAAACATGACTCTTTTTTTTTTTTGGTTGCTAAATGAAATTTATTTGGATTTATTAAAGAAAGGATAAAGTGTTTTCAAAGGAATATTAAACGAAACCCTTTGTGCGATCTTCGATCATACTTATCCACTTGTTGAATTTTACTATAGAATGTTTGGTATTGAAAATGAAGTGTTTAAAATGTGAGCATTAGTAGTCCATTTACAGGGACACACAAAAGAATTCTGTTACATTACGGTTTATGTGGAAAAATCATTTCTGGCACATTTTATTGATGTTACGATATTTCAAATGTATGATGAAATTATTGTGCATTACTGAGGTGGATTACAGTATGCTTTCACCAGAGTATACTAGTAGCATTTATAATTCAATTACATGGACATACAAAATAATTCCTTTACATTGTGATCTTATGAGGGAAAATCGTTTGCGGTGCATTTTGAGCATGTTATGATACTTTCAAGTATCATAATGATATTTAAACGGATAACTAAGGTTCACTACAACTTTTTTTTTTATAAATTGTGCAGTGCATAGGATTTATCGTTCATTTACAGAGAAACACAAAATTCAGTTAAAGGACAGTCTATGATCCGTAATTGCTGGAATTGCCTTTTCTGCGGTGGTATGCATTTTTTTAGTACATTATGTGTTGTTTACAAACTCTGTAGATCATATACAGGGCTGCACAAAAGACTTCAAATATAAGCAGCAATTGCTGAAATGGATTTTTACTAAATTAAGTATTTTTTAAATTACTTATTTATATATATTGTTTCATTTTAGGAGAAAATTAATTTTCTTAATAATAATCTGTTCGTGTTGGAATGTGTTTCACAGACCTGCCAACCTTTGAAAATGAGAAGTAGTAGCACACCAAATTCAAATTTATCTGAAGGTTGGTTGGTTGGTGGCTGTTTTTTACGCTGTAAATTTTAAGTGAGCAAATACTAATCAATTAAACGCATGTGTATATCCATAAGCACACAAAGTAGGAGACTTTTGTTTTTGCTATTTTTTTTTGTTGCGGGTAGGATTGATTAAACATAATTATTCCTATTCAATTAATGCTCTGTCCACTCCTAAGCCAAATTTCTGAACTTCACAGTGAATTTTCTGAAAGATTCCAAGGCGGTTGGGGGGAGGGGGTGATGGAACTACGGGTATATCTTCCAGAGAAAAATGTCTGAGTTAGAGTCCTTCATCAGGTCAAGTAAGCTGATACAACCTGGAGTGGGGGTGTCCACTCCCGGCACTTTTTTTGCGTCCCTTTGACGAAATTTGTGTTTTTTTTGCGATCTTTTGACGAAATTTGCAGTTTTTTTCGAGATCTGTTGATAAAATTTGCGTTTTTTTCGATATTTTTTGACGAAATTTGCCGTTTTTCGCAATGTTTTTGACGGAATTTGCCGTTTTTACGCGATTCTCTGGCGAAAGTCACGTTTTCCCCGCGATCTGTTGACAAAAATTTGTCGTTTTTTCGCAATCTTTTGACAAAATTTGCCGTTTTTTGCAATGTTTATGACGAAATTTGCTGTTTTTTCGCGATCTTTTGACGAAATTTGCCGTTTTTCGCAATGTTTACGACGAAATTTGCCGTTTTTTCGCGATCTTTTGACGAAATTTGTCGTTTTTCGCAATGTTTTTGACGAAATTTGCTGTTTTTTCGTGATTTTCTGATGAAAGTCACGTTTTTACCGCGATCTGTTGACAAAATTTGCTGTTTTTTCGCGATCTTTTAACGAAATTTGCCGCTTTTCGCAATGTTTTTGACGAAATTTGCCATTTTTTTGCGATTTCCTGACGAAAGTCACGTTTTTCCCGCAATCCTTTGACAAAATTGGCGACTTTTCTTCGAACGAAAGAAGAGATTGATTTTTTTCAGCGATCATATGCCGAAATACCGATACATTTAATGTCCGAATTTTCGGATGACCAATATTTTTTTTTTCGGAAAATTCGGACCAGAATCACCCCTGAACAATCTTTTGACGAAATTCGCATTTTTTCAGCAATCAGTTGAATGAAATTCACGTTTTTTCGGCGATATTTGCTTTTTCCCGCCAATTTTTTGACGAATTTCGCGTTTTTTCAGCGATCCTGTAACGAAATTCGCATTCCTTAGCTCGATCCTGTGACGAAATTCGTGATTTTTCGTGCGATCCTGTGACAAAATTCGTGATTTTTCGAGTGATCCTGTGACAAAATTCGCGTTTTTTTTTTTTTTTTTTTTGCATAAAATCGTAGTTTTAGACAGATTTTCGTAGCATCGTAGTTTGTGGCTCAAAATCGTAGCAACTACGATTTTTTCGTAGCAGTTGGCAGCTCTGACTTTCATAATCTATGCCGGATGCATGATTTTTTTTTGTTTTTTTTTAGTTTGACTGTATATTGAGTATGAGGGACCTGCTGTTGCTTTTAACATTTTTCTTTAACTTTGATTTTGTATGTAAAGATAGAATTTTGAAGTCGATTTTTTACTCACTTCCTGATATCTTAGAATTATAAACACTGACGTATGTTCAATGACATTACAACATTTTAATATTATCCAGTTGCAGATGATAAATAAGCAAATATTTTTTATAGTTACAAAATAAGCAAATATTTTTTTTATGGTTTTTATGGTATACGAGTTACGAAAACAATTAATTTAATTATGAATCTCGAACCAACCACGCTCATCAAAATAGGCTAACTAGCTGTGAAACGGCAACAATAAAATGTAGAGAATATAAATAAAAAATATAGAGTGAAATATATTTTTTTAAATATGCTATAAAAAATTAAGTTTAACATTAATTAAATTATGATAATGCATTGAGAAAACAATTTAGAAATCCTCAAGAGATAGTTTAAATAATGTTTTCTTTTCTTCACTTTGCTTTTGCCATATCTCAAAAAAAAGAAAAATAGCAAAAATTATAATTTTTTAAATAAATTCATTTATTTGCACTTTCAAACCAAGTGTAAATCAAATCGGAGAATTTTTCATAATCTGGAACCATACCAAATTAATTTATTTTGCATTGTAACAAAAAATTTTTGGAACAATTTTAATTGCAGTCATGAAATTAGGCGTGATTTTTAAGATAAACAATGTATGATTATAAAAGAATGGGATTTTTAAAAATATATAATTACTTTTATACTTATTTCCTATCCTGTGTTTATGAAGATTTGGCTACATATCGTGATCGCCAAATGGATAATGTAACAAACAGTATGAAATCTTGTTCGCCAAATGGATAACGTAACAAATAGTATGTCCTTGTAAAAAGAATTTGGTCAACTGAAAAATGAATTGAGTGTAAAGCATATGCAATTTGTATAAGAAGAATGTGTAGTAAACCAGAAAATCAGCATGTTTGCAAACATGAACCTTGTGTATGAAGGACTGTCATGTTGTTCCTTTTTAAAAATTTCATATAAAGTGAGTTAGCCAGATTTACTGATGTTTTAGCAAATTAACCAGATCCCCTCCAATTTGATTGATTTTGCTATACACCAGCTAGTTTTGCTATAATAAAAGAAAAAATAAATCTGAACTTATTTTCAAGAAACACATGTTTAACAAAAAAAAGATTTTATATTAATTTAAATATTTCATTCCAAGGGACTGTACACATATAACGTTATCAACTTTTTAGCAATTTTGGACCCCTTCCCCTGCTTACGATATCATTTCTCATGTCCCCTCCCCCTCCCCCTCCCCTAACGATATCGTTATCAGTGTCTAAAAATTCTTTCTGTTTTTACAATATTTTTTTCTTATTCTGTTTTATACATTTGCAGTGATATACAGATATAGTTCTTTATTAATTATTCACAACTTTATTGATTTAAATGAAGAGAAAAAAGCAATGAAATATCACTATTATATATGAAATAACTTTATATCACATAACACTTAAAAGAAATATTTACTATTTAAAAGTATTTAATAATAACCTTTTGTTAATGATGCATTCAACAATATTATGTGTTTGCACTTGCTCCTGCACAGGAAGCAGAACTTGTTATCTTACGAAATAGGTGGATAGCATTCTTTCTCTTTTCTATGCTAGCAAGCACAAAAAGGATAATTTAAAAAATATTTCATGCCTGGTTTCTCCAACAGCGGATTATATGAGCATATGACAGAATAGGAATGCCGAACATTGGGGTATTCCATATTTTAGAATGAAATGATTTTATAATCATTTAATGGTTTTAATAATAACCTTGTGCTTTCATAAAAATAGATAACAGACTAAAAAAAAAATTACAGACGGAAAATTGATAGATCATGACAGATCCTTTGCTTTGATTTTGATGGAAAGAAAAAAAAAATGGGTTGGAAAAAAAATTATAATGATATCAAATGCAGGGGTAGTACTAGCCCTAGATGATATTTCAGGACATACTTTTTTCGATATTTCAGGACAATTTCAGGACACATTTGCTTGGCATACTGACCGAAAAAACCCTTAACTTCCTCTTCAATACATTTTATTATCATAAATAGTACACTACATACACAGTTTTTTTGTTGTAAAAGTATACATTTAAAAGAAAAGTAATTTTATCAGAACCCTCTGACCAAGCTGCTAAAAAATTGCGATTTTTGCATTACTGAAGGACGAAAATCTCGATTTTTTTCTTCACTGATCAACGAAAATTGCAAAAGATTCTTTTTTATAACTGATTGGTAGAAATTGAATTTTTTTTTTTTTTTTTTTTTTTTTTTTGTGACTAAGAGACAAAAACAGCAAAATTTTTAAACGACTAATCAATAAAAATTGCGAATTTTGGTAACTAATCACCAAAAATTGAGATTTTTTTTTCTTTTTTTGTGCAAATTCATGAAAATTACTATTTTTAACAATAGATTGAAGAAAATTGTGACTTTCGTGATCGTCTTGCATCAGTAAAAAAGGTACATCTACCCCCTATTTGCCTATTTGATGATTTCAAATGCCGATATAGCACAAAACTCGCAAAATTTCAGGAATATTAGGACAGACTACCATATTTCAGGACATTTCAGGACATTTTTATTTTTTTCAGGAATTTCAGGACAAGTACTACCCCTGCAAATGACATCCCCTCCCCCTAGAGCAGGCAAATTAAACTCATTTACCACCACGGGCCAAATTAAGTATTATATACAAAGCCGCGGGCCACATAGAAAAAGTAGATAATATTAATTCCCATTGCACAAAATAAAATTTGTACGTACATAAAAAAGCCATGTTAAAGAAATATTCGCGCAAAGTTCCAAAGTTATTACTATACATAATTTAATTTATCTTATTTTTCAAAAAGATACAGTTATTTTTCATCAGTCAAATCCATAAAATTTAATTTTCTAAATTGTATTTAGTTTAAAAATTGATTGTACATGCTGGTCTACTAATCTTGACCTAGCAAAGGATCTGTCAATCTTCCAAGTTTTCTTCAAGTAAAAAATAAAAATAAACATATTTTGAATTATAAAATTTATTTAATAAAATGTATCTTGTATCTATGTGCTACTTATTTAATTTCATTTATACATTTTCTGGTACAAATTATGTATATTTGACTTGAAAAATAACGAAAGGTTGGCAGCCACGCAAAGATGTTGTATAAAAGTGCGTTACTGAATATAACTAAAATATATCTAATTGCACACTATAGTTTAAAAATTTGGTCGATTGATTAATAATTACATAAATTTGGAAACCCAATATTCATATATTTTCACCCTAATATGGAATCGAACTGAATTTTGATTAATTGCAGTTAATCCAAAATCCATATGTTCGACTAAAGCCCAAGTGAAGAACCTGACATATTCGGCGGTTTTGTGTCAAGCCCAAAAGTGATCTTTTGTGTTACTTTCAAAGCAACTCTTTTAAAACTATTTAATTTTATAAATATTTCAACTCTTCTTAATTAGCGCCGAATTTTATTAATTTTACAATACATTTCTTAATATTTAATAAATACAACATATTATTTTCTAAAGTGGTGTAAAATCGAGCAGAGTAGTAAACTAAAATATTACTTCCGACAGAAAGCAAAAAAAATATGTATATGTAAAATACTTGAAAAGATTTAGGAATCTTTTTTTTTGCTATGTTCTGATTGGTTATCTTTGTTCCACATGTTTTTATTTTTAAGCCAAAATGTAAAATTTAGTTATATCTGTCTCTATACGTCACCGTTGTCAGATGAGCAGGATTTTTTAAATTTCAGAATACTACCACATTATGAAGAGAAATATTCTTCTTATTTAATGACAATAAATAAACCAAATATTACTATTAAAAAAAGTGAGAACATTCTGAATTAAAAAAAGCTCGCCAAACTCGTAACACTGACATATACATATTTTTCTGATATTTGCCATCTGTACTATACTATAATAATAATAATAATAATAAATCTGAACTTCTTTGCAAACATGAACCTTGTGTCTACACATCAGAATAACAATGAACGAATTCTGTTCAGGGACGATGTCATGTTCCTTTTAAAAAGTTGGTGCAAAGTGTGCTACAGGTGCACAGTTGGTGCAAAGTGTTCTTGCAAAGTGTATTTTCAGCATGTGTGTTCTAACAACTAAAATAAACTTAGGTAAAACACAAAAGACTTCGCGGGCCACAAATAAGGCATCGGCGAGCCAGTTGTGGCTCGTGGGACACGTGTTTGACATGCCAGCCCTAGAGATATCTTACGATATCAAGTGTCCGCCCCTCACTCCACCCCTAAAGTGATAACGTTATATATATTAAGTCCCCAATGAAAATAACAAAGCTATGCATTGCTTCAAATGCGTTACAAGTACTTTTTTTAATGTTATTTTCCCTGCTTTTCCTCTTTCTTATTCATTTACAAACTCATTTTTATTCCAATACATAAAAAAAATTTCAGCTTTTCTCATTCAGTGTGTCTAAGAATCAAAGTCTTTTACTTTTGCATAAATATATATATATATATATTTCATAAATTTTCATAATTGCATTTTCATTTTACTGTGTTTAATTCTTGCAGTATCCTTTTCTTTGATTTTTATACTATCTCTTCCCTTGATTTTCACACATGTGATTTCATTTTAACTATATAGGGTGTCCCAAAAAACATTGAACTCGGCTTTTCTTCCTTAAACACTGATTATAGACATATATTATAAATTAGGATGTTGCGTAAAAAAAGATACCGAATTTTATGAAATAGATTAAAATTTTCAGGGCTTTTTGATTAAATTTGAAGATTTACAAAATTTTAATTTTTATATGGCCCCCGCACAAAACATTTCCAAATGAGTAAAATGTGCTCCATACACTAATAAGGTCAAGTACAAAATTTTAGCATTTTAAATGAAAAGTCGCTAATATAATAATAATAACAATAATAAATCTGAATTTCTTTGCAAACATGAACCTTGTGTCTACACATCGGAATAAAAATGAACGAATTCTGTTCAGGGACGATGTCATGTTCCTTTTAAAAAGTTTCATATAAAGTAAGTTAGCCAGATCCACTGATGTTTTAGCAAATTTACTTGATATCTTACAACATGATTGGTTTTGCTATACATTGACTAGTTTTGCTACAGCTCTAATATAATAAAAGCAAAAAAAAAAAGGAAATCTAAATTTATTTAAAAAAAAATTAAAAGTATTTCCAATTTATTCAAATATTTTATTGTAATAAAAATGTCATGTATTGCTATAAATGCTTTACAGGTATTTACATTTTTTTTATATTATTTTCCCGGCTCTTCCCCTTTCTTACACATTTACAAACTCATTTTTATTATGATGTGCAAGAAATTTTCAGGTTTTCTTGTTCAGTGTGTCAAAGAATCCAACTAAGCTTTTTATTTTCACATAAATCTGATATACATATGTATATAAATACATATATATATATATATATAGGGTGACCTGAATTAAAACACCCCTACTGCGACTTTAATATATTGAACTACTCACTGTATAAGCTTCAAATTTTATACATATACTATTCATGACATGGAAAAACGGATTACACGAAAAGAAAATAGTTTCAAAATTACCGATAGATGGTGCTGTACAACTGGACATTTGCTGAAGACACATACACACATTTTATTTGAACGTACCAAACATTAATGTGATAAGGACCTTGTTGAAATGATGCATAATATAGCTCCCTTCTTGAAGATGTAAAACTACAGTTTGTGGACAGCTTGTTCACATGCAGATTGTAAATGGTCGACTGAGATGCTTGTCATGTGCAGAGTGATACCTTTTTTCAAGTGTGACAAGGTTACCAGACATTCTCAATAAACAAGATTTTTTAACTGTCCCCACAGCCAAAAATCACACAGATTAAGATCTGGCAAATGAGATAGCCAGGTTGCCAGAAACTCACACGACTGATTACTCTGTCATTAGAGAAACACTGTCGAAGAAACTCCTATACACAGAGTCCAATGTATGGGGGTGCTCCCTCTTCCGTGTCCCAAATGTAATAGTTATGGATGTTCACTGTTCCACTGAGGTGGAAATAGGCCTCATCACTCCACAGAATCTGCCAGTCATATGCATCCACTTCAACTCTAGCAAGAAATGTCAATGCAAAGGTCAATCACCTCACCCTGTGAATGGCCAGTAACTGTTGATTATGACTGATTTTGTATATGAAACAATGCACCAGTTTTCTCAGTACGTTCCCCACTGTGCTGTAGGGAACACTCAACTGTCATGATACTGCGTTGGCACTACGAAAGCCTACATTATCAATTGACTGCTCAACAATAGAAGTGGCAACATCGTCAACAACATCTGAATAAACTGGCTTGTATCCTGCACCTGGCTGAACTCCAAAATGTCCAGTTTTCTCAAATTGAGCGATCATTCTTCTGAGAGCTTGTGGAAGAAATTATCCTTTGTGCAAATTTTTAATTGAAGGAGTATTTTAATTCTGGCTACCCCGTATACATATACCAGGTAACCAAGAAAGTTCATGCGGTTTTCATCAGACATAAAAAAACAACCCACAAAATTGTGACATCATCTTTGGTTCGGAACTGCTGTCCCCATAGGTGATTATCCATGGCCAAAAACAAGTGATGTGGCAATGTCCGGGTAGAAAGGTGGGTGAGGCAAAACTTCCCAGCCCAATGTTTTTATCACGTCCCTGGTGGCTTTGGCTGCATGAGGTCTGGCGTTATTGTGGAGGAGGAGAATTCCTCTTCTGTTGACCAGAGCTGGCTGCTTTTCGAGCAAAGCAGCTGAAACCATTTTCAACTATGACGAGTAGACTTTGGCTGTGATTGTTTTCCCACTTTCTAAGAATTCATAGTGAACTATACCAGCGTCAGTCCACCAAACACACAGCATTATCTCTTTTTGATGGATGTCTGGTTTAGCAACCAATGAGACAGAACCAGAAGTCGACCAATGATGTTTTCTCTTCCGGTTATCATACATTACCCATTTCTCGTCACATGTCAATATCTGATCCAGAAAAGAGGCTTTGTTGAGGTGCGACAGCAATGAGAAGCAGATGTTCAATCATTAGAGCTTGTTTTCCTCAGACAGGACAAGAGGAACCCACTCATCGAGTTTCTACGACATCCCAAGGTTATGAAGATGCGATCGGATGGTTTTGTCAGATACTCCAAACCTGTGTGCAAGCTCCTGGCATGTTAGATCAGGATTCTGCTTGATTTCCTCTTCCAGCTGGACTTGGTCTAAGATGGATGGACGACCAACACGGGGCTTGTCTTCCAGGCTCTTGTCTCGGACGAAAATCTGCTGAACCACTTTTGAGCTTTCCGTTCACTCACTAAAGTCTCTCCAAACACAGAGCATATTCTTCTAGTGGTCTCTGCAGCTTTGTTTCCTAACTTGAAATCGTAGAGCAAAATAGGCCTCAAAATCTCCTTTGTCAACGATTGGACTTCCTACAAAACTGATAGTGAAACGTGAGATACATTAAACAACTCTCTACTGATTGAGATTTAAAGGCAATGTACAGAAAAGACGTCATCTGAATCAGTTTGACCACGCCTATGCAAAAAAAGTAGCTGTTCTCAAAAACCGCACGAACTTTCTTGATTACCTGATAGTATATATATGTATATATATATTTAAATATAGTTGATTGCTACTTTTTTCATAACTATCATGATCCTAAAATCAGTTTCAAATACCAAGTTCAATGGCATTTTATAAAAGATACTTTTTCTTGTATGAAAATGAAAAACATTACTTGATCCCACAGAATTTATGTACTCTCAAATAAAATAATTGCATTCATTTAATATTATTATTCAAATAATTTGATACATTTCATTTGGATTAAGACATTATTTCTGTTTAAATGTGTATATTTAAAAATTATTCACAACAAAACATAAATTTCACCACAGTCAATAAATTATTTTGACCACACAGTCATTAAATTATTAGACAATTCATTATTTATAAAATGACTGCAGTGAATTTCCAAGCAAAGGAAAACAATTTTTCTGGATAAAATACATTTTCTGGTTCAAAAGTTAGAGTACTGAGTTTTTAAGAAATGATTACAGGGAGTGCTTCTTTCATCACAACAAAAAATCACTTTTCCTTTGAAATCTTTAGCAAGTTTACAACACAACAATTTGTTAAAATTTTCACAATTGCTTATATTTACAAATGTTAAAGAAGAGCATGCAGCCACTAATCTTCCAATGTCTGTTGGAGTAATGCGAGTTCCTTTCAGACACAATGTTTTCAAATTAGGAAAATATTCTCTATCTTCCTTATTTCTAGGAATGTATCCAATATCACAATAGCCCAAATACAGTTCTTCTAGTGTTGTACAATGTTTTCTTAAAACAGAAATTGTTTTGCCCGTAACCCTAGAGTCTTCAAGATCAAGAACTCTCAATTTTTTCACACTTCTAAAGAAATAGATTAAATTAAGTTCTGTGATTTTCCATCCTGCTAAATATAGTTCCTCCAAATTAACTAATGTATAAAATAGACCTATATTAGTTTTCTCCATTGCTAAACCCTTAGTATGTGATAAATCCAACACTACAATTTTTGGAAGAATATTTTTGGAAAAAAGAGAATGTGTATGGAATCCACTGAATTGGACATGCTTGAGTGATAAAATCCGCAGGTTTGGCAAAACTGCATTCTGAAATTGCATTTCTTCTTCTTTGTGGAAATGAGATTCAATCATTTGAGCGGAAGGTTTTTCCAGATTTTTTTTTACAGTGTGCACTAATTTATTTCTAAATACTTCAGGGATACTAGTGGGACGTCCAGGTATGAAATTTAAATTTTTTACAAAATGGATGTTTTCAATGATGAGAGATTCTAAAACTGGGCACTGGTCATGCAGTTTGGCCATGAGCTCTGGTAAACTAATGGGCAGTGCTTCAGGGTAGCGTCCAAGTCCGCATCCAAGTCTAAGTTGCGATACACATGATGAAAGTGATGCACAAATTTCAACAAAAAATGAAGCAGATATATCTGACAAATTCACACGCTTCCAGAAAACTTCCCTTTGCAGTAAATGATACCATCTACTGCAAACTCTGAAAATAAATAAATAAATAAATAAATACTTGAAAAAAATTACTTGAATCTTAATACCATTCAAATAAAATAATACTTTCAAATGTTGTTTAAACTGTATAGTAATAAACATCCAATTTCTTCTATGTTTAGTGTTTGATTTCATCCTATGATATTATGTCTCAACATGAGCTACTGTTGTAGATATGGAAATCGATGAAATGCAATTCTCTATTGCAGTATATGCTCAGCAAAATGACTGAATAAATTCCTTTTAAGGGAACTCACTAATCTTCCACTTTGCAAAAAATGACGAAAACTTCAATTTTCTAATATTTTGTTTAAAATATATTTAGACATCCCTTTTCTAGGTTATTCTGGCCTTTTTTTTTTTTTTTTTTTAGTTTGACTGAATATTGAGTATATGAGAGGTCTGATGATGTTTTTTTTACACTTTTATTTAACTTCGATTTTGTATGTAAAGATAGAATTTTGTATTTGATTTTTTATTCACTTCCTAATATATTAGAATTATAAACACTAGCGTGTGTTCAATGACAAACCAACCATGCTCATCAAAATAGGCCAACTAGCTATGAAACTGCACAATAAAATGTAGAGAATATAAATAAAAAATAAAGAGTGAAATATATATTTTTAAATATGCTATAAAAAATTAAGTTTAATATTAATTAAATTATGATAATACACTAAGAAAACAATTTAGAAATCCTCAAAAGATAGTTTAAATAATGTTTTCTTTTCTTCACTTTGCTTTTGGCATATCTCAAAAAAGAAAGATAGCAAAAATTATAATTTTTTAAATAAATTCATTTTTTTGCACTTTCAAACCAAGCATAATTCAAATCAGAGAATTTTTCATAATCTGGAACCATACCAAATTAATTTATTTCGCACTGTAACAAAATTTTTTTGGAACAAATTTAATTGCAGTTATTAAATTAGGCGTGATTTTTAAGATAAACAATGAATGATTATAAAAGAATGGGATTTTTAAAAAATACTAGGGGGCTCTGCCCCCTACGAGCTAGGCTCGCCAACCCCCGTTCTGAGACTGCAAACTTTAAAAACACTTTGATTTGATCAACTCTAAAATGATTACAGAAGATTGTATTATAATTAAACGACCAGTGGTGATCTGCTGTAACCGGGTTTCCATTCATTTTCCTTTGACCGAGGGATTTTAAGGTCGAATCAACTGCTATCGAAACAACTAACAACTGTTTTCCTGATTGATAAAATATTATCAATTAGAGATTTAAAAATCAACTTGTGTGAAATGCTGTATTGGAGAATTTTATAATGATGCTATAGAAAATTGGCTACTTCTCCATTATCCCATCGACTACTTTCTATAAAAAGAAAAGAACTGTCGCCAAAAATATATGATTTAACACCAAACGTGCATAATCGTGGCGTCGAGTCGCATTCAGTTGACATCAGATGCTTTATAGGTATTAGTTATTTCATCGAGGAATTTTCAATTCAACGTTTATTTGTCTTTTTGATACTTCTCTATTACCCCTCTCAATCAATTTTCAAAAAACTATTGCCAAACTGTAATGCCAAATAAACAAATAGAAGAATTTTGCCATTGGAATCTCAAAAATAAAATAAAATACAAGAAATTCGGAAAAATCTCACTCACCTAAGTGTCAACTATCAGTAAGTTAAAAAAATAAATTTACAATACATTATTGAAAACAGAAATAAAAAATCTTGTATATTTACTTACATTATTTTTCTTAATTATCTCTCTCGGCTGGTGAATAAATGTCTGTGATGTCAGTTGAAACTGATCTATTGTATGTAACTATTCATCACAACATTTTTCAATGCCTTTTCTTTTTTAATATCATGGCACTGCCGTTTAAGGACGCAATTGTTATTTTAATTAATGAAATAATTAATAAATCAGTAAAACAATGAAAAAAATATGTATACGTCAAATTAAAAACCACTTGACATAACAAACAAATGCAATGCCTCTGACGTCAAGTGAATGTGACGCCACGATCATGCATTTTTTGTGTTAAATCCTATAGTTTGGCGATAGTTTTTTGTTATGAAAAGTGGTCGACAGTATAAAGGAGATGTACCATATTGTTAATGATCTTTTAACAATTTTTTATTTATTTCGGTATTTTAAAGGTAATTATTAAACATAAAAATATAGTTTTTAATTGAGAGGAAATATTATTATTTACGCTGTTTTAAAATTTGCAATAATAGGTAAAAAATTTGTCGAAATAAATTAATCTCTCGTGTAAATATAATTTTTAGTTGAAATTGTTTGGAAATAATGTTATTTGAGCATTTTAAATACGACGTAAGTTTCTCTACTTAATGTTTTGAAAATGCGTAATAATTTAATTATTTCTCTTTTTAATATTCACGCGCAAGTATATTTTTTATTAGTAAATTTCTACATTTACTGCTTTTAACACATGATCATTTAATTATTATTTTAAAGTTGTATTTCTGTTTTTAATAATCACACGTAAATACATTTCTTAATTAAAAGGGAATATTATTACGTGCGCTATTTTACAAATTGGCACCAATTCAAATAATGGATTTTATGACATATGAAATAAATCTTCATCAAAATATGAAAATTTGGAATAACAAATAGAAATATAACCTCAAAACATTACTCAAATTAAAAAAATAACTGCAGTCTGCACACCGCAAGCTTGTCAACTATATCCTTATAAATTATGGTTAAATTCCTGTGCAAATTTTTAGTTCCTATAAAACTTTTTAAAGAAAACTATTTTGACCAACTTTAATATTAAATATCTCTTAAAATAATTCTTTGATTTAAAAACTGTCTGCTTCAGAGTGTTTATCGAACATTTCTTTATAAAATTACCAATTTTTAAATGCAATAGTTTTCTGGATTTTAGTTCAGAAAGACTTCCAAGGCACAAAATCTTCATTGACAGTGGCTGTGGAGGTGGTGGTTACTTTTAGGTAGATTCCGTAAGAAATACTACCTATTACATTCTCACCTAAGTTGGAAATTTTGAAAAATTTTTGAAGATCTACGCCGATCATGACTCCCAGAACCCAAAACCACCCCCAGTTCAAAACTTTATATATATGTCACTTTTTTCTGACCACGATAACTGGAAAAATCCTGCATAAATCTCTTCCAAACTGATACATAAAATCAAGGGACATAAAATCTCGGTCAAGTTCGTTAATGGGCAAAATTGAACCAGTGGGGGGGGGGGGGGCTTTTTGTGAAAACAGAAAACCCCCCCATAATTTCTTAATTATTATACGTATCGAATCCGTTTGAAGTTATTATTACTTCTAGGAGAAGGGCCGAAAATTTATGTATGACAGATTTTTGATATAATTAAAAATTGCCTTAAGGGGGGGGAGGGGGGTTTTAGAAGAAAAAAATTCATAACTTCGTCAATTCCCAAGATTTCAAATCCGCTTAAATTTCTTATAAATCCTCTTAATATTATCTAAAACTTTTATACTGACAAGTTTTTTATAGGACCAACCCTTATAGCAAAAAAAATTTTTTTAAAAATTTAAAAAAATTTCCTGCTGGCTCCACCTGCAAACAAGTTAGGTTTCGAATTTTTAGGCCGAAAATTTATGTATGACAGATTTTTGATATAATTAAAAATGGACCAAAGGGGGTGGGGAGGAAAAGGGGGGTTTTAGAAAAAAAAACCATAGCTTCGTCAATTCACAGGATATCAAATCCGCGTAAATTTATTATTAATCCTCTTAATATTATCTAAAACTTTTATATTGACAAGTTTTTTATAGGACCAACCGTTATAGCTAAAAAAAAATTAAAAACAAAAAAATTCCCTGCCGGCTCCGCCTGCAAACAAATTATTTTTCGAAGTAGGCGGTTCCAAATCCCGCATCTTTTCGAAACTGATACATAAAATCAAGAGGCATAAAATCTCGGTCAAGTTCGTTAATGGGCAAAATCGAACCAAGGGGGGTGGATGGAGGGGGGGGGCTTTTTGTGAAAACAGAAAAAAACCCATAATTTCTTAATTATGATACGTATCGAATCCGTTTGAAGTTATTATTACTTCTAGGAGAAGGGCCAAAAATTTATGTATGACAGATTTTTGATATAATTAAAAATTGCCTTAAGGGGGGGGAGGGGGGTTTTAGAAGAAAAAAATTCATAACTTCGTCAATTCCCAAGATTTCAAATCCGATTAAATTTCTCATAAATCCTCTTAATATTATCTAAAACTTTTATACTGACAAGTTTTTTATACGACCAACCCTTATAGCAAAAAAAATTTTCAAAAAATTTCCTGCTGGCTCCGCCTGCAAACAAGTTAGGTTTCGAAGTAGGCGGTTCCAACTGCCGCATCATCGCAAAAAGGTCATTTCTTCCGCAATTCCCGACAAACAGGTGCCCCACGGTCTGCGTCTTCGAAATCTACCTGTGCCTGTAGGCCGAGCCGTCAGGGATTTTTTTTTTTTTAATATAGAGAGATATTTACTTTTATACTTATTTTCTATACTGTGTTTATGAAGATTTGGTTATTGTGATCACCAAATGGATGATGAAACAAATAGTATGTCCTTGTAAACAGAATTTGGTCAACTGAAAAATGAATTAATTGGAAAGAATGGGCAATTTGAATAAGAAGAATGTGCCAGAAAATCAGCATGTTTGCAAACATGAACCTTGTGTATGAAGGACTGTCATGTGGTTCCTTTTATTAAATTTCATATAAAGTGAATGAGCCAGATTTACGGATGTTTTAGCAAATTAACCAGATCCCCTCCAATTTGATTGATTTTGCTATACACCAGCTAGTTTTGCTATAATAAAGAAAAAAAACTGAACTTATTTTTATGAAATACATGTTTAACTTAAAAAAGGATTTTATATTAATTTAAATATTTCATTCCAAGGGGCTGTACACATATAACATTATCAACTTTTTGGTAATTTTGAACCCCCCTCCCCTGCTTATGATATCATACGTTATCATTTCTCGAAATTCCCCTCCCCTAATGATATCGTTATCAGTGTCTAAAAATTCTTTTTGTTTTTACAATATTGTTTTCTTATTCTGTTTTATGCATTTGCAGTGGTATAATGATTCAAGGTTGCCATGGTGATTACGTTCTATTTAAAATGGAGTAATATTATCATCAGACCTGCTAAGTCTCCGGTTTTTTGCACACGAGTAATTTATTACAGAAAATGTTGTTTTATTTAATCAGAGCATTTTGCGATTTAAGAGAACAACATTTTCTCTAAAAAATTACTGGTGTGCAAAAATCCGGAGACTTGGCAACTCTGTATTATTTCTGTGTTACTGAATTTGAAAAACGAATTTGTATACTAAAATTGTTTAATTGTAGCAATCATATAATCTAACAACAGTTGTTTGAATAGATGTTTCTGGAGAAATAGACATTAAATGGAAAAAGAGTCTAAATATGGATTTTAAGTTCTGAAATTTTCAAAGCTAAGCTTAAGTTTCCCATTGGATTTTCCAGTAAATGTCAGCAAAAGATAAAATGTTGCCAACTTAAAATGTACTTATTTTATTATGGAAATTAATCATATCATAATAACAGATGATTTAATTTTTTTTTCAGTGAAATAATAATGATGATTTTTTTATATTGTCTTGTATTGGATTATATTTGCACATAGTATAATTTTAATGCAACAAAATTGCAATTAATTGTTTGTAAAAGTGTACTGAAGTGTTTCATAAAATAAAATTAATATCTATATTATGAAAATCGCCACATAAAATAAATTTTGTATTCATGCATTTTTGCATAAGAGTGCAACAGCTATTGCACAAAGATCTGAATATTTATAAAACTAGTTACAGTATAAATGCACCTCATTTGTCATGTTTGACGTACAATTTCCAACTTGTTTTATTCTTTTAAGGACACATTTCTGATTCTTCAGGGGACTTTTCCGATTCTTAAGGATTGATTTTTAAAGGTACTCTTTTGATTTTGAAAGCATTTTTTTTTTTCATTTTTAAAGCCACTTTTAATATTTAAAATCCAGGGCACTCTTTTTGAAACAACATTGAGTCAGTTTTTACGATGCAAGCAAATTTTTAATGCAAAAAAGAGAAAGGGTATTTTTTTATGAAGAACAAGAAGGGTGCAAATTTTTTGAATAAGGGCAAGAAGGGTACTATTTTTTGTACCGTAATTTCCGACGTATAAGCCGCAGCTCAAATAAATCTGTTTCAAACCAGAAATTTTATTTTCTAGAAAAAGTAAAATAAGATCAAGATAGATGGAAGTTATTTTTTATAAAATAAAATTTCTGGTCTGAAAGATATTTATTTAAGTTGCGGCTTATACGCCGGAAATTACGGTAAACAGAAATGCAGGAAGAGTGCAGCACCCTGCTGAAACTGTCAGGGAGAAACTCAGAGATTAACATGAAAGAAAAAGTATGCATCATGCATAGTTTATGCAACAGTTTCAAATGATTAGAATGAATTTTTCAGAAATCTTCATACTTTGGTATTGTAAAAAGAGAGTGTGTAAATAAAAAATGCTGATTTTTGCTTAAGGAATGAGCTTTATTGAGCAAAATATATACAGTGAAAATTTGTATAACAATTTCCCAAAACAGCCTAATACAATAAGCAAAATATATATACAGAGATTTAAAGTTCAGTTTTTAAATGTTCTAGCAATCTGCTCATAATAGCTTTCTCTACAAAGAAGGCAAAACACCACTGAAGTCTCCAATACCACAAAATCGTCGAACATCAAGCAATTTTATTTACACCTTAGCTTTGCTACAAGGCTAGCAATTTTATTTACACCTTAGCTTTGCCACAAGGCTAGCAATTTTATTTACACCTTAGCTTTGCCACAAGGCTGAAGTAGTCAGTAGTAGGTGCATGAGATATAGATATCTAGTACAATATTATATATATATACATATTTTTTAAATATAGGTGTGATGTTTATAATAACTGAAATAATGATTTACACTAGCACTGAAATTTCAAGTTTTTTCAGGTTTATACAGAAAATTAGCCATTTGCACCTTGTTTACAGTATATACACATATAACACATTATAGTGATCACTGTATACAGTAGACTATCTCAAATCCGCAACCCTAAAATCTGCAATTTTCTAAAATCCGCACATTGTTTCAGATGTAAACAGTGAAACTTACAGTTAAGATATAGGAAGGAAATTTAAGCTTTTTTATTTTTATATCATTCTGTACTCATTTTATTATACAATTCTGGTTAATATCATTTAACTCTTGCTTTTTCATAAAGGAAGTATAAATTTATCTCTGAAATTTTTCAAGATAACACTGATATCAGTGGTGATTGATCTTTTATCAAAAACATTTATGTATTAATCAATTTTTTTTGTTTATTAAATCTGGTCAAACATCAAATAAAATTTTGTAATTTTATGGTTTTGATGTAAATTACTAGTGTACCTTTATGCGGCGAGTTTCATTGAATTATTCAAGAAAAATTTATCTTATCATTATTATGCATATTTAGTCAAGTATTATTAATTATTTATGTAACCTTTACATTATTTCCCATAGTTATTTTAATATTTTACTTTATTGTAAGCATTCATGATAATTTTGAATGCATTAATACATTCAAATTACTGTTTAAAAAATGTAAACAAAACAGTGACCAGAAATCCGCAAAATTCTAAAATCCGCATAACCTCTGGTCCCAAGCTGTGGGGATTTGAGAGAGTCTACTGTATTTCAAAAAGAACCTTATGCAAACTTTCTTTCGCTTTTAAAGTTTTAAAAAACTTGGCACAGATGTCATATACACACCACATTGGGGCGATTTTTTTCCCCCGTTAATTTGGTGAAAACTGTTTTTGAATATTAGTTACAAATAGCATGCAATAATAGCACATGATTTTTTATTTCAATATAAATATAAAATAACGTAATAAATGAAATAGTTTCTATTATTTTAAAAAAGGAAATAAAAATAAATAAATGATAGTTTGATATAAATAAATATTGATATACATAATAAAAATAATTTATAGAATTAAAATTAAAAATTAAATTAAATAAACAATAACATAAACAAAATAACCGGGTTACCATGTGAGGCATAAAATTGACATTTCAAATGTTCATAACATAAGTTGACCTTAGATTTGATAGCTCTTCTGTACATCGATTCAGAAACTCCAAGGATTTATGTAGACAAAATATCATATTAAAATTACCTTTTTATCAAATACATTTATGTATTAATCAAGCTTTTTTGTTTATTAAATCTGGTCAAACATCACATAAAATCTTGTAATTTTATGGTTTTGATGTAAATTACTAGTGTACCTTTATGCGGCGAGTTTCAATGAATAATTCAAGAAAAATTTATCTCATCATTATTATGCATATTTAGTCATGTATTATTAATTATTTATGCAACCTTTACATTATTTCCCATAGTTATTTTAATATTTTACTTTATTGTAAGCATTTATGATAATTTTGAGTGCATTATTACATTCAAATTACTGTTTAAAAAATGTAAACAAAACAATGAACAGAAATCCGCAAAATTCTAAAATCCGCATAACCTCTGGTCCCAAGCTATGCAGATTTGAGAGAGTCTACTGTATTATGTATACTGTTTATTTATTATATAGTAATTATACTGATCACTGAAAAAACAAACTATAACTAAAAATCTAATTTTACATTTTTCAAATTTTATTCCTGAACAGAAAGTTCGCCAAATTCAGTTTTTTTTTTTTTCTATTTACCAATATGTATGAAATACAGCAACACTTTGATTACTGTGATTGGCAAATTAATGAATTGCATATAAATTTCGCACTTTTTCGTCAGTGCATTTGATAATTAAAATGCCATGAAATGATTATTGCACAAGCATGTCCTTTCCTATCTAATAAATAAATACAGTCGAGTCTCTATATAACGAAATCCACTGTTTCAGTCAAAAAATTAGTCATAGAAAATAACGAAAAAATTCTTATAAAATGTGTAAATTTTGAAAAAGTAGTTTTTGAGGTGTTTAATTTAGATTTTAAAATGTTTTACTAGTATTAATTTGATATTGTATTTTTTAATTATTTAAACATTTTCAAAATGGAAAATATAAATTTATTTGAAAGCATAGTAAAAAAAATGCATAAAGAAACTTATATTTGTTTCAGATGAAGAAAGCTGTAATTTTTTGATGTTTTGATTTCAAAATTGTTACACACTCGTAAAGGAATGCAGAATTATATAAGAAAATCACTTATCATCATTAAAGTGAAAATGTATATGCTTAAAGATATAACAGTACACATAAAGGTTTATAAATACCTTTTAATAAACAAATCAACAAGTTTTATACGTTCAATCGGCGAAATTTTCAATATCAATAATGAAAAAATAAGCAAATTTTGCAAAATTTATGTGACAATGAATTTGATAAACAAAACAAAGAATTAGGTAGAGATACTTAGCTTTGAAAGATAAATCAGGAATCATTGAAGGAAAATTGATTCAATGGGGTTTTGAAACATACCTGAACAAATAAAGAAAAAATTCTGAAAAAATTCACTATATGGAGATAAGATCCTTCACTATATGGAGATTATTTTTAATGTAGTGATGGAGAAAAGTGATCGTTCCTGCTAAAACTTCATTATATAGAGAAATTTGGGTACTTTTCGGTTAGCCAGGCGCCAGTGATATATATACATGTATATATACACATATATATACATATATGTATGTATATACATATGTATTTATATATGTACATATATCACTGGCGCCTGGCTAACTGAAAAGTACCGAAATTTGTTATGTGGGTCATTTCACGTCAAATCAACCAAAAATTTTCAATATTCAACCTGGCCATTTCAGATTTTAATGAAACCTTCAGGAATCATTTTCCCTGATGATACAAATAAGAATATACTTTTATAATTTTTTAATCTCAGTAAATTTTCATACAATTAATTTTTTAAATTTTGAAAAATAATTTTTTGGATTGTATAAATGTTTTCAATTTTGAATTTCAGAAGTTCTATCAGGCGTAGAGAGTTGTTTGACCCCTTATTTTAAAGAAAATTTCATAAGGTTTAATTTGATATGCAAGTTGACTATGCTTGGTTAAAAAAAAGTTAATTTAATTTTAAAAAAAAATTATTTTTTTAAATAATGTTTTTTGTAATATTATAATCTTTAAATTCTGAAAGTTTTAGAGAGGGATCTTAATGGGATCAGCAGTTATAAAAAAAAAATAATGTTTAAACTGAATTAAACAATACTATCTTTAGCACAATCATAAAGTTGGCGAGGTGCCAACTTTAAATACCAGCCCCAACTGGAGTTTAACATTAGTTTTTTTAACATAACTGCTGATCCCATTGAGATCCCACTCTAAAACTTTCAGAATTTAAAGTTTATAATATTACCAAAAAAAAAAAACATTTTTGTCAAAATTTTTAAAAAACACTATTTTAAATTTTTTTAAATTAAATTAACTTTTTTTAACCAAGCATTTGTCAACTTGCATATCAAATTAAACCTTATGAAATTCTCTTTAAAATGAGGGGTCAAACAACTCTGTATGCCTAATAGAACTTGAGAAATTCAAAATTGAAAAATTTATACAAGCCAAAAACTGATAATTTTTCAAAATTTAAAAGATTAATTGAATGAAAATTTACTCAGGTAAAAAAATAATAAAAGTATATTCTCATTTATATCATCAGGGAGAATGATTCCCGTAAGTTTCATCAAAATCTAAAATGGTCAGGTTGAGTCACTGGTTGATTTGACAAGGAATGACCCATATGGAAGTTCGTTATAGAGATTCGACTGTAAATTGACAAAATTAAAAAACATATGTATTGCTAAGCTTTAGCAGTGGCTGTATAAAACGAGAAAAATACTGCAGCAAAATGAGAAAATTACACAGAAAATTCCATATATATAAATTATCAAAATAGCAAACTGTAGTTGAGGGAAGTTTAACAATGCATAGCAAAATATCAAGTATGTTATTGCAAAACTGATTTGTATCAGGAAAAAGAAAGCATATTGGATGTTAGAAAAGTAGGAAAAGGTTGATTTCATTGATGAAATAAAAAACTGTATCACCCGATCTATCCTTTAACCCCTTCGCAACAAGCCTTCTTTACAGAATTTTTTAATCTTTTACCACCGGTTTTTCAAAACAGAAAATTTTGCCTACTTGAATCGCAGAAATGCTGTCATTAAATAAGGCAAAGCTTACAATAAAAAGTTACTGGTGGGAATAATGGAGGATTCTGAGCATCTTATGCGTCACGTATACGTGTCGCTCGTCCCCAAGGGCTTAAAGATAGAAAAAGAACGAATATTAAAGTTTTATTTATCAAGATTTTATTTGCAGCAACCTTTTCTCTTTAAGAAATGATTACAGAAACCCACTGTATTAAAAGTAAAGATAAAACACTTATCTTTAAAATTTTGGTAAAGATCGGATGATTCTGTAATACCGCATGCACAACCACTCACGTTCACAAATTTTAATGAAGGACATGCAGTCAAAAATTCTCTAATGGTTTCTTCAGTTATACTAGTGTCTCTCACACACAATGACTGCAAATGAGGGAAAAAAACTTTTTCATTTGTTCTTCGAACCTCTCTAACGTTTGTAAAGCACAAATATAACTTTTCCAGCGACGTGCTGTTTTGAATCAGAACTGGAATTGTATCGTTACTTATTAAACAATTTCCAAGATCAAGAACTCTTAGGTTTTTTAAATATTTAAGGAAAATGAGTGTATTTGGATTGGCAAAGGCCCACCCTCCTAAATAGAGTTCTTCTAAATTAGTAAAAGTTGCAAATAAATACTCTTTAGTCCCTAGTAAACATTGTTGTTGATGTGCTAAATCCAATACAGTGATTTTAGGAAGAACGAAACCAGAGAAAAAAGAATTAAAATAAAGTGGATCAAAAATTACTCTATTTAATGATAAAACTTGCACTTCTGGAAAAAATGCAGTCAGCAACTGCACATCTTTATCGAATATGGACTCAATAACTTTTTCTGAAGTACTTCTCGGTATGTTTGCTTCATTAAATTCAACTTTAAGTAAATGTCTTGTATCAGGATTTGAAGCCAAATATGCTCTGAAATGTACATTTCCAAGAATGAGAGTCTTTAAAGATGGGAGCTGCTCACGTAGTTTAATCATAAATACTGGTAAACTGACAGGAAGTTTAGCCCAAAACTGAGATCTAATCTCAAAGTGCACTACACATGATGGAAGAGATCTAAGAGTTTCATTAAGGAATGTTGGAAGAGAAATGTCGGACAATTTCACACACTTCCACAAAACTTCACTTTTTCCTAACTCGCACCATCTACTGCAAACTCTGAAAGAGAAGAAAAAATAAACTATTGCTATAAATTTTTGGATGGATACATAGAGTGTGCTTCTCTTAAATATGAATGATTGTTTTACAATACATGACAAATAACTTTTTGAAATTTTTCAATAATGCAGCTACAGACTTGCGCTTCCAGGGTCCAGAATCTGATTATCACACCTAATATGCCCTGGGCATGAAATTTCCAGAGGGCACTATATTATTAAATATTTAAATTACAAATTTATAAATATTAATTTCTGCAAATTTCATGCATTTATTCATTAATTGGACTTTGTTAACATTTCCATCAGATTTGCTTGTGAAGGGGAAAAAAAAAAAAAAAAAAAAAAAAAAAAAAGAAAGAAACCTTTTAAGTATAAGGTATATTTTTATTTGATACCAAACTTCTCTATTGATAAGATTGAACTTAAATTCTCATTTAATAGTTATTCCTATGTAGAAAGTTGTTTAAAAATGAGATGTTACTTTTGAAGCAATTTTTAAACATTATGCATTTTTTTTCAATTCATATTTTCGGTATCAGGCTCGAATTAAAATTGTCAGGCTCAGGCAAGCCTGGCCTCTGAAAAAAGAGCCCAAACTCATCTATAGTACAAATAACAACTGTCACCCTCCCAAACCAGATAACCAACCAAAATAAAGAAGTACAAAAAACCTCTTAGTAAGGCCCTGCTTGGGTCTCTGGAACATGTATGTCTTTTTCTAAAATGGACAATGGTTCCTTTTTATCTTTACAAAAGTAGGTCCTATTTAAGTAAGAAAACAATTTTAACACATAAAAATAAAAAAATATGCCTCTTTTAAAAATAGTTATCAAATTATTTATTATTTTCCAGAAGCAAATTATGCATCCTAAAGAATTCATAACAATTTTTAATGGCTACATTCTTCAATTCTTTTGCATAACGGAAGTGCTTAGCATTCCTGTTAAGACTATTTTTAAAGAGTGCTGCCCCCTTTGTTTAAAGTGGCACTGTGCCCACCACCTTTAGAAGTGAAAAATGCACCCTACTTTTTTGTTTCCAGTATCAACTTTTCATCCTGTAATTTTTTTAAAAGTAGGATTTTTGTTTTACAAAGAATGCAAACAAAAGATAAAGACCAGCAAATAAGCAACATATCATAATTTATATTTCAGGTTAAATTGTTTGTTGTTCTACAATTGAATACATAATGCATGTTACAGACAGAGTTGGCGTGTGGATTTTCTATAGTATGTGCAAAAATTATTTGGTGCTTTTTGAACAAACAAAAAAAAAAAGATTCTCTTGGTATGCAGGAATTAAGAAAGCTAGCTGATCTTTCTTGCATAACCTACACTATGTTATACTTTTTAGTCAATTATGTTTATTTTCAGTCTATCTTAAAAATAAATCAAAATCTCATTAAAATTTCTGCATATTTACAGAAATTATTATTCATCATTAGTTTGAACTATGAAGTAATACACTGCTCAAAACAATTAAAGGATATTGCAGTTTTAGGTGGATTTTGTATCTGGGAAACTTTTTAGCTGATTGATACATGGTCGACAGACATAGTAGGTTATATGAGAATAAATTACACATGTTTGGCAGAAAAAAATTCATTTTATTGCGCATTTGTGTACAAAAGGAAAAAACACAATTTGTGCATATGAGAAAAAAAGAATAAGAAAAGGTGTTTTCTTCAAAGAAAATCATTTTCAGTAGGGGGTATGGTTTCCACGGGCGGCCAGCAACGTTGAACACCTTTGAGGCATGGACTCAATGAGGCTATTAATGACGAGTTGGGGTATTCTGCCCCACTCTTCCAGAAGAGCTCTTTCCAGTTCTTGGAGAGTTTGTGGGGGTTGTTGGCAGCCAGAAACTCGTCTTCCTAGAGCGTCCCAAACGTGCTCGATTGGATTCATGTCTGGAGAACACGCTGGCCATTCCATTCGAACGATTCCTTCCTCGAAAAGGAAATCCTCCACCAGGTTTGCACGATGTGGCCTGCAGTTATCGTCCATTAAAATGAAGTTATCTCCGATTGCTGCAGCGTAAGGGACTACAATAGGTCTGAGGATCTCATCCCTATATCGGCGACCAGTCAGAGCTCCATCTCGAATGATGTAAGGTCAGTGCGCCCGTCAATGGAGATGCCACCATACACCAACACTCCTCCACCGCCAAATCTGACACTTTCGTGCACGAACGCAGGATTATTCCTACTGCCACGGTCCTCCAGATGAAAATACGCCTATTATCCGGATGCACAGAAAAACGGGACTCGTCAGAAAACAGAATATTGCTCCATTCATTTCTCCTCCAGTTGACATGCTCGGTTGCCCACTCCCTGCGGTCGCGACGATGCCTTGATGTTAATCTAACACATACCATCGGTCGGCGAGCATACAGACCTACAGCATGGAGCCGGTTTCGGACAGTCTGAGTTGAAATTGTGGTGCCTGTAGCCGAGCGAAGGTGTTGTTGGAGAAGAGTAGCATTCATGTTTCGGTGTCTCCGAGCTGTTAACACTAAACACCGATCTTCATTGGGCGTTGTTGCCCGTCTACGACCTTGCCCTGGTCTTCGGCCTGCACATCCACTCTCCAAAAAACGGTTCCAGATCCTGGAAATAACACTTTGTGACACTCCAATGGCTTGTGCTACTTCGGCTTGAGTTTGGCCCCCTTCTAACCTACCAACGATTCTCCAAGCTTCTGAATCTGTCAAATGACTTCGCTGAGACATCGTACTCATCGAAACAAAGCAATCACTGAATGCCGATCATCCTTGTCTTCATTCTCTTTTATCCAGTTGAAAGTCAAATTTCATTCGCTGCCGCTGAAGCGACGTTTTTGACGTCGAACTCAAAATTTGCATACTCCACAGTTTGAAAACCAGAAAAATTTGCATTTGTGATTCTCTTCTTCTATTTTCGGCAAAAAAAATTTCGTTTATATCTTTATTTTATATAAAACTTCAAATATCCTTTAATTGTTTTGAGCAGTGTATTTACAGTAGCATTTTGCCATCAGACGAATGAATCACTCAAACAATTTGATTATTACCAATCATTTGAATATCTTGATTAGAGAAATATAACTTGAATCAATCTCTCAATCGATTATTTTCCAAAGTAACAGCATGTATTCCTCTTGTTTTTTTTTTCAAGTAAAATAAATATAACTCTAACAAAAAAATAATATTTTAAGAAATATTTCTTGTTTGTATGCATCTATTAATTAAATTATTTTTTTTACAATGTTCTTTGTTTCAGTTGATTAAAATATAATAATAATAAAGTTAGCAACTATGCTTTGCTGTATACCAGTTATTTAATTCCTTTGCCTGAAGAAAAATAACTAGTTTTAACTAAACCATAGGATGTTTCCCTTTAGCACATGCTCAAGTGGATAACTCAAAAATGTCATTTGAACAATTATTTTCGCTGAATGATACATATCTCTCTTTTGGGTATGCCGAGTTATTTCGTTTGATTATTCTTCGTTTGGCAAAAATCATTCGCTACCTCAGTATTTTGAATGGTTTACTGCTTTTTGCTGTAATTTTTTTTTTCTAAATTCTTAATTTAGGCACAGGATATAGGACAAAATTAGCACTCGCCACTTGGTGAGTAATACTGAAAATTTGACGATTGACTTTATTGCCACCACTGATTAAACTTAATAGTCACACTTGCCAATTGCGATGATTGAATGGAAAAAGATTTTTTCCCCTGCTGTCGCTCGACAAATTTCGAAACCATTTGGCGAATTTCACGATTTTTTCCCTAAAATGTAAATTTGTTATTGGCCAGTGCTGAAAAACACTGGCGAGTAAAAAAATCCATGTACTGGCCAGTGGCCAGTGAGTAAAAAAGTTAATTTTTACCTATAGCACAGGATAAATTTCTCTGGTTCACTATTCATTCTCATACCAAACTCTGCCACTAATTAGTTCTTGTTAGTTTGGGTTTGGCATGACCCCAATGGGAGCAATGGCCATTCCATCTGTTATTTTAGTGATATCTTCACTGTTTAGGAGATATACACACATTTACATTTTGACTATACAGAGGGTGTTTACACATATTAGGAATGATTTTGACAACGAAAATAAAATACATAAATTAGAACAATTATTTTTTAATATGTTCTATTTGGTAGCCCTTATTATAGACTATCATATTGCAGCGGGATTTCCAAGATAGTAGGGCTTTTTGTAAAACTAGAAGTGTAATTTTGTTCCATTCCTCCACCACACATTTTCAGAATCCACTCAACATAGTTGATCGGCATTTCGCAAGAGCTTGATTTAATAGTCCAAAGGCACAGTAATCCATTGGTGAAAAATCTGGGGAGTTAGTTGGAATATGACTAAACAGTATACACTTGATTCCAGTTTCTCTTGTCAATTTTTCTGAGAAATGCGACTATACTTTTGGATGTATGGCTGCTCACTTTATCCTGGTGGAATTTAACAATTTTAATATCTGTAGGATAAAGTTTTGGAATTTCTTCTTTAAAAATAGGAATTAGAACCTTGGTTTGATAATAAGTAGAGTTAATTTTGACATTTTTCTCAATTATTTTCATTAATTTTCCGTTGTAATAGATTCCAGCTATCACCGTAAATCCTTTAGAAAAACTTTCCTTGCAGTGTTTGTACCAAATTTGTAAGTCTTTCTTTCCTTTTTTCCGGTAATAAATCGATCTGTTTTTTATTACAGTCATTTAGATAAATCCAACACTTCATCAATTGTGACAATTTTTTCCTCTTATCACTTGCTAAATGATTTTCATATAACAGGATATGAATAATTTTCTTCAGAAAGAGCAAATATACAACCGAAAGCCACAGTCGCTTCTTTCACGTGCCATTTCAGTAGCAGACGATATTTTTTCATAAGAGCCAATATTTCAGTTATCACGTTATTACACGTCAGATTTTTTCCCCCTGTTGTTTCTCATTGTTTTTTAATTTAATATCAAAATCGTTCCCAATATGTATAAACACCCCCTATACTACTTTTATAATTTTTTCACTTATAATTGACTTTTTTTTAATCTTCAGCCCTCTCCCGAGTTTGTCACCTTTTTCTATGTTGTAGCCAATTTTAAGGTTTAGCTTTGGAGATAACTTTTTTTTTTTACTTTTTCAACTTTTCTTCCTGTTAGCTCGATTTTTTCATGACATATTCTTTTCATCTCTTCCTCAGGACATTATCCTATCTATTTATAAGTTTGCTACCAGAATGGGTGATCTGGAGGCACGGCAGTGCTTCCGCCAAGTCGAGAAAGCACGGCCGTGAGCATACTTTTCTGGAAGCAACTCAGGGCACTTTTGACCCCCCCATATCTCCGTGCTGGAGTATCCCAAAAATTTGAAACTCCGTTTTTCTAGAGTATTTGGCACACAGGACCACAATTTAAAATTACAACTTTCTGTCTTTTCTAGTTCAGACGATATATGAACTCAAACATTCGATTTTTTGTCACTCACTCACTCACTCATTCACGCGTCATCAAAAAGATTAGGTAGATCCCGTAGCCCTAGAAACTTTACATTTGGAAAAAAGGTAGCGTTTAGGATACAAAGAAAGGAAAAATTATAAAATCCGGAAAATTCGAAAATTCAACAAATTCCATCAAAATTGAAAATTGAAAATAATACGATCTTGTAGTCTTAGAAACTTAAAATTTGGTGTGAAGGTAGTGTTTAGCATCCAGAAAAAGAAAACATCAAAAACACCAAAAAAATCGAAAGCAAAATTGAAAAAATCGAAAAAAAACGAAAATTTGAAGACAATCAGATTTTGTTGCGCTAGAAAATTCAAATTTGGAATAAAGGTAGTATTTAGGATACAGAAAAAGGAAAACTTTAAAAAATCCAGAAAATTCGAAAAAAAAAATTAAAAAAATTCGAAAAAAAATGAAAAAATGAAAAAAATTTGATCTTTCAGCCTTAGAAACTTAATGTTCGGCGTAACAGTAGTGTTTGGAATTCAGAATAAGAAAAAATTAAAAACACAATAAAAACCGAAAATAAAATTAAAAAATCAAAAAAAATCGAACATTTGAAGATAATTCAATTTTGTAGAACTAGAAACTTGAAATTTGGATTATAAGTAGTACTTAGGATAAAAAAAATTTAAAAATCCAGAAAATTCGAAAAAAAAAAATCGAAAATTTGAAAAAATCGAATAAAAAAATTGAAATAAGATTGATTTGTTGGAATTTTCCTGAATTTTTAATTTTGTATCTGGAGACGTCAAGAGAGCACAACCGTAAGCATCCCTTTCTGGAAGCAACTCAGGGCACTTTTGACCTCCCCATATCTTTGAGCTGGTATATCTCAAAAACCTGAAACTTCGTTTATATAGAGTATGTGGCAAATAATACCAAAATTTAAAATTTCACATTTCTGTCTTTTCTAGAGCAAACGATATATGAACTAAAAGTTTCGATTTTTTGTCATTCACTCACTCACTCACTCACACGGGTGATCAAAAAGATTAGGTGGATCCCGTAGGCCTAGAAACTTGAAATTTCGAATAAAGATAGTGTTTAGTACACAAAGAAAGAAAAAATTATAAAATCCAGAAAATTCGAAAAAAAAAATCATTCGAAAATTCAACAAATCCAACAAAATTAAAAATTGAAAATAATACGATCTTGTAGTCTTAGAAACTTAAAATTTGGTGTAAAAAAGGTAGTGTTTAGAATTCAAAAAAAAAAAAAAAACATCAAAAACACAATAAAAATCGAAAATCAACTCAAAAAATTGAAAAAAATCAAAAAATTGAAAATTTTCCGATTTTGTTGCGCTAGAAACTTGGAATTCGGAATAAAGGTAGTATTTAGGATACAAAATAAGGAAAAATTCAAAAATCCGGAAAATACGAAAACTTGAAAATAATTTGATCATTTAGCCTTAGAAACTTAAAATTCGGCGTAAAGATATTGTTTAGGATTCGGAATAAGGTAAAATGAAAAACAATAAAATTCGAAAATAAAATCAGAAAAATAAGGAAAATTTGAAAATAATTAGATTTTTTAGAGCTAAAAACTTGAAATTTGGAATAAAAGTAGTATTTAGGATAGAAAAAATAAATAAATAAAAAATCTGAAAAATTCGAAAAATTGAAAAAAATTTGATCTTGTCGCTTTAGAAACTAAAAATTCAGCGTAAAGGTAGTGTTATACAGAAAAAGAAAAAATTAAAACACAATAAATTTGAAAATAAAATTAAAAAATCGAAAAAAATTGAAAATTTGAAAATAATTCGAATTTGTAGCGCTAGAAACTTGAAATATGGAATAAAGGTAGTATTTAGGATACAAAAAAAAGAAAAACTTAAAAAATCTCGAAAATTCGAAAAATTGAAAAAATTCGATCTTGTAGCTTTAGAAACTGAAAATTCAGCGTAAAGGTACTATAGTCATTTAGGATACAGAAAAAGGAAAAATTAAAACACAAATTCGAAAAAAAAATTTTTAAAAATCGAAAAAGATCGAAAATTTGAAAATAATTCGATTTTGTAGCGCAAGAAACTTGAAAATTGTAATATTTACGATTCAAAAAATTGTAAAATTTGTAATTTCAAAATTTGTAAAATTCGAAAATAAAATCGAAAAAACGAAATATCTGTAAACAATCAAAAATTCGAAAACAATTTGATTTTGTAGTTCTAGAAACATGAGTTTTAGGATAATTGTCCTATTAGCTAGTACACCGCTACTAATTGTTTTATGTTTTTTCCCCCGGATTATGCTTTTTTTTCTTTTTGTTTACGAATTTCGGTATAGAAAAGTTCCGCTATAGACCAGCTACGTTATGGGCAGTTTCTTTATAGACATGTTTGTTTTCTTTCACAGGTTATACTCTATTTAATTTGCATATGAAATATGGATTGTTAAATGATATTAGCACCAAAAAAAATTCACAGCTCCCGCTCTCCTCCCGACATTACTGTCTGGTTATGGCTTGATAGTCCTTTCTAAATAAAATCATGGTGACTCTAAGATTATCTTGATTTATCTTTCAATTGAACCTAAATGATCCTAAGAAGACGGATCAAAGAATTACTATATTGGCATTACAATCAGGAAACTTAGAAGTAAAATCGAAAAATCAATAAATTTATAAAAAGTCGAAGGTTTGGAAATAATTTTATTTTGTAGTTCTACTAGCTTGACATTTGGCAGAAAGGTAGGGTTTAGGATACAAAGTAAGAAAAAAAAAAAAAAAAAAAAAAAATTGAATATAGTTTGATTTATTGAAAATTTCCGGAAATTTTAATTTTAGCTTTCTTTTTATCCTAAACAGTACTTTTGGGCTAAATATCAAGTATCTAGGCTCGAGTAATATATCAGATGAATAGCACCTTTCCTGGAAGCAATTGAGAGTACTTTTGTTTCCCTCCTCCCATAAAGTAGTGCTTGCCTAGTTACCTGATATTTCTTTAAGGTAACTTCTTCGAAAATCAGTGGATGATCTCCAAAGAGAGCCCAAAATCAAGAAAAGGAGGATTATTTACAAAAAGAAGTGAAATCTCATCAAAAAGACACCTGTAAAAAATGCAGCGAAGTCTCGTAACTCATTTACCGTAAAAAGTACTGAGATCGTATAAAGCCAAGTTTATCTATCTTATTAACTCTGAAATTTTCATTCACAAATCACTCCTAGTCTCTACATCTTTAGTTAATTATTATTTTGTGACTTGGCAATTACGTAGCACAAGAAAGCAATGTATATAGTTAGTCTTAATCAAATAATACTATAACATATTAAGGTGTAATAACTTCCCTGTGCATATATAATTTGCCTTAATTAAATTATCCCATCCCATAACATAGTAAGGTGTAATAACTTCCCTGTGCTGCATAATTGCCAAGTCGCAAAATAATAATTAACTAAAGATGTAGAGACTAGGAGTGATTTGTGAATGAAAATTTCAGAGTTAATAAGATAGGTAAACTTGGCTTTATACGATCTCAGTACTTTTTACAGTAAATGAGTTACGAGACTTGGCTGCATTTTTTACAGTTGACTTTTTGATGAGATTTAGTTTGTCTGCTAGAGGGTTTTCTCATTGTTCATTATTTATTTTATTTTATTTTATTTATTTTTTTTTTGGAAGGGGACGTGAAATGGTCGGTAATTGAAAGTAGTCATATAATTGTGTTTTTCTTCACACACACACTTTCAACATGTTAATGTCCAATACAGATACAGAGTAATATCTCAAGCTTTATATACCAGTTTTGAAGTAATTTAATAACACAACTAATAAATATCATGTAGGTTTCAGTTTGGACAGCCTGATAAAATGTAATGATTAATGAAGACAAAATATTTAAATTTAGTTAAGAATAACACAAAGATATTTCTTCTTGCATATCTTAATTTTAGATACATGTGATCTAATAATAATAATGACACAAAAAATAATTTTATGCAACAATTAAGTAATCTGGTATATTTATCAATATTAGAAAAAGAAAAAAAAAACGAAAAACACAGAATACACAATGAATATTTATCTATACTATTATATAAAGAGAGAACGCCTGACTGACTGACTCATCAATGCCCAGCAGAAACGACTGAAGTCAGGATTACGAAATATGGACAGCAGATTGCTGTGATGACCTAGGCAAGTTTTGAAAATCCCCCCCTCCCTTCAAATGACCTAAAACTTTCAACCCCCTCCCCCCCAAAGGGGGTTAAAGGGGAGAGAGAGCAAAAGTTTTAGGTCATTTCGCCATTCTCAGCAACAGTTTTAGGTAAGAGCATGAAATTCAGGAAAACAAATCTACTAAAAAATGGTTAAACACATATTTCAGCAGTTTTAGAAATTCATCCACTAAGGGGGTTAAATGGGAGGGTCGAAAGATTTTTTCCATATCCCAGCAGCAGTTTTAGGTAAAAAAAGAATGAATCTTGCAACAATACAGTTACAAAAATAAAGTTGCAACAATAGTTACAACAATGAGATTATAACAATGAAATTACAAGAATAAAATACATAAAATACAGCTAAACCAATCTGCTAAAAAAATAGTAAAACATGTATGTCAGCTATTTTAGCGATTTCATCACCAACAAACCCGATTATGAAAAATTTGGTGAATAAGACAACTATTGCTCATTTTTTATTACATATTTTGCGTAAGACATTTTTCCAAGGAGGTCGACACATATTGTCCAACTGAACAAACCGGGACAGGCTGCTAGTAACAAATAATTATATTTTTATACTTATATAACTACAACTTGGTGATGCAAAAGCTTGTGAACACATTTTATGAAATATTGTACATACAATTTTACAATTAACATTTTCATACACAAACTTTCAATTTATTTTTCTAGCCAAACATTTAAAGTTTACACCAAATTTCTTATAATTCTAAGTCACTGATCTGAAATGTGACAAGCTGTAAGTAAAAACAGAAAAATATTTGAAGGTCATTGAAAAAATTAAAAACAATCATTAGCATTGATGGCATCTATAACCAATTATTTAAAATTATTGGATTATTAAAATAATGGTACTTTTATGTTAGCCGGGTGCCAGTGATATACAGGGTGATCCCAAATTCATGGTACAAACTTTAAGGGTTGGTACAGGACACTGTAAAAATCATTTATCGTCTAGGAAACCAGAGTCAGAAATCCATTTATATAGTAAAAAATACAGGGCATCTCACTCCAATCGAAAGTCGTGTTTGCGTTCATAACTTTAATAGCAGTGAAGATACTTTAACAAAATCTTTAAATATGCTTACAATTCATACAAAGATGCATCTGTTGTGAATTTTGTTAAAATGTCTTCACAACTGTTAAAGTTATGAAAGCAAACATGACTTTGGATTGAAGTGAGACGCCTTGTATTTTTCATTATATAAATGGATTTCAGACCCTTGCTTCCTACACAAAAATTGTTTGTTACAGTTCCTGTACCAATCCTTAAAGTTTGTACAATATATAGATATATGTACACATATATATACATATAGATAGATATACACACATATTTATACATATATGTACATATATACGTACGTGTGTGTGTGTGTGTGTGTGTGTGTATATATATATATGACATAAAATAACCAAGATAACTAATAGAAATAATTTGATTATCAGAATGAGTCAATTATACCCATCACTAATTTACAGAGCTTTTATTTAAATTGTCAGTTTTCAGCTTGGAAAAATAAATAAACACTTCATAAACACAAATTTTAATACACTTTCGAAGTAATGCTTTTAACAATTAAATTTTTTTAAATAATTTAAGTTGTAATTTTAACTGAAATAACAGATGAAATTGTTACAATCTTATTATTATCATTATAAGAGAATAGCTTAGTATTGACCTGAATAATATTTTAAATGCATTTCACTAATTATTGAATCAGATGCAATTATTGACATACTGCATATGATCTTTAGAATTTTAATGTAATCACATGTTACACATTGAAGCTTAATGTTTTAAATTTTCTCAAAAATTTGGAATATTTTTATGGGATTCAAGTGTTTTCACCTTTCTAAAAAATCTAGAAGCATCTCTTATACTAAGGCACCTGTATGCACTGCACACTTTGCACATGCCATGTGTCGGATCCAAGTACATATAATCTAGTGGGAGCTAGGATAATTGCCATTTCACTCAACAAAAAAATGCTCTTTTACTCAATAGAAAGTGCATTTTTGATAAATCTATCTTTTTTTTTTTTTTTTTAATGTGAACAAAGTGCAGTGAGTAAAAAGTGCAACAGAGCATCTGTATTATTAACGGCTTTATTATAACAACTGACTTTGCCTTTTTTTTTTTTTTTTTTTTTTTTTTTAACTTTTCCTCATTTATGTTTTCAGTTTGGAAACTAACTTTTACAACCACCTATGCAATTGTGGTGTAATATTTTATCATTATGTCCTGCTGACCGAATAGAATACTAAATCTGTCATTATAAGAGCTGGATTTAACATGGGTCCTATGAAAGCAAAAATTACGGTACAACAATAGCAGTTTTGATTTTTTTTTTTTTAATTTTGAAAAATACAGTATAAAATGAGAAAATTATAGCAGCAAAATGGGAAAATTACATAGCAAATTCTATAAAAATTATCAAAATAGAAAACTGTAGTTCAGGGAAGTTTAAAAATGCATACAAAAATATCAAATAAGCTATTGCAAAACTGATTAGTACCAGGAAAAAGAAAGGGTATTGGAGATCAGAAAAGTAGAAATAGATTGCTTTTGGTTGATTTCGTTGATTTATTTGATGCTGAAATAAAAACTGTAAAACCCAATCTATCCTTTAAAGATAGAATAAGAAAGACTACTAGTCATCAATCAATGTTTTAAGAAGACATACTATCCACAATTTTTAACTAATTTTTAGATTTGATAATTATTAAAAAATCTCAATATTTGTGACACAAAAAAGGAAAGAGAGATTTTGCAAAAAATATATTTAATTAAACTGCTGTCAGTTACTGATATTGGTTTTAGCAAATGGTTAAAATATCAAAAATTTGACCGACCTTAAGTCCGTTTTTATATATATGCAGTAAAACCTCCATAATGGACATTTCCAAACAGAAAACACATCTATTTAACAGATACTTTTTCAATCCCCACTCCCAAAATCTAATTTGTATGCTTTTACATCCGAATAGCAAACAGTAATTTTGGCCACAAAAGATGAAAAATTATCCTTTTTCACAAAAAACGAAAATTAAAATAATAATAATCACCAAAAAGCCAGTACGAGTTCTGTTATTTGCTCGGACAGCAGTGTGCAACAAATAGCATGAAACAGAATATAGCTATTTTGCGACACAAATTATTATTAGCGCATCATGATTCTTTAATATTTCCAAAATAAATTGCAAGCAGAATCTAATTTGCATACAAACAAACTTCTTTCACTGTATCAAAAGATTAAGATTTTGAAACATTAAGTTAGAAAGTGTATCATGAACTATACGTAAAATATGAATTTTCTTTCTAATTTATAATTTGCATCTGGCAATCTCATGTAAAAGTTTTCTTGAATTTTCCGGATGGATAATATGCTGACTACTTTCAGTGCAAGCAAGTTTGTTGAATGGATAAAAAAGGTGCTTTAAAAAAAAAAAAAAAAAAAAAAAAATAGAAGATTTTTTTTTTCTAGAAAACAGCCTTTGTTCCCAAAATCCAAATATTAAATAACATCAATGCATAACATGCAAGCAACACTGCTAGCAAAAGTTTATGTAATGTAACTAAAAAATATAAGATGTCACTCAAAAAATAACATGCAATTTTTGCATGAAATAAAATTTCTAATAACTCTAATTTAAATAAATTTTTATTTGAATTTCTACATGGCTTTTGTTCAGAAGTTAAAAAGCAAAGGGCCAAGAAATTGGCCAGCGTAAAAGGCACCACATTTTACAATGCACTTTATATTATTTACTGTTCAAGCTACACTTCCGGAAAAGTCAAATGTCTATACTATTTTTTTCATCTTAAAAAAATACAGAGTTCTTAATATTATGAATGTAGTGTTTTTTTTTTTTTTTTTTGTATTTCATGTTTCAAGAACAGCCATAAAAAGAAAGTGATTAATTTTAAAAGGAAAAGTTGAAGAACATAAATGCTTTAGGAAAAAAAAAATTGAGTTTATAGATACTTGTCAAACACATTCAAAATTAGTGAAATACATGTGGTAAATAAACCAAGAATCTGTTCATTACTAATGACAACGGCAAAAATTTGAAATTGAATTTATTGAAAGTAAAGTTGCATAACAATAAATAATTTTGGTACTTCTCTATTATCCCGTCGACCACTTTTTATAACAAAAAACTATCGCCAAATGGTAATGCCAAATAAACGGGAGAATGTTGCCATTGGAATATAAAAATAAGTAAATAAATAAAATATAAGAATTTAAGGACACAATTGTTATTTTAATTAATAAAATAACTAATAAATCAGTAAAACATAATGAAAAATACACGCAAATGTCGAATTAAAAACCACTTGATGACTTAAAAAACACGTATAATGCTTCTGATATCAAGTAAATGGGACTGCATTTTTGGCGTTTAATCTTACAGTTTAGCGATAGTTTTTTGTTATGAAAAGTGGTCAACGGGATAATAGAGAAGTACTATAATTAACAGATGAACAACTGGACAACAGACATATAATTTTCAGTACTTTTATGTTAGCTGGATGCGAGAGATAAATTGCAAATATTATTCCCATTGCTATAATTTGTATTGCATTATTTCATTTAAAATATAAACCTTACACTCATTTCATTTAAATTCATAACATTCATTTAAAATACATATGATACATACATTTAAAATACATGCATTCCATTAATTGCCTTTTAAATACAAAATAATAATATTATTATAAAAATATCATAAACCAAAACATTTTACTTCAACATCAAAGCATATTGTTTCTAATTTACATACGCAAAAAAAAAACAGTTACTTTTGGCGAAGAAAAAAAACTGTTATTGGTAAAATTTGCATTCCTAGATTTGAACCATTAACAAGTAAAAACTATACATTGTGGAGTTATGCGAGTTGAGGCTTTACATCAAAACACTTATTTGATGTTGTTGAAACTGATGAACCGATAAAAAATGCAGATGATCCTGGTAGTTTAAAAGTGCATAAAACATGGTTAAAAAAAAATTCCGAAGTTTATGGTTTAATTATATTGATGTTGTGAGCAGAACAAGCTACGGCAGTTAGAGGGATGAAAAAAGCTATGGAGTTATGGGAATTACTTAAGAAACATTATGTGGGAATTGAACAGCAGAGAAGAAATCAATTGAAAATTAATCTTGTGAGAATCGAACAAGTGGGTAAGTGTGATCAAAGATTGCACAAAGGGTTTCGTTTAATATTCCTTTCAAAACACTTTATCCTTTCTTTAATAAATCCAAATAAATTTCATTTAGCAACAAAAAAGAGTCATGTTTTTTATAAAATAAAAATTTATCGGTCTATATTTCTCATTTTTTCGGATATCTGAACTGGCCTGAGAGCGGGCTAAACCTGCTATTATACTCTGTCCTAATAATATCTGTTATGTGGACTAAATGTGATATTAAAAAAAAAATCAATTTCAAAATTAAACATGTTGTATAGAGACTTCAAAATGTTAAAATATGCCAATATTTCCATAGTCGGGTTTTTATCATGATTCAATACATTCCTCAAACTCATATGTTTACTATTCTCTATTACTCATAATGATACTCTCTTTGTATTATTCTCGAACATTTGAAAAATCCGTTAAACTTCCAATATGACATCATAATTTTCTTTTTAATTCTCTGACGTCATATTAAGCTGCTTTCTGTATTTACACATACTCATACTCCTTGTATTATTGAGAAATGTTTGAAAATTTCCGTTTTATTACCAATATGTCATATTAATCTTTTTTTTTCAATTGGTGAAACTTTTTAGTTCATTTTCATTTTTCATGTGGAAATCTTTCAATAGAAAATTAATTATTGTAGAAAGAATTTTATTGGGGATTTTTAATGGTTGGCATCTGCTATAACGAAAAATGTTTAAATTTAATAGGAAAAGGCTGTTAGAATTTTGTTTTTTTTATCTCTCCATATAAAAATATGATTTTTTTGAAATTTTAACATTTTGAGCTTCATAATATATATTCAGCTTAAGTACATAAATTTTCATGCCTGCAAGTTAATAGTTTCTGTGACGGACAGACAACGTAGCGGGAGTAATAGGGTTTCGTGAGGGTAATAGGGTATTTTTTATGGTAGTTCAAGGGATAAGTAATGAAATTTTAGAATTGGTACAGAAGTTGATGAAAGTGAATTAATAGGGTTTATTATAGGAGGGCTCCCAAAGAAATATAGTGAAGCAACAACTGCAATATCATCAAACCCGAATACAATTTATGAAGTGATGCAAGAAACTTCACTAAGATTCAAAAGAAAGTATGATATATTTCATGAAAACAAATCTAAAACATGCAGGGCCAATGAAAAGAGAAGAGGTGATTATTTTTTGTGGAAAAACTACGCCATCTTGTTGGAGTTGTTTTAATAAATCACATATGACACAGTTGCAAAAAAATACAGAATATTTTCTTAAGAAAAAAATTTCAAAATTGTTATGGCAATAGAGTTAAGTATTTCAGAATGAAAGAGAATACTAATGCACCAATAAGAAATACAGCAAGAATAATAATGTTTCAAACAAGAAAATGAAAGAATAGACATGTTTTACATATGAACATGCATTGCAGTCAAATGAATTCAATAGAAACGAGTGTAAAGAATCTGCAAGTAATAGTAGAGCTTTCAAGTCTGACTTTTTTGAATACCAGTATTTTAGTACAGAAATTTTGTTTTATTTAATCGGACATTCTGCGATTTAAAAGAACATTTCCTTTAAGAAAATACACTGGTACGCAAAAAGTCAGAGACTTGCCAACTCTGTAACAGTCAAATAACTTGGATGTTAGATTCAGCATGCATTTCAAATAAAGACAATATGTTGTTGAAAGAAAACTTGAAGTTAAATAAATTTCAACTGCAGACGGCGAGCGATCAATACAAGTAAAATATCACAGAAACAGCCTATTTGAATGCAGAATTCAATATTTGTGTTTATATGAATCAACCCAACGGTCTACAAATTGAAGGGAAAATATTACTAGTGACAGGAAACTTATATGGATTGCCAGAAGCAAGAAGATGTTTGTATAAAAAATTGGTAAAAATATTTGATAAAATTGGATTACGATCATGTAAAATAGATCCCTGCATGTTTGAAAATAAAAAAGACAATAAATTTGTTACTGTTGGAATGTATGTCGATGATTGAATAAACGTCAGTGAATCTGGGAAATTAATCAATAAATTGATAGAAAAATTGAAGAAAGAAGTGAAAGAAAAAATTAAATTCCTTGGTATTTATATTATAGAAGATAAAGGTTTCTTGCTGGGGCAAACTAACTATATAGAGAAGAGCTTAGAAAGATATAACATGCAGAGTTGTAAAAGTGTGAAAACTCTTGGTGTTCCCGGAATAAATTTAAGTGAGTATGAAAACACAAATAAAATTGATGCAACACTGTATCAAGAAATGCTTGGAAGCATAGAATATTTAGTAAGAGGAACAAGACCAGTTTTAGCTATCACTATAAATAGTCTCAATATTCAAACGATCCTAAAAATATTCATTTACAAGCAGTGAAGAAAGTTTTATGGTATGTTCAAGGCACTAAACATTACAATCTTCAAATTAAAAATAAAAAGTGCCCACTGCCATTTTGCTCTGATGTTAGCTGGTGTACCACACAAGATTCAAAATCATTTGGTGGATATATTGCGAAAATAAGAGAATCACTAATTGGATGGAAAAGTAATAATACAGAATCTGAACTTTTAAATGTATGTGATGCAGTTTGTGAAAGAAAATGATTAATGGGTCTCTTTGAAGAATTAAATCAAGAAGAAATGGTAAAGCATCCAATATAAATTAGCACTGTAAGACAATCTGTAATTGATCAGATAAAACACTCAAACGTTATTAACTGCATCAAACTGCTAAAAAATATCATTTTGTGAAAGATGAAAGAGTGAAAGAAACCAGATAGGATATGTAAATACATCTGAACTGGAGGCAGCAGTTAAGAATTAGACTGCAGACTAAGAATTTGAGTTATGATATCATCAGTACACGTATTACAAGTCTTGAAATGGTTTAAGATTGTTGTCATTTGCAAAAGAATGAAAGTAAAGTTGCATGACATTAAATAAATTATTTTATTAACAGATGAACACTTGGACAATAGGCATATTATTTTCGTTACTCCAAGTGTTTATTTTATTTTTTGAAATGATTATGGAAGACAAATACGAGATGTTTTACTGTGAGGTGAGGTATATATATATATATAATATATGTGTGTGTGTGTGTGTGTTTGGCTTTATGGATGTTGTTGTCAAAATGCAACGTTTGTTTTTTGTGTTTAAAGCAGTAGTTTATATTATGAAATAATTATCATAATTTTTAACTAAAGTGTTATAAACTAACAAATATTAATGTAGAATTCAAATCATGAATTTAATTTATTAATATACAATTTAATAATATGTCAAACAGATAGTAATAATTATTATTAATGTTAAAATAAAATAGTTCAAAGAGCACAAAATCCTTTTAATTTACAGCAAAAAAAAAAAAAAGCTGGTATCATAATTGCCAGTAGATTTTACCGTACTTTTTTCCTTCTTTTCTTACAAAGAAGAAATGTAATTTCACAGATATAATGCAGTTTAAATGCACAAAATTAATGAAAGATTTAAGTATTCCCCAGTGATTTTCTGAATATCTCTGGGTTTTTCCCAATAGCAGAAACTCCTGAATAACAAGCAAGTTCCACTCTCCACAGGTGTCCATTATTTAGAAGTTTGTTTGAGAAGTCTGGTGAACAGTATGTGCTATCTGACTCACTAATTAACTGAATAATTCAACAATTTCGTAATGATCATACAGTAGCCTGACATGTTGAAACGAGTCTTCATGAACATGATTAAGCATGTAAATTTGTGTACACATGTACACAGCTGTCAACCTAGCAATATTTTCCATAGTGCTGTATCAATTTGACTCACAGGTGGGCAATTTTCAAAAAAATCTAACCAGCCAAGGATATGTTTTACTAGCCAGCAAGATACCACATTTATACAGTCAAAAATTGTTACAAAAAAAATTTCGCGTCTCCAAAAATGATTCATTACAATGCATTTTCATAATAACATTTTTATAAAATTTTAGTATAATATCAAGAAAGATATACAAAAGACGAAAGTTTGTCTTTTAAATGTAAGTTTTTTTTAATATATATACCGCTAACCAGGCCCCTACTTGCCGGGCATGAGTGCCTAGCTTGACGAGTTAGTACCTGGACACAGGGCGATATTCGCCTGATCACAGCATGGCAGTGATCCACCTGATAAAAGCCTTGTTGGCATCGCTGCAGTGCTCTGCCACAGTTTTCTTTGTTTGCCGGTTAATGGTTTCTATTTAACATTGTTAAATTGGCAGATTTTTTTTAAAAAAGCAAAAATTAAAAAAAGAGAAAGGAATTGGTCTCGTAATTTAGAACCTTGATCAAGTGACGAGACCTTTCACCTGACTAGGCACAATTCACAGGGAACTTTGAGGACTTTGCACCCACGATGGATTTTATAAGCACCAGGTGCCATTAGCGTACATGGCTTTAAATTTAAGTTTGGGATCTGACTGGGAAACATTGCATGTATAATAATCAAAATGCTCAGGGGAAAAAAAATCACTTAACATTGTAATCACATTAGGATACATTTAACACCATTAAAAACAATGTGACAAATAAAATTTTGTATACTTTTAGTTTCTTCAAATATAAAATAGTTAAGACTTGGGATTATATTCCTTGTCAACACATTTTGCTGTTAGTTTTAGCGTAAATGGTTTGTTTTATAAATGCAGATTGAACAGATCGTAATTTAAAAAAAGAACATGGCACTGGGAGTAAAATTTAACTTAACATTTATTAGGAGTATTTTTTGTTTGTGAGTTAGAAAAGGCTGAGTCCCATGTGCAAAATAAAGGTTCATAAATATCATATTTTTTAAAAAAAATCCGATATTTTGATATATATCTGACATTTTCAAACTAATTAACTTACTATTGATTATAAATATTTCCAGCTTGATATAAAATAGAAACTAAAGCATATTGCGCTTAAAATGTAACCTTAATAAAACAATATTCTAAATGTCTTTTTCTTTCTTTTTTTCTTCTCTTACAATGAAATTGAAGGTCAACTGATTGAAAACAAATAATTTGCTTTGAATTATTTATTTCAATTATCAACTGACTGAAAAACAAAATATAGGATTCAGTATTAAATATAAATGATAATTTTATGTTTATACAACAAAATTTGAAATACCAAATATATATTTTTTTTAATAAAAAAAATTGAACAGAAATGTAATTTTGTCTATTTTTTTTTCATTTCCTAACATGTTGTGCAGTTACCTAAACCAAAATCAGAAAAGATGATTTCTAATGAAGTTATAGGTGACTGATTATCTAAATTAGTATTATCTTATATAATTATTAGTTCTACATTTAAACTAGTCGTTGGGGGCCACCGTAATACTTACCCATCATGGATATGCATAATGTAAAATATTAAAATAAAAAATGTGTAAACTACTTATAAAATGCATTGCAATTCAAATAAAACCGAGGCTTGATGACGTCACAAACTTTAAAGGCTTGATTACTGAATTGCTTGAAAGAAACATCCTTATAACTCCAAAAATAATAATCCTATTAACTAGCGGTTTATTGCATCTGATTAAGCGTAAAATTTCCAATTAAAATATATCTTTGAAGTGAAATTTGGATGAAATACAGGGTCATGAAAAATCGAAGAGTGTGGAAAATAGGATTACAAATATCTCGGCAACTCATTATCCGATCGACTTCATGCTTTATGCAAAATTTGTTTTTTTATTGTCTTTTATATTCATTTCTTAAAATAACCAATTTTGAAAATTTTTATATACCTTTTATCAGAACGAATATTTCGAGAGTCCGAAAAAAATAGTTCCGGTTAATCGAGGTTATTGAAATGAAATAGGCTTCTTCCCATTATTACATACTAAGTACATACCAAATTGCAAGTCTCTATCTCAATTTTTTCGGGAGATAGAGCGTTTACAGACACACACATAGACATACAGACCCACAGACGGACGGCAATTTTTTTTTTTCTAAAAATATGTTTTTCAGAATCTCCAGTGTCTGAAACGTGTAAATCCGTCAAAAAAAATTTTTCGATTTTCAAAACTATTACAAGACTTACCCTATACTACGTATGATGGGTAAGTAAAATTCAGCTTCAAACGTAAAGCTCGGAAAATTATTTTTTATTTCTTTTTATCTAAAAAACTCATTGCTCAAAGCAAAAGTCCTTTATCTACAGACCGACGCAATCAATATAAGATGAAAAAATTATTTACACATTTATTTTGACTGAAAATATCAAAAATATCATACACAATGATATTTTGAAAATAAATATTGGATTTATGTCATGATATATATGAGGATCCACTGATTTATATCACCGACCCCTTAACCAAATACCACTTATCAATAGAGTCTTGTAGGTTTAAAATCTTCTAATGTTGCTCCATTGATGTTTATACTGACTGGCCCCATCAGAAAATCTTTTTTTTTCCAGTGGCAAGTAGAATAATATAGATCCTCACCCCTGATTTGATTCAAGTCAAATAAACATCTTTTGAACATGAAATTTTACTTAATAAAGGAAATTAACATGGAACTACAAAGAAACAACATATGTAATGTTTTCTCGAAAATAAGATCATGTCTTATACTAATTTTTACTCCAAAAAATCACTTTGTCTTAATTTGGATGGATTTTTTTTTTTTTTTTTTTTTTTTTTTTTACACGCACAACAATTTGCATATTTATTCATGTACAACAATCTATAATTATTCATATACTCATCTAAAACAATCTATATTTATGCTTAAATTTTAATTTAAAAAACTGATACATATATTTCACAATTATGTAACTATAACGTTATTTTCACAGACTTTTAAACCTCCATCAGGTACACCTCTGGGACTCCCAGGTTCAAGCGCAGTGTGCCTAATAGGCACATGTTAGAAAATCGTCATTAGCACTTAATTAACTCAATTCTAGCATTCTAAAAGTGATCAGTGACCTTTATTAGGATGCACAAAGAGAGAACATTTAAAATCTGATTTTAAAAACTCATTTACTAACCTCAAAGCAACTAAAACAAATACTTAAACTTACTGAAAACTACTGAAACTTAATACTGAATCTTAAGTCAGCCCAGCTGCACCTGACTGAAAGTTAACTCTATTATTATAGACTAGAGGCCCTAGTCTCAGCAAGGGTCTGTCCAGCTTTTTTTCCCGGATTCCTGTTTTTAACACTTTCCAACCTAGTTGAAAAGTGTTTATGACTTTGGTTTGTCTGGCCGTATGGACATCTGTCCGTGCTCTAACTCCTGTAAATATGTTCGGATTGCTCTGCAATTTTTATATGTTATTGTCGTTATCTATAGCATGTTCTCTATTTCAACGGAAGTGTGTAGCACTTACAGTTTTTTTACAGTGACAGTCAAAAGAATTCCGTTACATTGCGCTCTATGAGGAAAAATCATTTGTGGTTTATTTAAATATTTTAAAAGCATTGAAATCGATATATATCACTAAGGTGCATTACAAGAAGCTTAATATGGAATAAGGTGTGCATAGCACTTATAGTTACTTTACAGGGACAGTCAAAAGAATTCCGCTACATTACGCCTATGGAGAAAAATCGTCTGCGGTTTATTTAAATAATGTTTCACTATTTTAAACGCATTGAAATTTATATATATATCACTAAAGTGCATTACAAGAGGCTTACTACAGAATATTGTGTGTATAGCAGTCATCGTTCATTTACAGGGACACACAAAAGAATTCTCTACTGTCTGTTAAAAATAATTCCTGGAAGTGTGTTTTAAGTTACTGAACGCGATTTTAAATTTAACTCGCTTTTTGTCTATTACGTGGTATGTATAAATTATGTAGACCATATACAGGGAAGCACAAAAGTTTGTGAACATATTTCCGTTTATTGACAGAAACTCCAGAAGGAGAATTTTAAACTGTGCTACACATTTCCTAACTGAACTAAAATTTAGCATCCTACGTAGTATATATACAAATCTGTAGATCATATACAGGGCTGAATAAAATATTCGTTTTTTTTTCCGAATATTGTATATGTCGGAAATTCCTGAAATTATGTTTTTAAATATGTTATGCGTTTTCCAAATTGTTTATTTAGATATTATCTTTCAGCTTATTAAACGGTATGATTTATAAAATTATTTTGGAAGCGTTGGAAAGTGTTACATAATCTATGCCTGACGCATGATTTTTCGTTCTTGTTGTAAAATTGTGAACAGCTTTTTACATTTATGAAAAATCTAATCAATTTTGTGAATTTGAAATAATCAGTATATTCAGGTTTTTGTTTATACATTTTTAAGATAGATGTTTGGAAAATACATATATTTTCTTTATATATGTAAAAGTGACAGTCAGATTTTACTTTTAAATGATTACATTCGTGAAAGGTTCAGTTTTGAGAGGGAAAAGTTTTGTGAAAGGTCTATTTTTAAGACACAGAACTTTGTGAAGAATCCTGTTTTAAGGTGAAAAGTTTTGTGAAGAATACTGTTTCGGGATGAAAAATTTTGTGAAGGGTCCTGTTTTAAGGTGAAAAGTTTTGTGAAGAATCCTGTTTCGGGATGAAAAATTTTGTGTAGGGTCCTGTTTTGAAGTGAAAAAAAATGATGAATGGTCCTTTAAAGGACCAAATTTCTTCCTAAAACAAATCCCTTCTCAGTACTGGCAGAGCAAAATGTCTGGGAAAATTATGCCATTTTGATACCATAGTAAAATTTCTTTCAGTATTATAATAAAATGCAAGTTTATATGTTAACTTTTACTGATGGAAGTATTCCACCATTCTGACAATAGGGTCCCAAATCTTAAAAAGATACAATTTTATAAAATGATATAATTGACAATATTTTTTATTTTGATGGTAGTGAGATTGAGGCTTTAAGCTAAAAAAAAAAAAAAGTGAAATGCTGTCACCTGACAGAATGATGTCCTGTTTAAAGAAAACCTCCTTTCTTAAAATTAAAACAAAAAAAGCGTGGGAGATTCTCATCATGATTGATGTGCATTTTTAAAATCTTAGAAAATTACTATTTTGAGAACATGAAACAGGCTTATTTTTAGATTAGGTTTTATATTACAATACAAATATTTTGAAAAATCATGCTAGGTCATGCTATTGGGATAGGCATAATTTTTGGAAAAACATACTATTTTTCTATTATTATTATTTTACTTTATTTTTGGAAGGGGAGGAGAGGGGCGGGGGGAGTCAAAACATATTTGACTTCAGACAAATTGACACAGTGATACAGTAAATATCAGTTGGCAGCTATGCACAAACTTTTTATCTCAACATAAAAAATTTTAAAAAGACAAAATAATAAATTTTTACTTTTGAGCTTTGAGTCTGTCTTCAATAGGTAAATGCTTGAAAATCTCCACTAACATTTCATCAGGTAAAACATCAAATGCAGAAGAAAGAGTTGTAGAATCAATTTCACTTTTGACCTAAAAAGGGTATATAATAAAATATAAATAAATACCCAGCAAAATAACCTACTTTATATTAAAACAAATATTTTAACACAGTAGGTATTTTTTATAATCACTGACTATATATAAAGTGGGTGATCATATTATTAAAGCCCCTGTCTATAACAATCTTTTTCATTTTAGTAAATTATTTAACTGAAAATTTACTTATTGTGCTTATTTTTATATCTAAAATTAATGCTTATTGTTTACAAACATAGAATGAGAACACATTATTGATGTAATAATTAGCTCTATATGAGCCCTGTCAAGCTGTTTTGTATTAACCCCTTGCCTGTGACGCCCAAACTCAGTTAGGGCAATGCAAATGCGGCAATTTTGGAATGCCCAACCAGAGTTTGGGCAGGAGAAAAATTGGTGTTTCAATTCCATGAAGCCCGAACTCAGTTCATTCAATGCTTAAAAACAAAGCAAAGAAACTTTTAACTTGCGAAAATTTTATATACCTACCTGTCAAATATAATGTGGTTTGAATAAAATTTGGGAAGAACTGCAAAATTACAAAAATCTGACAAACAGCGTGAAACTGCCGAAATTTTCGCGGGAAAGTATTGCCATCTATTGGTAGAGTTTAATCTAGGAAAAAGAGATTTGTAGCTTTTTGGCTAATTGCAGCCAATAACTGTTAGCCAAATAAAAATAGCTTTAGCCAAGAAATTTTTTTTTTATTTATACAAAATTTCTAAATAAATGAGTATCATTTTTAATTATACAATATACAAACAGCACACCACTCTGTAAGATTGACCCTCTCGAGATTTGGCCATACATCACACATCAAATGCTTTTTAAATAGAAATTCTTTTCAAACTTCCCCTTCCAAATTAATCATAATTAAGTTACTTAAATTTTTGATTGTCAGTCTATTTCTCAAGTCAGTTTTTGTAATATTCATGAGACTCAATCCTCTTTCACAATCTGCTGTAGACAACAGAATTGTTGCTATAAATTCATACAAAGAAGTCACATCGGAAAACATGTCAGTAATGCCATTTTTATGGGAAAAAATAATATAATCAGCTGGTTTCATTTCCTTACCCCTTGTAGCCAGAACCTGCCTAAACAACTTCCATTCATGAACCGTTTTCGTTTCATTTCTTAAGTTGGGATCATCAACAAAAATTAAACTCTTTTAATTTCCTCAATACGCCTGACGCAAATGATATCACACTATTTGTAAGATGCTTGCACAGGGAGGATGAGACAAATTTTGAAGTGAGTTGCCAGGATAGAGGCAGTGTGATTTTTTTTTCGGCAGCAGCAGGTTTACAAAATGCAGAACAACAAAATGAAAATGGTATATATTTTTTTGGCTGTCACTATTTGGCGAATCCACTAAATGCTTTGGAGGCAAAAGGTGCTTTCAGTTAGCTTTTTGGCTATTTGGCTAGCGTTAGATTAAACCCTAATTGGAACAAGTTGGAAATTGTACGTCAAACGTTACAAACGAAGTGCATTCGTACTATAGATAGTTATATAAATATTCAGATCTTGATGATTTTTAATTCTGTGAAATGAATTATATCGTCTGCAGACTAATTTCTGTCATAAAATAAGTATCTCGGTTGCTTGACGATTAAACTTCGAAAGCTCCTATAAAAGAAAAGCACAGATTTAAAAAAAAAATCAAATTTCTTAATAAATGTTTTTATTAATATTTTCTAAAGTTTTGATTCAATTTTTAAAAAAATTTAAATGTCTCGACAAAATTCTGAAAAGATAATATATCTTAAATTCCAAACCATTCGGTTGGGTAGTTTTTGCGTTGTTATATGCAGACGGACGGACCCGACGACGACAATAGGTGCTACAATTTTTTATAATTACGAACGCACCTAAAAATGGTAAGTTACATATAATGCACTACTGGACAAACTGAGTTCAGCATTCACGGAATTGAAACATCGACTTTTCTCTTGCCCGACCTGTGGTCGGGCATTCCAAAATTGCCGCATTTGCGTTGCCGAACTCAGTTCGGCGTCACATTCAAGGGGTAAAGAGAAATTTTTTTTCCCATTTTTGGCACATTTTTCTCAAATATATTCCACAAGGAAGGCTTATTAGTCTCAAATACCACTTGACAACTACATTGTGCATTTATGATTGTTTTTAGTTTTTTTTTAGATTACTTACACATTTAAATTTACATGTTGCAAATAATTTATTTTAAGGTGCATATATTTATGTATGAAATTCAAATCTTTTAGTGTGATATACTGATTTTTTTTGTTTAATCTAAAAAAAGTGCAATTTTCCCTGCCTATGGTCAGACTTGTATAAAACCAAAAACTTTCTGTGCACGTAAATATTGATTCAAAAACTTTCTGCAAATTAATTTAATGTTTAATAAAATTACGTGTTATATTATTTTGACGATATAAATTAAAAACAGTAGTTTAAAATATTTACCATTTGAAATTAATTAATATTAATTAAAGAATAATTATTTTGGTTAAAAATAATAATAAAGCTAAAAATCCATGATAGAAAGAACTGAATTCTTATCAATTATTTTGTCAATGCATTTAGAAACAACCCAATCCTTAATATTTTGACCTCTTCACAAGCGTCTTCAATGTCACAACAATGTTTTGCATCTTTAAATTTGAATTGTGGACACACAGTAAATATTTTTGCACAAAAAGGGAATATTTTTAATTTTTTGGTATTTAATTTTTTTTTCTGCAAAGTTCCGAATTTTGCAGAAAATTTTCTGTGCATGGCGTGCATCTATATTATACAACTCTGCCTATGGTACAAGCTATCTGAGAAAATTGTAAGAAATAAAAATGCATTCAGCAAACCCTGAAAGTTTCAGAAAAGTTATGCTCTAGGACAGGGCTGTCCAACCTTTCAGTAAGCACGGGCACACTTTATCTAGTAGCAAACATTGAAGGACACAATTCTTCACATACCTGGAAACATTGAACAATATTATCTCACTATAATAGGAGACAGGGTTGCCAGTTTGTCCTTTTTTTATTCAGAAATTCCAAATTCACAGCAGAAATTTCAAAAGAAGAATTTTTACTTTAAGAAATCTTAAATCCTGTCATTAAATAAAGTAAAAATTACTATGCAGAATTTCTGCTATGAAGTCTGATTTCCTGAATAAAAAAAAGAGGCTATAGAGGCAACCCTGGTAAGGGGTAATGATATACATATGTCTTATAAGATGTACAGACACTTCAAAATGTAAGCCATAAGATGCCCCCCCCCCCTTACTATACAGAGCTTGATGTGAAACATAATTGCATAATTGCAGAGAAAAGCATAAATCATAGTATGTTTAGTATTACATTTTCCTGAGAGAGAAGCCTTTAAAAAATTAATGCCGCCTATATTAAAAAATCATGTGAAACACTATGGATTTTAAAGAAGCATCTTCTTGGCTTTTTATGGATTTTAATGGGATTTTTTATTTAAAACACTCCTAGTAACAGAAATCAGTCAAAAAGGTGCCATGACGATTACAGGTGCTTCGTTGGACAGCCCTGCTCTATTATTGGTATATCTGGGTATTTATTTAAATAAAATGAATTAGAAGTAAACATTTTTAATTTCAGAGAGAACTTACAAGACAGTCATGGAGAAACTCACTTTGTTAGATAAACAAAATCACTACATGTTACACTAAAATATTTTCAATTTCATATACATACTTTAAAACAAATTATTTATCAAAGCTTCTATAATCTCACAAAACAAAAAACCAATCATAAACGAACAATATAGCTTTCAAGCTGTATTTGAAAGTACTAATACAAAATAGCTTCATAGTGGTCATATAGGGATAATTATTATATCAACAATGTTTCTTACTATTTGTTTATAAACGGTAGTAAGCATTATTCTTTCATATAAATGTGGCGTCCGAAAAGGCACTTGGCCAAGACAGATGGCCCTTGAGGTCCAGATGGCCCTGAGGTCCCGGGAAAATGAATCATCTTTAGATGATCTGAGCAAAGCCTGGACAAATCTTCAAAAAGTAGCAGATGGCTCTCAGCTTTGATGCAGAGAACATCTCTGTGAGAGACGTTCTCTTACATTCCTTTATTCAATTTTTAGGGCATTGTCCTCATTTAATCTATTATCAACTTTTAATAATAAGATACTATCAGAGCTGTTTTCATAGCTTTATATGTCTATATACATGTAATCATTTGTAAATATTAATCTTGTCATAGTATAATCAAGAAAGTAATTAAATGTTTAAATTACTCGAAGAAGTATTAGAATATGTCTTACTGAATTAGACTCCTTTTTCTTTCTACCTTTTTATCCTTACATAAAAATAAAAAAGTATATAAATTTTCACTTAAATATAACTTACTAGAATGAAAAATTGTCAATATTGGAGGTGACTCTGAAAATATGATCATCCAGTGTATTTTCTTCAGCTAGTAAACAGGGCTGCGAAGTCGGTGGGGAAAATGACCGACTCGGACTCCTGAAATTTTAAAGGATCCGACTCCGACTCTGATTCCGGGATGGCTAAAGTACTAGTATTGCCTGTTGATTCCTATTATTCAGATTGCTTCATTGTTGTCATTTGTTTTGAAATAGTAATAGTCGCTTTATTAAATTTGTCATTAAATAAAGGAAATATTACCATTTTTAAAAAAAAGTGGCAGCAATCAAGCAATCGGAATTTTAAAAAAAACTCAACTGGCAACACTACAACCTGCTGTTACATTCCTGTTTAACCTTGAAGCATATGATGTACATATCAACCCAGGGGTCGAGGCAGGTTTATTTTTCTTAGGGCCCATTTTGTAACAAGTAAAGGTTATTTTTTGTAAAACTTATTATTATTTTTGTGAAAAATAACATCTTGTAATAAACTATATACTAAATATAAAATATAAACTAGATTTTAATTAAAAGCAGTTTTCATATATGGGTGATTCTCTGCAAATAGGCCATAATGATGAAACTGAATGATATTTTATTTTTTACAACAGAAAAGTTAATATTTAAAAAAAAAAAAAAAAAAAAAAAAAAAAAAAAACATGTCGTTTAGACTTGGTTTTATTATATTAGCTCATAAAATTGAAGAATTAATTAAAAAAAAATATATTTTTTAAATTTTAAAACTTATGAAATATCATTCCCTCACATGCAGCTATTACCACCTAAAAATACAAAAAAATATTATTTCTTACTGAAATACTTATACTTTTGTTTTCTGACTTTTGCCTTTTAAAATAAACACATGAAGTATTATTTCTATGTAATATTTTTTTTTTTTTTTTTTTTTTTTTTTTTGTCTTCAAGTGCAATTTTTATTTGGCAAAACAGTTTGCAACTCATATTTCAAGTCATTCCCTCACTCATTAGTAATTCAGGATGTTTCAGCTAGGTGGCACACTACTGTAAATAGAAACAGTGTACATATACTGAGCACATGTTCTTACACTATCTGTACAACAATTTTCAGCTTTCTTGGAGAAGTACTTCTGTGTGTAAGGAAGAATTGAATAAACAGATTGGGCAAGTGTTAAGATGATGTTATCATTCCCTCACTTAAATTTATAAAGTTAATTTATTTCTTTAAAATGTATTAATGAGTAGTTTAATTTCCCCTAAAGGAATAATTTGAGAATATGTATTGTTTTTTTAATTTTATTTATGAGTAAAAATTTCAGAAGCTAATAATGTTAATTTTATCAGTCCCTCACATGAGGGAATGATGCTTACGTGAGGGAATGATTCCGTTATTTTTGAAAACTAGTAGAAAAGATATTTTTGTTCCATTTTGTTATTTTTTAAAGCTGTTAGTGATTGGCTTATACTAAAATAATTAAACTAAGTTCTCAAATGAATCAAAGTATATTTGGGCCAAAGGTTAGAAGAAAAAAAATTTTTGGAATAAAGGATGAATATTAGTAACAACTACAAATTTCAATGGATGGAGATTTTGTTTAATTTCCCAAATTAATGTTTAAATTATATAAATTTTAAGTAAGAAACATTAATTATAATTAAAAATAAGATTTATAAATTTGGTCAAATTTATATTGTTTTTTTATTTTCTTATAGTTATCATGATCAAAAAGAAAGTTCATGTAAAGTTGAAAAAAAAAAAGGAATATGACAAAAAAGAAAAGAAAAACTTAAGAATAATCTTGTGACAAAAAAATAAATGCAAATGAAAGAGCGAATAAAATATTTAAACAAAACAAAAAGGCCAGATAAAATCAGTTTCAGAAATGACTAGGTGAGAATTAAAAGCAAAAAGAAAAATGGAAGAAAAGTTAGCAAAATATAGAAAGAAAATAGAATTATCAAATACTTTGGAAATCCAGACTAATGAATGCCATAATGAATTAATAAGTGTGCAATCAACATCTAAAAGTACATCTAGATTAGAAAGTGGGAAAAACTTAGAAGAAAAAATAGGGCAAAAATGATACAGGAGATACAATCGTTAAAACTTCAGTTACATATGCAGCAAAGAAATGCAAGTAAATATAAATCAAAATTTTATCGAATGAAAGCAGATACATTATCAAGGAAAGATATACAACTTACGCTTTGATGCAAGGTAAATAAGTTGCTAAGAAAAAAAAGTGTTTCTCCAGCCATAAGGAAAAAAATAATTTTTGGAGAAGCTTTAAATGCCCAACTCACAGAAACTTATAAAAGTTTATGCCAATCACAAAAAAAACAAAAAAAAAAAAAACAAATATTTTCAAAATTGATTGGGGTCAAAATTACCAAACAGTACAGGTTAATTAAGCAACACATATCATTCATGAAATATAAAAGTACTAAAACATACGAAACTTACATTAAAGATAGTTTCACGAAATTTTCTAGCGCTAAAAAAAAATCTCATATTAGATTAATTAAAGTTCTTAATTTTTTTTTACAGTGATGATAACAATAGGCTGTGCGCAGGAAAGAAAGAATGTATAATAAATAAAGACAAACGTCAAAAAAGATTTATGAATGATACATTAAGAAATTTCACACAAAAAATTTCAAACTGAAACAGGTTACGTTATTGGATATTCAACATTCTGCAAGCTTAAATCATTTTGGATCATTAAATAAAATGCAAATGACAGAGATACAGTAAAATGTATTATACATGCAAATATGGAATTTATTGTTAATAAACTTAAGTGATTTGACATAATTTAATCTTAGTGACATAATAGTTACAATCTTACATACATTTCATTTAACAGGGCATTTTAAATGCTTGGATTGGATAATTGTGAAGTATGAAAATGAAATGTATCCTGGGGAAATATTGGAAATTGATGACAAATCCGTCAAAGTAAATGCTATAGAACCTACAGGCAATGGAAAGTTTAGGTGGCCTATGAAAGAGGATATTCATGAGTACCCATTATGTGACATTGTTAAAAAAATTGAACCTCCAGTGCCTTGTGATAGCAGAGGAAGCAGATTTAATTTTTCTGGGCAAAAATTGTTAAAATTATTACATGTAACAATTTTTTTACAAAATTGTCATTCCCTCACTTTGTAATCATTCCCTCATTCTAATAAAAATTTAAAAATCTAATAATTATAGTATTTCTTAATATTAAGAGTGACGGCTATTTTTTATCTATTAAATACCTCTTCTAGTGTCTTGTTACAAAATATTAGAAACTTCTGACAAGATTTTTTTTTCTGTTATCACTAATATGAAAATGGCCTATTTGCATAGAATCACCCACATGCTGTACACTGGACAGTATATTGGGACTGTTTAACCAGGGTTTCCTTGTATATATAGTCCAAATATAAAAATAATAATTCCGTTTATAAATTTAAAGTTACATAGAATTGGTTTAATTTTACTTCAAACTGTCTAAAAAACAAGCAGGAGTCTGAGTCGGGCTGTTTCTTAATGACTCTGACTCCAATTCTTTTGCCCAAAATAGGCCTGACTCCGACTCCACAACCCTGCTAGTAAACTTTCAGCTGATCATAAAACATGAGTAGACAGAAAAACCATAAGTTAAATTGCAATGAATTTTTGGGAAAACATGAAGTTTGCTAAAAATAAAAAAATATCAGTTTATGAAGGGATGGGAATTATGAGAAAGTCTTGCATGTTTTTAATATTTTAATACTACTCTTTATTAATATAATAATTTTTTCAACTTATTTAATTGCAGAATTTCTGTCATTAAATAAGGCAAAGGAAAATCTTCATAAAAAGTGGTACTAAAATGTGAAAAGTATGCAAGTAACTCTTTATTAATAATTTTTTTCAACTTATTTAATCGCAGAATTTCCGCCATTAAATAAAGCAACGAAAATTATTCATAAAAAGTTGTACTAAAATGAAAAAAGTGTGTGAGCTCTGCACATAATTTCCATCCTGTACATACTACACTAATGTAACTAACTACATCATGATTTACAAATATTTACAAATTGGTTTATCAAACATTAAAAGGGGTTGGATGAAATTAAAGAAAGGCATTATGAGTGTGTTCTGGCATATATCACACTTATCCATTATTGGCATAGCTACCAGCTATTACAAATTTTTGTAACCATTATATTTCAATAGTAAAATCTGCCTGATTTAATCTAAGTTTTCTACAATTACATAAAGCAAATTTTACTTTTGAAACATATTGGTGGCAAAAATCTGTATCAGTTGGCAGCTATGATTATTTGTACTAAGCAATCCTGATTGGTAACAGAAACAGATCAATGGTAACCAAGCAAACAAAAGAAAACTAAATAATGTGAATATACCTCATCATCCAATTTCTGTTTCTTGTGGGGACGACCAGGACTATCATCTTCTTCTTTACTTGATCCTGGCAGAGAATTCCCTGGAGACACGCAGGGATCCATAATTCTAATAAATCAAATTAAGTAAAATAAATAACTTTTCAAAATGTTCATGTTAAGAAAAATGTGAAGCAAATTATACAGACTTGATTAATAACAATCCTAGTATAAAATTATTTTAAGGATTACAAAAATTTTAAAGGACTTATATTTTTTCATGCATGCCATGCCCTCATGTGACACACACATACCCTAATTTTTAATACTTCATTTAAAGAGAAAACAGATTTTATTCTATAAAAATAGAATAGCTAGTTCTAAAATTACAAAGTAATCTCAATGCATTGCTTACTAGTTTAAGAAATTTGAATGCAAAATTACCAGTAAACTATTTTATGCAGTGACTAATGGACAGAGCTCAATAAAATCCCTAACACTCATCATCATTTATTGCATGCACCCCAGTGACAAAACTATCTTCAAGTGTCTGCAACGTTAATAATGTTTTCAAAAATAGTCTGCAATACGTAATATATCATATAAATCTATTCTTGCTGTTGTTGTAGTTCTAATTAATTAAGGCATCAGCATTTATCAGCTTTTCTGAGTAAAAAAAATTCTGAAATTCACAGCAAATATTCTGAAAGGTTACAGCAGAGGGGGAAGGGAAGAAAATCCCCTCTCGGCAATAATTATTCTTGTTGCAAGTCGGATTAACTTCGATTCGAGTCGATTTCAGGCTGAGTGTAGATTCTTGCAAATTGGGTTCAGGTTAATTCGATTTTTCAAAAGTTAGTTCAGTATACAGCTAAAGGTGAAAATAAGCACTCGCCAGTCGCCAATCGTCGATTAAACTTGAAAAACTGGCGATTAAAAATATGAAAAGAACCGTCCAAATGCAGGATTTTCCGATATCCTTATAACTCTAAAATTCGTGATTTTTTCACTCCCATTTGACGAAATTCATGATTTTTCTGCGTCCAATCAACGAAATTCATGATTTTTACACTCTTGAATGACGAAGTTTGCAATTTTTTCCGGACTAATTGACGAAATACACAATTTCTGAAGATGCTGGCCACTTTTGGTCTGCGAGCCACAGGTTATGCATGTGTAATGTATATCATGTTGTGGGTTATTATTTAGTGTATAAACTAGAGGTGCACAACTTTTATAAGGGGAGGGCCACTCACACAAATACTGACTTGTCGAGGTCCACAATCTGACTCATTCAACAAAATTCGCTATTTTTACGCGCCTTATCGGCTAAATTCGTGATTTTTATGTGCCCGATCAGTGAAATTCACGATTTTTGCATGCCCGCTTGACGAAATTCTTGATTTTTACACGCCTGATCGGCTAAATTTGCGATTTTTACGCACCCGATCAGCTAAATTCATGATTTTTACGTGCCCGATCAGCTAAATTCACGATTTTTAAGCGCCCGATCGGTGAAATTGATGATTTTTCGTGTCTGATTGGCTAAATTTATGATGTTTTTATGCGACCTATGGACAAAATTTGCAATTTTTTTCACGATAAATTTGTGAAATTCGCAATTTCTGGAGATGTTGGCATTTAGGGTCACTGCGGACTGCATTTGGCCTGCCTGCCACAGGTTGTGCATCCCTAGTATAAACATACCTATTTTATTATTGTCAGATCTTAATTCTAGACAAATATTTTTTTTTAAAAAAAGCTACTTAATGTAGTTAGAAACACAGATTAGTGAGACTTATGTAGTTAGCTACATAAGCATGTTGTGTATAACTTTGCTGTTAACGTATTTTAAAATTTAAAATAGATTGGAAATTAGTATCTCAAGTTTATTCAAAGCAATATAAATTAAAATATTTTTATTTAGTACATAAATTACTTTATTGTAAACTAATTATATATTTTTAAAATTAATTATTCAATGACATAAATATACTGAATGGCTGCTAAAGAAGTTATTCTCACTCGCCAATAACTGGCTACTAAAAAAATTCAACCTACCGGTCAGTGGCTACTAAGCCAAATTCCTTATTTTTACCTTTATATACAGCTTCAGATTAAAAACTATGCCTATGCCTATATTAATAAGCATAGAACTTTGTGTGTCTGCTGCAGGGTTGGCAAGTTTCTTCCAAAGTGGAAAAAACCGCGGAAAAAACCATGGAAAAAACCGGCCGGAAGAAACTGTTTTTCTATAAGAATTTACCATATAAGTTACAACTTTGTAAGATACAATAAAAATAAATGTATTTTCTAATAGATAACCTTACGTAAATTTAATTAGACCTATAAAAATTTAATTATGTATGATAAATTGATAATTACACCAGTTTTTTAGCCAAGATCACACACCTGTCTAAAGCTTTCCAATCATTGTGTACCTGAATAAAATAAATGGGGCTTTTCTAACACCATGCCCATATGTGCTATTTATTTCAATCCTGAATGTGTAAATATTTTTATTGCAAACCGTGCCAAACATTGTGATTTGCTATTTATTGAACATGACATTTTTAATTATTATTAGTTCATTGTAACCTCGCAAAACATCTTAATTTGCTATTTTTCAAATAGAAAATATTTAATATTAAGTTGGAACTTATATTTATTGTTGACACTGATGTGGATTTTACCATTTGGCAGTTACCAGATGATGAGGAAGCTGCAATAAAATTCTTTCAGGACTTTGGATACATAAAAAAAGTTTTTATTCAAAAAAACTATGAACGTCTTCATTCAAAAAGTGAAATGTTTACTGCAATGCTAAGAGACATTTACAATGCTATGCCTGTAGTTTAAATTGAGTTAATTTTATTAATTTATCATATAATATTTATTTGTTCTTTTATTTTAAAAATAGTTCGTGAAAGTCTGTAATTTTCAAATGTTATATTTTTAAATGCTCAATTTTGTGCCAACAGTTTTTTTTCCAATTGAATCATTTCACATGAATTTCATTTTGTGCCAATTATTGTGCTTGATGACAACAATGCTGTTGGTATAGCAGAAATGTACCAAATAAATTTATCCAAAATACACAAAATCAATTAAATGTAATTCAATTCAAAAGAGGCACATTTTTTTTTTAATTTAAACTTCTGTAACCAGTAGTAAATAGTATGTGGATCATTTACCTATTGTAGAATGAAACTCTTTTAAATAAAAGACAGTGTTTTTAATTTACGCCCATTTTATTAAGGAAACTAATATACAGTAATTACTGTATTGAAGGATTTCATTAAAATCTCCATTTTCCTTACTACAGTGCAACATTGTATAACAAAACAGAAGTAATTTAGCTTTAAGATGCTGCAATCAATTTCTCAACTTAGAATGGATGAATGCAAAAGATGAAAAAAGTCTTATACCTGTAGAGTTTATTTTTAGAACATTTATCTTAATCAGCATTGAGATATGCATGCTAGTATACATACTTACAAATTTGTTTGTTTTAAGTTTTGCACAATAGTTTTAAAATATTGCATTTTTATATGATAAATAAAGAATTGGTAGGTAGTTTTTTTACAGAAATTACATAAACAATAAAAAAATATCCCCCTACCTCTAAAGTTGTAAAAAACATAACCTGTAAAGACCTGCTGAACCTGAAGTTTGTTATTAAAAAAAACTTATTTTTCCATAAATAATATTTTTAATATTAATTAAAATTTCATATAATTAGGTTTTGAATTTAGTTCTTTTATATAGTTAATATATTTTAATTTTGAGCATCTGTTTTGTTTTCTGTTGGTTTCTTCCATTTCTTCCAGTTTTTTCCATTTCTTCCAGTTTCTTCTGGTTTTTTCCAGTTTCTTCCACTGTCCTGGAAGAAACTAGTTTCTTCCGGAAGAAACCCAACCCTGGTCTGCTGTTTTCTAAAGGAATGCTGCATCTTTTCCGGGACTATTTCACAAAATTCACGTTTTTTTTCCGTGAACCTTTGACAAAATTAGCGTTTCTTTTTCTCCCTGCGATCCTTTGGCAAAATGTATGTTTTTTTTCGTGGCCCTTCGACGAAATTTGCACTTTTTCCATGACCCTTTGATGAAATTAGCAGTTTTTTCCCACGATTCTTTGACAAAATTGGCATTTTTTCTGCGGCCATTTGACGAAATTTGCATTTTTTCTGTGGCCATTTGATGAAATTCGCATTTTTTTAACGATTCTTCAACGAAACTCATGCTTTTTTTTTTACAGTCTTTAGACGAAAATCAAGTTTTTCTGCGGCCCTTTGACGAATTTTGCGTTTTTATCGCAATTTGTCAATGAAATTAGCCATTTTCTCAGATCCTTTGATGAATTTTGCATTTTTTATTTAGCCTTTGGACAAAATTCGCAATTTTCCCGCGATCCTTTGACGAAATTTGCCGTTTTTTCGAGATATTTCGACGAAACTTTTCGTGTTTCCGAAATCCTTTGACAAAATTTATCGTTTTTGGCAATCCTTCGACGAAATTTGCCATTTTTTCACGATCTGTGGGCAGAATTCTCAGTTTTTTCACGATCCGACGACGAAATTAACAGTTTTTTCCACGATCATTTGACGAAGTTGCCGTTTTCTCCATAGCCCTTTGACAAAATTCGCATTTTTCCGCGATCCATCAACGAAACTCGTGTTTTTTTTATGGTCTTTTGATGAAATTCTCGTTTAACGGCCTTTTGACTAAATTTGTGCTTTTTTTTTGCAATTTGTCAACGAAATTAGCCATTTTTCATGATCTTTAAATGTGTTATTTTATGTGTATAAAAAAATGTGTTATTTTGTATTATAAACTTTAAATTCTGAAAGTTTTAGCATGGGATCTCAATGGGATCAGCAGTTATTAAAAAAATAATGTTTAAAATTAATAAGACAATACTGTCTTTAGCACAATCATAAAGTTGGAAAGTTGCCAACTTTAAATACCAGCCCCAACTGGTGTTTAACATTAGTTTTTTTTTAAACATAACTGTTGATCCCATTGAGATCCCAAAATTGATCGACAGAAATAGTTAATTACTACAATGAATTTTCACATTTTTCTGTATAATAAAATTAAGAAATATATACAGAGGAAAGTTTAGTATAGAACTTAGTATCATGTTTACATCACAATAATTTGAAAGTTACAAAATATAGTTAACTAGTTAAAAAAATAAAGTTTTTGTCATATCTTCTATAGCCTGCAGTTTTTCAAAGAGTGCCTAAAAATTCACACGCCCTGTCAGAAAATCCACTTGCCAGTGGCAAGGAATATGATGCATGTTCCCACCCCAGTTTATAATTAACTAAATAAATTATAAACAATAAAATTTATAATTAAATCTATTTTTCAACTAGTTTAAACATGAACGAAAACAAAACAAAATACATATATATTTGATACTTCTCCATTATCCTGTTGACCATTTTCCATTTTTAAAAAACTATCGCCAAACGATAATGCCAAAAATGCATGATCGATCGAAACGGCATTACATGTGTTTGGTATGTCATCAAATGGTTGTTAATTGGATGTTTATCTGTATTTTTAATAATGTTTTACTGATTTATTAAGTATTTCGTTAATTAAAATAACAATTATGTCATTAAACAGCGACATTATGATGATACTAAAAGAGAAAAAGCATTGGAAACATGTTGTGATGCATAATTAAGTACAATAAATAGACAAGTTTCAAATGATGTCATAAACATTTATTCACCAACTGAGAGGGATTAATTAAGAAAAGTAATGTAAATAATTGAATATCCAAGATTATTTTTTTCCAACTTCATAATATATTGTACATTTTATTGCTTAAAATTAATGATAGTTGACACTTTAGTGAGATGGGATTCTCCAAATTTCTTGTACTTTTTTTTAGATTCCAATGGCAACATTCTTCCATTTAAAAATATTTATTGGCAATGGCGTTACAGTTTAGCAATAGTTTTTTTTTTTTTTTTATGAAAAGTGGTCGACTCGATGGGATAATGGAAAAGTGCCCTTTTTTTTGCAAACTCTAAACATTTCCCCTCAAATTTATTATTTTCTACATCTTTAATGCTGTTATGCATCATGCATGAAAACTTATGCTATTTAGTAAATAAACATAATTTTTCTTTAGTTCACAGTATTTTATATCAATTGATCAGCAATAGATTCAATGAGCCCAGTGAAGAATTTTACATAATTTTAAATTGATTGTGGTGACCCAGCAACAAATTCAATGAGCTCAGTGAGGGATTTTACTATTCATTAGCATGACGAAAAAAATGTCGATAAAAATTAAAAATATATATATGCATGCAATATGGAGAGGGTCTATTTTCTTTTAAAGTTTAGATTTTAATAAAACAAATTATGACAGCCATATTGTGGATGGAGAAAGATTGAACACTATATATGCCTCGTTGCAACTTTTGTTGGTTTTAAACCATTACAGATTTTTTCTTTTCAAATCCATATGGAGAAAATAAATTGAAAATTTCCTGACTGATTGCCAATTTTCATGATTTTTCCCATGACTCCTTGATGAAATTCACATTTATTTTTCCCAAGCAAATGATGATGCTTACAATTTTTTTTGGTACTTACGTATTATCCATGCCAGGAGATTGATCACCAAAAATAGTTGCCAAGTACCAATCTTGTTTATCGTTGCCAATCATGTTTTCAAACAAAGTAATTTAACATTATCAAATAACATTGTTAAAAATGGTAATTAATATAAAATAAATAAAATAATATATGTTTATTAGATATATAACATTGTTAAAACTCTGTAGTAAATAACATTATTTTAGTAAAATTAATAAATGACAAATAACATAGTAAATAAGAAAGAATAATAAATAATATAAGAAATGGTAAATAATATAGCATATTCTAGAAAGTTAATTTTGTTAATCTTACTACGTATAGAAATGACCCCTACTAGAAAAAGTAGATTATTCCCAGGCATGTACTATGTAGCCAGAAAAACAATATAAGGGTTACTATAATTAGTAATATTGGCTCCATGCCTGGCGCAGTTGGCTTAAAACTGGCACGGATAATACGTAAGTACCTTTTTTTCACAACTGATTGATGAAATTCACATTTTTTTTTTCTTTTGAGAACAATTGACAAAATTCGTGATTTTTTCCGCAATCAATTGACGAAATTCACAACTTTTTTTCTGTGATCGATTGACAAAATTCATTATTTTCTTCTGTGACTGATAGACAAAATTTGTGATTTTTATCTACAGTCAATTGACGAAATTCACATTTATTTTTTTCGCCACCAATTGATGATATTCAGTCTTATTCCTTGAGCGATTGTGGAAATTCACAGTTTTATTTCATGATAAACAAAATTCATTGTTTTATTTTGTAAGTAATTGACAAAATTCATTGTTATATTTGGCAAACAATTGATGAAATTCACAGATTTTTCTATGATCGTTTTTTTTAAATTTGTGACTGATTAAGAAAATTTTTGATTTATATTTTCAGTTGGCAAATTAATTATTCAAAAATCGGCAAAAAAAAAAACAAAAAATTGAGGAATTCTGCTAATTTGTGGAAGAAACATATGCCCATATCTAGTGTCTGCCTGTAAGAACATATCAGTACAAAAACCCTTAACGGGTTAAAAGTTGTGACGCAGCACTTTCTTTTGGCTTTATGAATTTTAAATATGGGTCTTAAAAGCAATGATATCAAATTTAAGTGACGCTATGTTAATAATTATTTTTTTAAATCATAATTTTCTTTTTAGTTTTATTTATATTCACAGGTGCAATTATTATCTTAATATGAAAAAATATATAAAATTTATTCGCTGATGCTTTTTCATTCACATCTCTCATGAATTCAAAATATGGGTTTTAAAAGAAATGATATCAAAATTTGAGTGACACCTTGGCGTTAATTTAATAGGACTCTTTTAAAATTCAATTTAAATTATTTTTGGTTTGTCTTCTAAAGTATATTTACACATACAAACAATACTTTTAATTTTTCAATACACTTTTAAATATATTACTTTCACTGAGCCTATATTATGTATTGAAATGTATTTATTTCAATAAATTGATTTATCTTCTGTGCCACGCTATCCAAAATCATAAGTAAAATTTATGTAAATGATTATTTTGCGTCATATTATCCACTTGAATACATTTCCCTTTGTTTGGATACTATGACGCAAAATAATCATTTACATAAATTTTACTTATGATTTTGGATAGCGTGGCACAGAAGATAAATCAATTTATTGAAATAAATACATTTCAATACATAATATAGGCTCAGTGAAAGTAATATATTTAAAAGTGTATTGAAAAATTAAAAGTATTGTTTGTATGTGTAAATATACTTTGGAAGACAAACCAAAAATAATTTAAATTGAATTTTAAAAGAGTCCTATTAAATTAACGCCAAGGTGTCACTCAAATTTTGATATCATTTCTTTTAAAACCCATATTTTGAATTCATGAGAGATGTGAATGAAAAAGCATCAGCGAATAAATTTTATATTTTTTTTCATATTAAGATAATAATTGCACCTGTGAATATAAATAAAACTAAAAAGAAAATTATGATTTAAAAAAATAATTATTAACATAGCGTCACTTAAATTTGATATCATTGCTTTTAAGACCCATATTTAAAATTCATAAAGCCAAAAGAAAGTGCTGCGTCACAACTTTTAACCCGTTAAGGGTTTTTGTACTGATATCATTACTTTTTTAAGGTTATTGATGAGAATGTCAATTAGTCGAAATTAAGCATAGGGTATAAATTAATCATTAAAATAAAATTTTAAAGAAATGCTAAAAAAGACCCCTTGGACCCCAATAAAATATGAGGGTGGTGGCCCAGGGAGAGGAATCCAAGACTCAACTTTTAAATTATACAGCGAGAGAGTAACACAATTAGAAGGATGAAAATGCATGGCAAAACCCGTTTGTTCCATCTTCCTCCGCCAAAGGACGCAACCTTTTCTATACAAACATAGCTGAAAATTTTCGGGCCGTCGATTCCGAGTCAAATGAGCCATACGTCATCGTGATCGGTCCCATAGAACCCGATAGGAAAGTGCCCCCTGGTGGTGAAACTTGGAACTAAAATCGATATATCCTGTCGATGTCGAGTCGAATGAATCACACTGCATTGTGATGGGACCCATAGAACTCGAGATAGCTGCAAAATCCGTTAGTTCCATCTTCCACCACCAGGGGGCGGACTCTGTTCCATACAAACATAGCTGAAATCTTTGAGGCTGTCGATTTCGAGTCGAATGAGCCATACCTTGTCGTGATGGGGCACATAGAACACAAGATAGGAAAGCACACTCTGGTGGTGAAACTTGTAACTAAAATCGATATATCCTGCCGATGTCGAGTCGAACGAATCAAACTGCATTGTGATGGGACCCATAGAACTCGAGTTAGATGCAAAATCCGTTAGTTCCATATTCCACCACCAGGGAGCGCACTCTGTTCCATACAAACATGGCTGAAATCTTTGAGGCTGTCGATTTCGAGTCGAATGAGCCATACCGCGTCGTGATGGGGCGCATATGACCCGAGATAGGAAAGCGCCCCCTGGTGGTGAAACTTATAACTAAAATCTATATATCCTGTCGATGTCCAGTTTAATAAATCAAACTGCATTGTGATGGGACCCATAGAACTCGAGTTAGCTGCAAAATCCATTAGTTCCATCTTCCACCACCAGGGGACGCACTCTGTTCTATACAAACATAGCTGAAATCCTTCAGGCTGTCGATTTCGAATCGAATGAGCCATACCTCACCGTAATCGGGCCCATAGAACACGAGATAGCATAGCGCCCCTGGTGGTGAAACTTGGAACTAAAATCGATGTATCCTATCGATGTCGAGCCAAATGAATCAAACTGCATTGTGATGGGACCCATAGAACTCAAGTTAGCTGCAAAATCTGTTAGTTCCATGTTCCACCACCAGGGGGCGCACTCTGTTCTATACAAACAGCTGAAATTTTTGAGGCTGTCGATTTCGAGTTGAGTGAGCCATACCTTGTCATGATCGGGGCCATAGAACCTAAGATGGGAATGCGCCCCCTGGTGGTCAAACTTGAAACAAGTTGAATGAATCAAACCATGTTGTGATGGGACCCATAGAACTTGAGTTAGCTCCAAAATCCATTAATTTCCCCTTCCACTGCCAGGGGCGCTCTCTGTTCTATATGAACATAACTGCCCCTGGTGGTGAAACTAAAATCAGTAAGTTCTATCGATGTCGAGTCGAATGAGCCAAACTGCATCATGATTAGGAATGCACAACCTGTGGCCCGTGATGGATAACTGGTGGCCCGCAGAGACCATACATGCCAACCTATCCAAAAATTTCGAATTTCCTTAATAATTCGTGAGAAAAATTTGCAAATTTTGTCCATAAATCGTAGGAAAATATGAATTTCATCGATCAGGCGCATAAAATCATGAATTGCATCGACTGGATACGAATTTTGTCAAATGGGCATGGAAAAATCACAAATTTCGCCATTTTGTCGCTAGAAAAAAAAACACAAATTTCAATAATCGGTCAACAGAAACCAGAGATGCCAAAATCAGTAATTCCGGAGTTGCAAATTTCGTCAATCACTCAAAAAAAAAAAAAATCTTGAATTTTGTAAATCAATTGAAAAAACCTGCGAATTTTGTCGATAAGGCACTTAAAATCGTGAATTTCATGGATCGAGCAGCGAATTTCCTCGAATGGCGTGGAAAGATCGAGAATTTCAACGAACAGTTGCAGGAAAAATTTTCAAATTGTCCATAGATCATAGGAAAACATTATGAATTTTGTCTATCGGTTCTGCAAAATTATGAATTTTGTCGATAGGCATGGAAAATCGCAAATTTCGACAACTGGGCTTGGAAAAAGCAAGAATTCCATCGAATGTTTGTGAAAAAATTGTAAATTTCAACGAACAGTAAAAAAAAAAATAATAATTTGCGAATTTCGCCATTGTCTAGAGAAGAAAAATTGTGAATTTCATTAATTGGCCGATGGAAAGCATATCAGTTGAAAATCATGAATTTTGTCAATCAGGCACAGTAAAAACATGAATTTTGTGGATCGGGAGAAGGGAAATCATAAATTTTGTTGAACACATGCATAAAAATCATGAATTTTGTTTATCAGGCATGTAAAAATCATTAATTTCGTCAAACGGATGCATAAAAATCAAGAAAGTCATCAATTGGGTGCGTAAAAATCTTGAATTTCATCGATCAGGCGTGTAAAAAATCATGAATTTCATCGATAAAGTGCATAAAAATATAGGACAAAATTGCCATTCGCCAATCGGCGAGTAATACTGAAAATTTGCCGACTGACTTTACTGCCACCACTGGTCAAACTTAATAGTTCCAATTGCGATGATTCAATGGAAAAAGATTTTTTCCCCATTGTCGCTCGACAAATTTCAAAACCATTTGGCGAATTTCACGATTTTTTCAAAGAAATTATTTGACGGATTGTGATTTTTTTTCTTCTCGAAGCCATTCGACGATATTCGAAATTTTTTTCCCCTGAAACCAGTTGATAAATTTTGTGATTTTTCCACTATCAATGAATTTTGTGATTTTTCTGCTATCGATTGATGAATTTCGTGATTTATCGACTATCGATTAATGAATTTCACGACTTTTTCCATAAACGAACAAATTGTGCACTTTTTTTCCACTGTCATTCGACGAATTTTGCAATTCTGTTCTGCGATTGTTAGACAAATTTCACTATTTTTCTCCCGAGATCATTTGACGAATTTTGTGATTTTTAATTTTACTGACTGATTGATTTATATTTAATAATAAAAGTTAAAATGTTTTGATTTAAAAACAAGATGGCTAACTGAGGGTGAATCCCAAAACTTAGCCGCATCATCAATGAGTTAGCTAATCAAGCATTTAGCTCTTACAGTTTGTTTAAAAGGTGCACACAAAAACAAAAAATATGAATTTTTTTTAATCCTTACCATCACTGTTGAAATCCTGAACCAATTAGAATCTAATTGTGACAGTGTATTTATCTTGCAAATATCATTGAGGAGTTTTTTATACAGGGACACGCAAAATCAAAACATCATCATGATAACATTCAAATTACTAAGCCAATTCAAACCTAATTACGCCAAAGTATCAATCGATGAATTCATTAATCAAATATGTTGGGCAAAATCCTAGAACAAGCAAAACATCCGATTTGGCTATTTTTTTTACGCACGTCAACCAAAAAAACGGCAACTTCCAAATTCTACCCAATCAGAACGCATGCTTTTTAAGCTTAAGCAAGCAGATACTTACACACTGCTTACGGCAAGCTTTTTCACAAAATAAACAAATTTTATTTCGTTTTACAATTATTTACAAAGTTTCAGCAAGTTTTTCTTCACGATTTTTCTATTTTTACAAACTTTTAGCAATATTTCGTCTGGATATTTCAATTTTTACATACAAGCATTTAGCAATTTTTTCCTCCAGATTTTTCTATTTTTAATAATTTTTAGCTATTTTTTCCTCCTTGCTAAAACTTTGTAAATTGTCATAAAATGGAATAAAATCAATGTTTACTTCGTGAAAAAATTTTCATAGAAACTGTGTAAGTAGTGAATTCTCTGCTACAAAGAACACAGGTTATGATTGGGGAGAATCTAGAGAATTCTGATTTTTCAAATGCACGAAACTCATTTAAGCACCAGTTAGTAACATGTATATGTACTCTTTGCGTACATTAACAGAAAAAAAAATCCTGGATGCATGAAACTCCCTGTGCAGCAATCTCTAGAATGCATGAAATTCATCCAAACAGCGGTTAATAATTGATATATATATATATATATATATATATATGTGTGTGAGTACGCTTCACGTACATTAACTGAAAAAAAAAATCCTGGATGCACAAAACTTGCATTTCTCTGACTTCGGTTTTTCGAAATAGATAAAATGCTTCAGGGATTCAATCCAGCATCGCTGAAATGTTACATAATCACAGAAGATCACTAATTATAATTAAAATATAGATAAAATGCTGAAGTGATTACAAATTAATCACTGAAGCATTTTATCTATACTTCAAAACATATTTGTTTTGTTTCTCATTTCCAAAATAATTTTCATTCATATTTACTTATTATAAGCATGTTATTTAATTTTACTGACTGATTGATTTATATTTAATAATAAAAGTTAAAATGTTTTGATTTAAAAACAAGATGGCTAACTGAGGGTGAATCCCTAAACTTAGCCGCATCATCAATGAGTTAGCTAATCAAGCATTTAGCTCTTACAGTTTGTTTAAAAGGTACACACAAAAGCAAAAAATATGAATTTTTTTTTAATCCTTAAAGTTTTTCTTCACGATTTTCTATTTTTACAAACTTTTAGCAATATTTCGTCTGGATATTTCAATTTTTACATACAAACATTTAGCAATTTTTTCCTCCAGATTTTTCTATTTTTAATAATTTTTAGCTATTTTTTCCTCCTTGCTAAAACTTTGTAAATTGTCACAAAACGGAATAAAATCAATGTTTACTTCGTGAAAAAATTTTCATAGAAACTGTGTAAGTAGTGAATTCTCTGCTACAAAGAACACAGGTTACGATTGGGGAGAATCTAGAGATTTCTGATTTTTCAAAAGCACGAAACTCATTCAAGCACCAGTTAGTAACATATATATGTACACTTTGTGTACATAACAGAAAAAAAAAATCCTGGATGCATGAAACTCCCTGTGCAGCAATCTCTAGAATGCATGAAATTCATTCAAACAGCAGTTAATAATTTATATATATATATGTATATATGTGTATGCTTCGCGTACATTAACTGAAAAAAAAAAATCCTGGATGCACAAAAATTGCTATATTCCGCACTCCCTAGAATGCATGAAATCCATTCAAGCTGCGGTCAGTAATGTTCGCACAAAAATCGGTTTACAGCAATCTCTAAAGTTCTTAAAATACATCTTATCATATAAAATCAACAAAAATGCACTTACCGTTATTTCTCATCCTTCGTTTTTTTTTAATATTTCACAGGATTTATCCTTTATGACATAAAACACATTTCATAAACATAATTCAACAAATCTGACACACAACAAACCAACCCACAGACAATAGAACTCTATTATAGAATATTCTAATCTGTCAACCAACCAATCAAATCTAATTTCCTCAAAAACCAGCCTAATTTTCAGAACCATGCATTCTGCTCATGCTAGAACCAAGCACAGAAGGCGTGGAAAAAACGTAAGAAATAAACCGGTAACAAGAAAACTCATTTATCGCTTCGCTAAATTCGATGACGCCAAGCGTCTCGCTTGTTCTAGGATTTAACCTATTTTTCTTAATTATCTGTCTTAGTTTGTGAATAAATTTTTGTAATGTCAGTTGAAACTGATATCTCGTACATAACGATGCATCACATTTTTTTAATGTTTTTTTTTTCTACACCATGATGTTGCTATTTAACAACATTATTTTAATTTTAAAAAGAAAACAAACAACTAATAAATCAGTAAATATGAACGTTTTGCACTCCTGAACCCCCCTCCCCCCCCCCAAAAAAAAAAAAAAATATATATATATATATATTGTTTTAATTTCAGGGTAACTGAAGAAAAAAAAAATCCTTCTATAGCGTTTCTATTTTTCCATGCACTGTGAAGATTTTTTAACGGGTTCAAAAACAAATTTCACAAATACTTCTAACTTAATTAACAAATATTTCAAAAATATATTTTTAATTCCATGTTGTTTATGTATGAAGAAAGAAACAAAAGTTTGGTAAACTTCTATCTCTGTTTAAATAGTCTATTTCAAGAATAAAAACATTCGGTAGAATGCATAGCTTTGACAATACATAAACAAAAATGAAGAATACAGTACCTTTTTTTTTTTTTCAATTTCTTATATTTGGTGCAAGATACTACTGAATACTTTGCTACAAGATTTGTTTAAAGATATTACCCTCTCTCATGATTTTTAGGTTTCCAATGCCACGTCTACCATTGCCTCGAGAACTGACGACTGATTTCGTGATTTATTAAGTAAAATCTATATTTAACATTTGAAAATAAACTTTCACTAGAAAAAAAAAAAAAAAAAAAAAAACAATGGTAGAACCTTGCATTTCTCTGACTTAGGAAAATAAATATTAGAAGATAAATACATATTTCTTTATTATCTGTTTTTAAAATGCAAATTTAAGAAATGAAATTGAAAAAAAAAAGGTACTGTATTCTTCATTTGTTTATATAGCTGATCAAATATACGCATTTCACTGAATGTTTGGATTCTTATACTATGAAACAGAAGCTTACAAACGTGTTTTTTATCGTACATAAACAACATGGAATTAAAAATATATTCATGAAGTATTTGTTAATAGAAGTTAGAAGTATTTGTGAAATTTGATTTTCAAAACTTCAAAAAATGTTCATAGCAGCGAATCGCATCGCACACGAAGAAAACAAACTGATGATTGATTCATTTTGAATGATTCCTTGTTACGCAAATTAATTGATAAAAAAAAATCTTAATCTTTTTTTTCCTTTAAAAAATCACAAATTAAATATAAATAACAATTAAATTGTATATGTATAATTATAAAATATTTCAATATTTTAATCAAGGAATCTAAATATTTTTCGACTTAATGAAGATTTTGATATAAGAAATTCTTTATTATAACAAAAAAGAAAAATATACAAACAATAATTTAATTTAATACATATATATTACATATTAAAAATTGCATTAAAAACTGTTTTCGTATTAAAAAAAAAAAAATCTAAATAGTTCTTCAGCCAGATATGATTGCGAAATCGCCTTTAACTATAACCGTGATACCCATGAATATCCTGACCGCGCAGGAATAAAAAAGGGTGAAAAGGCCGAAAATCTTTAATGTTAGTCTACCAGAAAAAGCATAAGAAAAGAGTCCGATTTTGAAGCTGGATTATATAAAAAACAAGAGTTTTCCTACGTTAGCTCAAAATCTTACTCTCTTCATCTAAAAGCGATTAATATAATATATTAATTTAAAAAAAATCGTTCGATCCATTTTCGAGATAACACCTCTGTGCCCATTACACCATTACATTTCCATTTTCGCTTAAAAATTGGTTTCCAGATCTCAAAATCTACTGCATGTAGAAATCTATAAATTTCAGGATAGAGTTAGGCCATAGATATAAGACTAATGTGAAAAAATCGAAACAGTATGCCTCATATTTACTGAGATATTAAATGTCGGCGTTTCGATTTTCCTTTGATGTCCTGCTAGCTGTATATATGAGAGTGACGGAATCTTCGGTTTTGGGCTTACGGTTTTCGGTTTTTCGCTGCGTCACTCAAGAGACTACCGTCTCTTATGATCTGAATAATCCCAGAGTTACAAACTGAATGAGTGAAACCCAAAATTATTCTCTTTTCTGCAAGAATTTTTTCACCGAGAAGAAAAAATTATGCCATGCTCGATGACATCTTCATTTGCAGCGTACATCAAAATGATTTTCTTTTTTCACAATTTTGCAGACATCACAGATTAATTATTTTAAAGAAACAAGAAAACAGAAAATTTGCAAATCCACAGAAAAAGAGCACCCATAACATTTTTTAATTCAGGCAACAGAAAAAAGGAAAAAAATAATAAATATACAGAATTATAGCAGAAATCTTGGATAATATAAAAAACGGAAACCATTTTTCAGCGGAAAAGTGGCATCCCTGGCAACTTCAAAGGAAAAAAGCTTCTGAAGAAAATACCAACAAACAAATTCAAATTTCTACATAGCACATACGCATTGTATATATGTCCTTATGTACACAATATTAATATTTTATTTGTCATGACATGTGTCCAGGGCTGTGGAGTCTGAGGCAGGCCTATTTTTGGGCAAGTCGGAGTCACTAAAAAACAGGCCGACTCCGACTCCAGCTTATTTTTTAGACAGTTTGAATTGAAATTAAACCAATTCTATGTAATTCTAAATTTATAAACTGAATTATTATTTTTATATTTGGACTATATATACAAGGAAACCCAAGTAAACAATCCCAATATACTGTCCAGTGGCCAGCATATATGAAAACTGTTTTTAATTGAAATCTCTAGTTTATATTTTATATTTAGTATATAGTTCATTACAAGATGTTATTTTTCATAAAAATATAATAAATTTCACAAAATGGGCAACCTTGCATCGTCCCCTGGGTTGACATGCACATCATATGCTTCAAGGTCAAATGGGAATGTAACAGCAGATTGCAGTGCTGCCAGTTGAGTTTTTTTTATTATTATTATTCCGATTGCTTTATTGCTGTCATTTTTTTTTTTTTTTTAAATAGTAATATTTTCTTTATTTAATGACAAATTTAATAAAGCGACTATTACTATTTCAAAACAAATGACAGCAATGAAGCAATCTAAATAATAGGAATCAACAGGCAATACTAGCACTTTAGCCATCCCAGAGTCTGAGTCGGTTTCTTTAAAATTTCAGGAGTCAGAGTCGGTCATTTTTCCCACCAACTCCACAGCCCTGCATGTGTCATACATTCATCACATATGACTGTAATTTGGCTATACATCTCACATTATAAAATGCCCTAAACGTTATAACATGGCATCTTGTTTGCATGGCGATTTTTATTTGGGCCGTAATAATAAGAAAGTACCTAATAAAATTTCGATATTGATATCAATCAGCTTTTTCTTTTTTAAAATCAGAGTGATTTAAATTGCTGTACCCTGTTCTGTTCAACATAATTTTCCTTTTGCAAGGTATAAAATATTTTGTGGATAATTGCAAAAAAGGCATATTTTGAATAAAATATATTCAATCTTCTTATTTTTAACGAGAGGACCCAGATTTTAGGAAGTACTGCAAGAGATCCGGGATTCTAAAAGCCAAGCAACATCATTGTCTAGCAATTTCATATAGGGGAGACTGGTACACAGTGGACTATTTTTTCAGTTAAATTTTTTTTTCTCTTTAATAGATAAACCGATCTGCATGAAAATATTTTTGAATATTTCTTAAATCTTTATACATTCATCATAATTTTCTCAGAACATAGTTTTCAGTACACTTTTCAAGAATTTTTTTTTTTAATGCACCCGTAAAGTGGACCAGTGTGCCCCAGAATTGAGGCACACTGGTCCACCCACCGGGGCACAGTGGACCACTATTAGGTATTAATCTAATTCTTTTTTATTTCCCCTTTACCACCAAAATAACATAGTAATATAAATGGTTGAATCCTCAAACAAGGGCGACACTTGGCGGCGGCGAAGTTGGCAAAGCGATAAATGAGATTTTCTTGCTACTAGTTCGTTTGTTATGTTTCTTCCACGCCTACTGTGGTTGATTGGTTGGTTTATTGTTGTTTGTTCTGGAGATTGGATTGTATTTTGAGCTCAATGCAAATATATAAGAATTTTGATTGGATTATTGTGTGTCGGATTTCTTGAATTATGTTTGTGGAATATATTTTGTGAAGTTTAATGATTTGACGTTTTGTGGTATGTTATAGAAGGATAATTCCTGTGAAATAATTAAGAAAAAAACGAAAGATGAGAAATATGGGTGTTATATATATATTATTGTAGTGGCAACACTATTTTTCTATAGACATTTTGGCAACAAGACTGACAGTTTACTTTTGTATTCGATACATTCCGCTACGTTTGCTTGTATATATATGTTTATTAATGCTAATTAAAAGATGGATTAAATACAAACAAAAGGTAAGTGAATATTTGTTGATTTTATTGAAGTATGAGTTTTGTATATTCTAGAACTGCTGCACGTTCAGGTGTGTGCATCCAGAGGTGGGTTTTTTTTTTCGGAAAATGTACGCGAAGCGTTCATATATAAGTTACTAATCGCTGCTTGTATGAGTTTTGTATATTCTAGAGACCGCTGCACGTTCAGTTCCATACATCCAGAGGGGTTTTTTTTTCAGAAAATGAACGCATAGCGTACATATGTAAGTTAATAACCGCATGTTTGTAAAAATTTAAATATCCAGAGGAAATCTTGCTAAAAGTTTGTAAAAATAGAAAAATACGGAAGAAAATATTGCTAAAAGTTTGTAAAAATAGAAAAATACGGAGGAAAATATTGCTAAAATGTAAAAATACAAAAATACGGAAGAAAATATTGCTAAAATGTAAAAATACAAAAATACAGAAGAAAATATTGCTAAATGCTTGTAAAAATCGAAATATCCGGAAGAAATATTGCTAAAAGTTTGTAAAAATATAAAAATATGCAGGTAAATATTGCTAAAAGTTTGTAAAAATCGAAAATTCGTGAAGAAAATATTACTAAAACTTTGTAAATAGTTGAAAAAATGAATAAAATCAATGTTTACTTTGTGAAGAAGCTTGCTGTAGGAAGCATGCGTTCTGATTGGGTAGAATTTGGAGGTTGCCGAGTTTTGGGTTGGCGCACGTCAAAAAAATCACCAAATTGGAGGTCGCCCTTGTTTGAAGATTTTGCCATATAAATTTACAAGTAACATTTTGAAACAAAAACAAATTAATTATATTTTGAAAATAATAACAGATTAATACAGAAACAATTGCAATTTAGATGACGTTATTACTTAAGTACAAAAAAATCAGCGCACATTAAAATTCACAAATGAAATTCCAAAATATATTTATGAGTAAGATCGAGCCTGGAATTTTCCTGAAAAACATTTGTGTCTGGGAGCAACATTATGAAATAATTGACATCAACAACAGATTCACCTACAGTTTCAGGAAAAATAAACCGATTTCCATTCAATTTGCGTCTCATGAATCTTACTTGAATAGAATCATCATCGATTAGACTACAGTTATATTTATCAAAGGCAGTAATTACAAAACAAAAAAAATTCTTACTATGTTAACTGAATTGTTATTTTTGTTTAAGTTTATTTTACAGTTAAATAACTACTTTAAAACAATATTACTTTATGGAAAATAAGCAATTCTTAAATATTTTGAACATTCTGCGTAACAGGAGCAGAGTGGATTGTAGACCACTCTGCCCCATGTTGAAGGTCGATAAATAATCATACTAATAATATTGTTTATAGCTTTCTTTTGAACATATTAACTTTACAGTTAAATAAAAACAAGTGTCTTAGCTTTGCTAAAAAGCTGTTTTATCTTATTTATCTACAACCTTTAATTACTAAAAAAATAATATGATGATGATGAAAAATTTTACTTTTAGAAGCTCAAAACAAACAATCAGTATAAAATAGTTCAATCTGAGCTAAACATATTTTTTGAAGGCTATAAATAACCAGTCCAGTGCTGCTGTCTATTAGGATAGAAGAGAAGCTTAATTTTTTTTTTTTTTAAATAAATAAAATATTAGGGTGTGGTCCACAGGGTCCACTGGCCCATAGGTCCAGTGTGTACCGGTCTCCCCTACACCTAACAGAGATTTGATTATGAACAGAATTTTAATAAATTCAAACACACATTTACAAATATATGACAATAATAAATCAAAGTTTTCACCCCATCAATAAATAATGGCTGGTGTCACATTTGCGCGAACAGAAGGAAGCAAGCTGAAATGACATGTGTATTTTAAAATGATTTAACATCTATAATAAATATGTTAATATTAAGACAAAATTTCTTATTTTACTGCTTACTCACATGTACAAATTTTTTACATAAACTTTTGTTCTACAAAATAAAAATTAAAAAAACATTCAAGTTCTCCAAACAAAGTACACGCAACCAGGCGCAACAAAAGAATTCCTGTAATGTAAACAAACAATCTGTTGCCATGTATAGTTTAATGATCTCCGCAACTTGACATAAAATAATTTATTCTTCAGTTCTCCAGCTAAAATTTCGCAATTCGCAACTTATATATGGTTTTGTAACTTGTTTCATTATTTTTCTTTTAAATTCAAATGATGCGTACGTAGAATGAAATAATAATAATTATCCGAACATGAAATAGAATGGACCTTATGAACGCGACCTGAGGTCGAGGCTAAAATTCGTCTGCTGGCTACATGTTTGTCAACAACCTGGTTCCTCACTAGACCACGCCTCTTCGGTAGGCAAAACATTTCCCGCTCAATGCGCTATTTCCTACGGTTTCCTATGAGAAAGCGAAATTTTTGCATTCAATTATGGATCATATTTATTCAAAAACAAATTTTCTTTTATCAGATTATGCACAGAACTTAGATTCTGTTGCTAATCAAGATTATTTAACAAAGTTTAGATTTGTCAAACTTAATAAAAGTAATATTATTTTAGATGATCCGTATATTATTGTGGATGCAGATTGGAAAGCAGATATGGCTTTTTGGCCATCGGTTGCTTCATCAGATATTGAAACTTATAGGGAAGAATTCAAAAGCTCAAGAAGCGTTTCAACTTGTTGTAGCTGGTAGGAGAAAGATTTTAGTTTTTTTTTTTTTTTTTTTTTTTTTTTAATTATGTTGTAAAATTAATGTTTTATTTACTTTTTTTTTCAGTTGTTCTTGTTCGTATGGTAACTTTTTATTGCTTGAGCTAATCGGAAAATTTTTACAAATTTCGTTATATTCAGATTAAATGATCGATTAAAATGATACCTATGAGTGTTCTCAAATCAAAACTGCTTATTTTCTGAAACACTTTTATATAATTTTAACATGTTGTATTATGACAAGGAAATCTATGAAACTGAAGCATAAGTTTTGTCAGAATTCGGTTTTATTAGCTGAAATAATTTTTATACTAAATAAACACTCCTTAGGTTTAAAAAAAATATTTTTACTATTCTAATAATATGTATAAAAACAGGACAAAACAAAAAATTGACCTATATGAAACATTTAATGAAGTACTAAGGGCAATATTTTTTTAAGAAACATTTTACTCTTTTTTTTTTGGTAGAAGAGAATTATATAATTTAATCTAAAAAAAAAAAGAAAAAAATAGATGCCATGTTTTTAAAAAAACCTTACCATTTAAAAAGCATTTAATCAGGTGTCGATGCAGTTTTTTGGGGGGGGGGCGGGAGAGAGGGGGCATTTTGTGAAAAATAAAATTTATTTTTCAGAAATTTGTTATATTTTTGTGAAAAATAACATTTTGTAACAAAAGATGATATCCAGTTACTCAAAATCGAACCAAACATTTATTAATAACGAACTGACTAGCGCCCGTGATAATAAATAAATAAATAAAAAACCTCAAGTTTTCAATATCGAGTCGAATGAACCAAACCCTGTTGAAATCGAGCCCTTAGTTAGAACCCAATAAAAAAATGAGTCCCCAGGCGGTGGATGTGGAATATGCACCCCTGTAAATTTAACGAATTTCCTTTAACATTAACGCGATATTTAATTTACGGATGAAATCCCCCCCCCCTCTTTCTAAACTTAACCCCTTATCTTTAACAGTAACGCGATTTCTAATTTACGGCTGTGGTGAGTAAACGTAAGTTGATGCCGAAAAAGAAGATTAATATTTTTAAAAATATCCTTGACAGCTCGGCCAACAGGCACATGTAAATTTCGAAGATGCAGACCGTGGGCAGCCTATTTATTGGAATTGCAGAAGAAATGACCTTTTTGCCATGATGCGGCAGTTGGGACCGCTCACTTCGAAATCTACCAGTGTCTGTAGGCGGAGCACACAAAGATTTTTTTTTCTGTAAGGGTTGGTTTTATAAAAAAAATTGTCAATATAAAAGTTGTAGATAATATTAAGAGGATTTGTAATAAATTAGCGGATTTGATAACTTGTGAATTGACAAAGTTATGAATTTTTTTCTTCTTAAACTCCTATTCTCCCCCCCCCCCCCACAACCACTTGAGGCCATTTTTAATTATATCAAAAATCTGTCATATATAAATTTTCGGCCCTTTTCCTAGAAATAATAATAACTTTAAACGGATTCGATACGTATCATAATTAAGAAGTTATGTGTAACGTAAGGGGTCCGGATCTTGTCCGAGAAATTTTTGGTCATTCATGTAGTAACTGGAAATGCTAAGAAGTTATTAGAAAAAAAAAGCTAACGAATTGGACGATTTTTAAGGGAGCTATAGGAGGGGGCCCAAAAGAGGCCGCTGATAGTTTTGAGCAGGGCCCTAAGATGAACGGTCCTACCTGGAATGTAGAAATGGGGAAATAACTAAATGGAGAAAACGCCCCCCAAAACAAAGATCGAATTAAAAGGGGACAAGGTATTAGCAATTTAGGGAACAATAACTTCGAAGGGCCCGGATCTTCTCCATTTTTTTTTTGTCGTTTATGTTGTAGCTAGAAGTTCTAAGTTGTTTGAAAAAAAAATTTAGTGAATCGGACGATTTTTAGGAGAAATATAGTAGGGGGCCCAAAGAGGGGCCAGCTGATAGTTTTGAGCAGGGCCCTAAGATGAACGCTCGTAACTGGAATGGGGGAAAAGTTAAATGGAGAAATGGCCCCAAAAACGAAAATCGGATTAAAAGGGGACAAGGTATTAACAATTTAGGGAACAAAAACTTCAAGGGGCCCAGGGGGCCCGGATCTTCACTGAATTTTTTTTTTGTTTTTGTTGTTCATGTAGTAGCTGGAAGTTCTAAGTTGTTAGAAAAAAAAAGTTAGTGATTCGGACGATTTTTAGGGGAACTATAGTAGGGGGCCCAAAAAGGGGCCAGCCGATAGTTTTGAGCAGGGCCCTAAGATGAAGGGTCCTAATTAGAAAGTAGCAATGGGGAAATAACTAAATAAAGAAAAGGCCCCAAAAACTAAGAAAATCGGATTAAAAGCGGGCAAGTAATTATCAGTTTAGGAAACAAAAACTTCGACGGGCCCCGAAGCCCTAGGGGGCCAGGGTCATAACTAGAACGTAGAAATGGGGGTGAAAGCTAAACGGAAAAAAGGCCCCAAAAGCGAAGAGGATCGGATAAAAATTGGGTAAATTATTAATAATTTAGGGCAAAAATCTTAAAGGGGCCCCAGGGGGCCGGGGTCTCAAAAAATTAAAAATCCGAGCCTCAGGTGCATCAGGACCTACCTTGGGCTATCCGCTGCAATTAAGAAAGGCAAAATTATATGAATAATTAATTAAAAAAATATGAATAATAAGCACATAACACAGCTAACTATACAGTAGGCATGCGTTTGTTTTGCCTACCGTTCGTTCTTTACGGCTTCGTGACGTCACATGCACATTCTCTATGGAGTGTGTTGTTTGTTAAATGCTTGTTTGTTAGAAATACCACAAAAAAAATTCTTTGTTGTAGCTGTATATGTTTAATATAGTGTAATAGGAATTCAAAATGTTGTTCTGTATGCGAGGAAATTCCCTAAATTTGCAAAATTTCGGTTAAAATTTATGCATTTAACCAGGGTCGAGGCTAAAGTCGCGCGCATACTGGCATTTCCAAGGGCATTTCTGTCGGTACAGTGGCGAGAATAGAGCAGTTGCAATTGACGTCACGTTGGAGGTAAACAGTACAAATAGGCAGTTCTGATTGGTGGAATTACCTTTACCTCCAAGTGAATACAATGGTTGATCAGCTGATTGCAACTGCCCTATAACAGATCGACATACCGCCAGCTCTGGCGTCTGACGTCACGTGCATAAGGTCCATACTGAGAGAGACGACATATGCTAAGGATCGAGGATAACGAAAAAGAAAGGCTACCGCGGTGCTTGAGATATGAATAAAAATATGATATGAATAAAAAATATGAATAATCATATCTTTTTTTACAGACAGCGGGAGTCACGTGATGCTCGAATGCACCAATGAAGGTGCACGAAAACAGCATCACGTCACTCTAGCGGTCTGTAAAAAAAGATAAGTGGAATGTACCGCGGTAGCTTGTCTTTTTCGTTAGCCTCGCTAAGGACGTATGCAGAAACGTTTTTGTCCAAAATACGGCAAACCTACAATCCAGATAGATGAGTTCGATTGGGACTTATCGCAGTCGTCGGTACAGTCCTTTAACTAATGCTAAAGTGGCATTGAAATCATTATTTATTGTAAACGCGTTTGAAAACGTTCCCATGCAGCACAATAACGTCCTGAGGACATACGATAAACGTCATATGTAAGAAAACGCCTCGTCCGTTGGACGTCCTACAAGCATAATTTCCCTGTCCACCACGGATAGACGATTGCGATTATCATGCTTTCTGATTAGTTGTTAAACCGAACGCTTCTTAAGTCATTTCTAGTTGAACTTGGTTTCTTATATAATATCTATTAATTTCTATATAATCTAATTAATTTATAACTGTAATATAATAAATATTATAGTAATATAATCTAATTAATTTCTATATAATCTAATCTCTATATAATCTAATATTTCTATATAGTCTAATAATATATATTAATTTCTTATATCATATATTCTTATATCTTCATAATCCTCCAAAATACCGGAAATGACTTAAAAAGCGTTTAATTTTACAAATAATCAGAAAGCGTAAAAATCCCAATCGTCGATCTGCGGTGGAGACGGAAATTATGCACAATTATCCCATCCATGTCCTGAGAACATCCAGAAGGAAGCAAAAAGAGACTCCTATTCTCGTACTGTGAAAGTCATTTTCAGCCATGTATAGGATGACAATAGGACGCTCATAGCACGAGATAAAATGAATAGAATTGTGCATCCTCTGCTTGCCAAACAAGCGTTATTTCTAGGCATTCATAGGATCAGTAGCGGACGCTTTATATAGAAAAGAAAATTATTTAAAAAAGCAGGTGTGTGGGGTGGGAGGGGAATTGTCCCACCCTGCCTTTCACAAATGATGCCTTGAATTTTTATTAATTTTATCTTAAATTGTGCAGAAGTGCAGAGTAAAGCATTTTTATTAAAAAATAGGGGTAACCTGTACAAGCTACAATATTTTTAATTGAAATGATTTAGTATGCTCCACTGCACAAGTTAAGATAAAATTAATAGAAATTCGAGACATCATTTAAGAAGGGCAGGGATTTTCTTTTTTTTATACTCAATTTTTTTTTTACTCAATTTTTGTATTTCTTATAAATGTTTCTCTGAACTACTTACATTTCAGTAAAAAAAAAAAAAAAAAATCACAAGAAATACATTTTTTTAAAGTACGTAAACAATTAACTCAATATTTACTGATAATAATTATCATTATTATTAATAATATATTAATAAGTTCTATTAATAATCAATTACATACATATTACATTGAATTTAAACAAACCAAAATTTTTAACTTCATTTTTTCCAGATTCTTTGGTGGAAAAACTTAGGGGAAAATACTCATGCTGATCAATTGGGAATTCAAGCGCTCGAATACGCCATCTGGTGGGAAAAAAAGATATAACTTCTCTCTTCAGGAAAATCCCTTGCAAGCTCATTGCGTTACATGCATTTTTAATTTGTTCATAATGATTATTTTTTTGCACAATTTTAGATTTCGTATGATATTTGTGTTCTGTGTTTGTTTGACATGGTAAAATTTTACAAATTTGAATATCTAACACTTTCAAACGCGTTTACAGTAAATAATGGTCTCAATGGCACTTTAGCATTAGTTAAATGGACAATTTTCCTGTACCGACTGCTGCAATCAGCGCCTCTATAGGTCGTTTTATGTCCCATGATACAACATGAATTTTAAAACTAAATACAAATTAATAAATCAATAACAATTTAATAATTTAAAATTAACGATATTAATTTCGGTACTAAGTACAAAGAATACGGAAGTTTATATACCTAGTTATACAGAATTAATAAAAAATACTAATATCTCTAAAATTATGCTATCTGAACGTTGTTATTGTTGTTGTCTTGTTTCCGGCAGTCTGAATTTCATACGCTTGCGCAGAAACACTGCCGGGAACAAGAATCATTCAAAGAGTGATTCGTTTCCTAAAGCCACCGGTAGTCCTTCTGCACTTGCACAGAAGGACTGCCGGTACTATAATATACACCCGGTTGCCGGAGTTCTAACCACGGTCTTCACGGAGTCTCTTTTTAGTTCCTTTATATAGATCTCCTGATCTGGAATCACTAGGGATTGTTCGTTATAGCACATATAAGTCTTTCAGAAACTTCGGACCAGTCCACTATATAGGATTATGAATAAGACTTTCACATTTACTACCTCGTGTCAGCAAATCTGCAGGATTCTCAGTATCTGCACAGTGAAACCACCTGGATGGGTCTGTGAGTGATTGAATTTCTCGCACTCTATTAGACACAAACGATTTCCACCTATTTGCGGAGCCTTTGATCCAGTACAAGACAATCTGCGAATCTGCCCACAAATACATAGACGATGGTCCCTTGCGATCTAGTACCTTTTTTACTTCACAAGTTAAGCGCGCAGCAAGTAATGCTGCCAATAGTTCGAGTCTTGGAAGTGACACTTTTTTCAATGGTACCACTCTGGATTTAGATGTAACCAAATTTATGGAAGATTCACTTAGTGAATTAATTTGTAAGTACACGGAAGCACCGTATGCCCTTGGACTGGTATCGGCAAAGGTATGCAAAGTTAGGGTGTAATTGGAGTCATCGGGAAACTGAAAAATGTTCCTTTGAATTTTTAGGTTTCTCAACTGGGGAAGTTCGGAACTCCATTGTTCCCACGTCTTTGTAATATCGGAGGGCAGTTCTTCATCCCATGTTAAATTCCTACTCCATAGTTCTTGAAATAAACATTTAATTCGTATTGTAAATGGCGATATGAGACCCAGGGGGTCAAAAATTCTGCCTGCTACTTGTAGAACGAACCACTTTGTGTTTTGCCTTGCACAAAAATTCTAATAAATGATCGATCTCCATCATCAGCATGTCCTGTTTAGGTTGCCACGACAGTCCTAATACCTTATGTGTTTTATTGTCATCAAAGAGCTGAGGTAAAGTACTAAACCCATTCTTCTCCCATGCTTCCATTACACTTTCGTTGTTCGACATTTATTTACGGAACTTCATACTAGCCTTATTCATAATTCTGTGTGATTGTTGTGAAATGTTCAATGCATGCTGGACAGTGTCCGTACCGGTTATTAGGTCGTCAACATAAGTACAACTGTTGAGTATTTCGGCTGCTACCGGATATTCCTTTTTAAATTTAGTAAGATGTTGTTTAATAGTAGCAGCCAGTAAAAATAAGCTTGAGTTCAAGCCAAATGTCAGGCGTAAGAATCTGTATATAAAAACTTTAAACTCATCACCGTTGACAGGATTGTCATCTATAAATAAGAACCTTAAACCGTTCCTGTCCTTCTCGTTGATCGAAATTTGTAAAAAGGCCTTCTCTATGTCGGCCAAAACAGCAATTTTATTTAATCTAAAAAAATCTACAAATGGAAAATGTTCGGATTTACACTACTGCCTGCGTACAAACAGTCATTTAGTGATAACTGTCCCGCTTCATGGGAACTCGCATCAAAAACAATGCGACATTTAGTATATATACTGTCTTGTTTAAATACCGTATGGTGTAAATAAAAAATCGGGTTGTTAGAAATTTCTTCTGACTCGGGAACAATTTCAATAATTTTCATCTCTAAATATTCATCTAAAATTTTACGATAATTTTCATATAAACTTGTGTCGTGTTTCATTCTTTTTACGAGACTAGCAAGCCTCTTTTCAGCTATCTTGTAATTATTGTCTAATTGTTTCCCATCCCGTTTCCATGGGAGATTAATTTCGTATCTGTTATTTGTAAACCGCACCGTTTCTTGAAATCTCTCTAGGATATCTTCGTTTTTTACACTAGCTGGGTCATCCTTAATTCCTAACGTCTCTAAATCCCAAAAGGTTTTCAAATCTAATTCATCTTGATTTTCTATTAAATGACAAGTAAATTTACTTTCATTTCTATCATGTATTGTTCCACCCGCGATCCATCCTAAATGAGAGTTTTGTAAAATTATAGAAGTTTTAGGAGTTTTTATTTGACCAGCTAATAACAATTCGTAATATACATCTGCTCCTAATAACACTTGAATTCGCTGAGGTTAAAAAAATCTTGGGTTCGCGTAGGTTAAGTTCTGTGGGAAGTGCAGATTAGAAATGTCTACGGCGCTTGAAGGGGTTAAATCAGCGATTTTAAGAACTAAAAACATGTTAGATAATTTTTTTAAACTTCTGTCCTTGTTGAAAATTTCGACATTTACTCTGTTTTTAATTTTACAGACAGAATCATTTAATCCAGTGATTAATGACTTGACTTTATATTTTTGCAACCCTAACATATTTGCTACAGAAAACGTGACCAATGAGACTCGTGGCAGTATCGAGAATCGCAATAAAAGGAAAAAAAGAATCATTACTTCCCCTTAAATAAATCACAGCTGTCGAAATCAAACCATTATAACTGGAGCCATACAGATTTTGATCATAATTGTTTTGACAGCTCAAGGTTAACGCATTTGTGGCAGGTTCTACTGAATTAGAATTTACGTTATCTTTCGTTTTCAACTGCGGTTGATTTGCAATACAATTAACTTGTCTATTTTCATAAGCAGGTTTCGAAAAATTATCTCCATGAAGATAACTATGATGGTTGGAGTAACAAATCCTACATTTATTATTTAATTTATTACATCGATTAACAGCATGGGATAACGATAAGATGTTATAACATAACTGCAACTTCCTTACTAGGTTCAATTTCTTTTGAACCGATAAATCTAAATACACTTCTGACATCGAAAAATCATATCAGGTTGTTTACATAATGCGCAATTAAATTTGTCATTCTGTAATACTAAACTTTTTTGTTTGTGAGTAATTTCATACTTAGGTTTCGTAACGGTGTTGCTTTTTTGTAGGTTTTCGAGAGCTTGAGCTCTTTTCAGTAAAAAATCAATAAAAATATTCCATTCAGGCAAATCATTACAATTAAGACTCATTTCAAAAGCCTTTCTTGACTTATCATCGATTCTTTGTAACACATTAAAATTGATTCCAATGTTATTATTTTCTAGTCCCAATTGTTTCAGAACCCTCAAATGAGTCAATAAATTATCTACCAGATTGCGTATTTCTTTCGCATTTTCAATTTTTATTTTGTTGTTACTCAATAACTCTGAAATATGAGAATTTACAATTAACCTTTTGTTTTCAAATCATTTTTTCAAAGCTTCGAATAAGGAAGCATAAGAATCATCAATATTTTGTAATTGTTTCACAGGGCCTGTTAAGGCCGATTGTAAATAATATAATTTTTGAGCATCATTTAATTCATCGTTGCTATCAATCAAAGTGGTGAATTGTAGTTTAAAATTAAATCACTATGTGTAGTGACCCGAAAATTGGGGTAAATTAATTGACGGCAATTTAATTTTTGTCTCACTAGCATTGCTTCTATCATTATTATGTTGACTTTCAACATTAGAAACACTAGGCTTTATTAAATGAAGAAGACTTACTCCGAGAACCTCTAACTGTTCTTCTATCTCCGTCAAAGAATTTTTAAAATCCGGTAAATCCTCTTTGGAAATTATAGAATAAGATTCACTGCGTAATTCGTCCGTCTTCTTTTTTAACGTCTGAAGAGCATTTAACTTTAGCTCTAATTCTTTCTGGCCAAGTTTTGATTTTATTGCATTTGATATTCGTGTAACTTGGCCGCGTATATTTCCGCGTTTTCGATTCAGGACCACAGTACCTGAAATAGTAGTAGCCATTACAATTCTATAACTACGTACAAAAAATCCATGGGCGATGATTCTCCACAGTGTTCTAATTGAGCGCTGCGGCTCAGAGGACCAAAACATGATCCGGCGAATTTGTAGAGGATTGTACGTTGATGTTAGTTAATGGACTTTACCCATATCACGTCATCTGTGGGTAAAGAGAAGCAAAACACCAATAGGCGTGAAGAACATTTTAACACAGCTTCCCCTTCGTCCAATAAACAGTCTTTTTCCGAAGTAAATTACCCTCAGAGGTGGGGTTGTTGCCACTCGTGGGTAAGGTTCATTAAACTTCCCGTTAAAACACAACAATTTATTTACAAAATAAAGGTTAAGTGATTGGCAGCGGTTGGTGCGCTACGCTTCCGTCTGAAAACACATCTCATCTGGCGGGAATCCGCCCGCGCATCGTCCTGAGCGCTAAGCAGCGCCCCCTGGATAACAAAATGTTCTAGACGGAGGAAACAACAGTGAATAATTCTCAATGACAATAAATTGAAATATGTTGAGTACTGATATCAAAATATTTATTAAAAATGACGAATACTCTTACTTTAAGAATCACAAAAAACACTTTCTATAAATAAAAATAAAAATTTGAAAGAATATTGGCAGTTACTACATAATACAGAGTATCACAAAAGTCTTTGACACATTTTAAAATTCAATAAAAAATTAAGCAATTGGCATATGAGAGTGCAGTTTGGGCGAAAATGTTTCTTATGATCGAAAATTTTCTTTAAAAAATAAAATTAAAAATTAGTTTAAAAAATTTCTTATAGATGGTGCTACTTCTGCAAAGCTACCAAAGAAGTAGAATGTCTTTATAGGCAACAGTAGCGAAAGACGTACAGAGCGTATGCACAGTCTTTGTCCAAACTCTGGCAACCCACATTACAGAACTTAAAAATACCCGCCTTCATGAATTCGATTAGACTAGAACTCATATAATAGAGGCTGACGCATCCTCGCAGATTTGTCACTCGAAATAGAGCCCAGTCGAAAAACCAAGCTAATCAGAACCTGTTCTATTATTATGTTATTATTATTATGTTCTATTATTATTATTATTATGTTCTTAGGCAACTCCAGCTCCGGCAGATTGATGCTGAACTGGGTACCAATAATCCGAAGCAAAATGGATATGCGTCAGCTCCTATTATAGGAGTCTTAGACAGGGGTGCAAAACTCTAGGCGCCAATGGTCTGATTCCCACCACTAAATTTTATTAGTATTCTTCGTCAAACTTTTTTAGTATACTTCGCCTAAATTTTATCAGTATTCTTATTAGGCCAAGAATACTAAAATTTTAGTGGTGGGAATCGGCCCATTGGCGCCTAGATTTTTGCACCCCTGGTATTAGATTAGACGAGTGAGACAAGTCAACAAACATTAGTTTTGCGATAACAGGAAATTCGCCAAGATTTATAGTATGCCTCTGTAAGATAATAGCGACACACGGACAAAAAAATTCGATTAGTCCATACAATTTTGGAAAAAAAAAACCAAAAAAAAAAAAAAAACGAATCGCCACGCAATTTGCCGTGTTTTCTATTATCGTCAAACTCATACTTGTTGACTTGTCTCACTCCTCAAATCGAACTCATGAAGGCAAGTATTGTTAATTTCTGGAATGTGGATTGACAAAGTTTGGTCTGTGCATGCACACCGTGCTTCTTTGGCCACTATTATGTATAAAGGCATTCTATCGCTTCGGTAGCTTTGCAGAAGTAACGCCATCTATAAGACATTTTTTCAATTAAATTAAAAAAAAATTAAAGAAAATTTTCAATTATAAGAAGCATTTTTGTCGAAACCCCACTCTCGTACACCAATTGCTTATTTATATATATATTTATTTTTTAATTTTAAAATGTGTCAAGAACTTTTGGGATACCTTGTATATGGGATACAGTATCAAAAGCAATCCTACGAAATAAGCTGAACTTTAAAATTAATGTTACGTAATTCTGAAAATAATATCAAGGATGAATAAAGAAAACGAATAAAAAGAATTCTGTTAAATGACAATAAATGGGAATAGAGTTGCAAAGGCT